>OZ010737.1:155603021-155970521 GCA_963932295.1 Tipula lateralis
TGTATTTTTGTTTAAAAATATAAATAAAGATGTAACTGTAAAATTCTAATTCGAAATGAAAATAAATTATCAGAAGGAAATAATTTTTTCAAAAAACTATAAAAATACAACATTATCAACATTCATATAAAATCGACAATCAATAATGAGAAAATTATTAGACAATTCCCATTTTTCTTATGTAGATGTGTTGCAGGGGGGAAAAATAAGGACATATACGAAATCAAGAACTTGCTGTATTACAAGGTGTCTATTGAACCACCTAGAAAGGTAATAGGTATACCTCAGTGTACAAACTGCCAACAGTCATGACACACGAAGAACTTCTGCAATAGTCAATGTTAAATGTGCAGAGAACCATCTCTGTGCAAGCCAGCTTAAACAACAATATAATTCCAGAAATCAGGCAGACACCTGTGGTGAACGAGATAACCATTAGTGATATAGTGAAAATGCTCACCGAATTTCAGCCAGCCTACTAATAGAATGGAAAACTGGAAGATAAATTCCAAGCCACCGAACAAACAGCTAAAAAAAACAAGTATATAACTGTTCCTACGTATAATTGCTGGGAATGCTTAATGCAAGAGCCCTAGAACTAGATGTATTTATAAGAACCAACTACTTAGCTGTAGCTTGATAATCAGAGACACATTTTACAGATAAAAACTTTATCAAAATTACGGGATATAGAACCTATTGTCCATTGCATCCCAGTGGTCGTGCTTGAGGGGGACACCAATCTTAACAAAATTTCCTACATTTTCAACAAGAAGAAATTACGGAGCCGTTTATGCAAGGTACCGTAATAACAATCAATCATGATGGTGCCAAACTAAGTTTAGGAGCGATTTACTGCCCACCAGGACATAATATCATACGAAATCAATATGTAAACATTTTTTCTATAAACCTGGGTGAAGGCTTAGAATAGGAGGTGAATACAACGTGAAACATTCTGCGTGAGAATCTCGACTCATAACACCAGGAAAAGGAAAAAAACTCCTCAGTGCAATAGAAATGTCAGGCTGGGAATATCCCTCATCACGAAAACCAACCTAGTGGCCTACAGACATCAACAAGGTACCTGATTTGATTGGCTCTTATGTCTCGAAAGGAGTAACTAACAATAACATTGAAGTCGAAGGAATTGACGACCTTACTTTCGATCAGACATCGGTCTTAATGACTCTGAGTCTAGTAAAAGTACTAATTGGGAATTATTTAGAGAGAAGCTGGACATCCTAATTATTTAGGTCTTACATTTGATACTCACAATACAATACATATTGATACTTACAGATACAAATAATAATGCTTCAATAAATGATTATTCATAGTATTCCAAATTTCCCGAAAAGGAGCATATTTATCTCAGAGTGACCTGGTGGAATGGAGGATGTTTTATTATCAAAACGAGTAAAGTGGCATAAAAGGTTAATTTATCATCAAACCGAGGTTTTGTAATAATCCAATGAAGTAACGAATTTCCACTTGATAGGCTGCCAAATTCTTCTGCGTATTTGAAAAGCATCGGTCAACAATTAGGTAGGCTCGACCATCAGACAACAAAGTGGTACCATCACCAGAACATACTGTCATCTCACCACATTACATACTGTTCTGGTAAGAGAACTAGTTTGATGATATCACCACTAATGATCGGACTGAGGTTCGAGTACAAGAGTATCTGCGATTGCTGATATTATTATTTTGAAGTCATTTTCGGAATCGTGTCCGACATTATCTATATCACTATCAGATTTTTTATAAAATAAACTGTTGGATAGTTTTTTATAAAGTAAACCTAAACAGTGCCTCTTAATAGGAGCTTTACTCTTAATACTCTCCTAGATATCGGAAGGTTGGCCTAGTTATCAATATTTAAAATTTTCAATTAACTTCAAGAGAGATAGAATTGATTGGAACAGACCAAATACATATCAACCAAATACATCTTATGCATCTGTAGAAGTATACTTAACGATTCATCTCCCTTTCCAACGAACATATATGACCGTTAAACTTATCATTTTAAACTTTCGGTCGGTTTGACTTCTCACAATCGTCCTATTTGAAACTTTTGAATAATGAAGCAATATGACTGTAATTTACCGATTAAGACACTCAACACGATAATGTTTACAATTCTGACGGTAATTGGAGTGTAAATCAAAGACAGTACCAACATACGAATGCTAGTAACAAAAAATAATCATGGCTTGTGGATTCTGAATAATTGATTAAGGCACAAATTAAAAATTACCGGGATGGTATCCTAAACCTTAATGTTATGAGAACGTTTAGGCTTATATCAAAAGAACCTCCATGTAAGGTTAAGTAAAGACCGGAATGGTCACATGGAATGCAATAGACAAACATAGATTTCATAAGGAATTAAATAGACTCAGTGCCCGAACAACTATCCGAAACTCATCGAAAGATGTATTCCCTACATTATACATAAGTTAGCTGTAGTAATAAAGATGATTTTTCACAGTACAAAAGAGACATTTATTTTGTAAATTTTTACTGTTTACAAACAATTTTGAACCAACCATTATTGTTGTAATTCAAAGCAATAAATAAAAAAAATTATCAGCCTTGGACAAGTTCGAAAAAGTTGACCTCTCAAAATTTCCCTTCAATAATTATGTAATTAATCGACTTTCTACATTACCCATAATTATAATCCGTTGACTCCATATCTACGACAGATTATTATGAAGGTTTATCCTTGATTTTATCTTGAAGATACATAAACACTTAATTGGTATCTAAACAACAACAAAAATTGCAAATGCTATACCAACCTTCATAAACATTTTAACCAGCATCGATATAATTCGCTAGTACTACGAATACATAAATTTTTGTATATATAAGACATACATTCTTTAGATTTCCGGGTGGTCCGGTACTTCAATTCGCAAGAGTATGATCTACTTAACAGGTTGTCATATATAATCAAGTTAATTGAAATTAATTAAACCCTTGAGCTTTTAATCATGATATAATAACTGAAAAGTTAAATTACAAACAAATTGTTCTACTGAACATGTGTTTGAAGTGTAAATTGACCATCTATTTTGCTATTCTTCTGAAGTGAACGTTCGTTAGTAATTATTTAATTTTTTTTGTTGGCCCGTTTTCATACTTCAACACCATTCAGTTAATAAACTCATACATAGACTTGTACCCCCTTTTTTCCTGTTTTTTTACGGGTTTTTACGGCCCGTACCGTGTCAACAATCTGATTTCATCGGTTTCGATAAGAAGCTAGCTCTTCATACTGTTGAAAGCAACCAGAAGATGCCAGATCGCTCTCCACACCGTGGAGCCATCGTCATTGACAGCGACCTCTTCGCCTACCAAAAGACGGCTCTTCCTTCAAAGATCGCTGTATCATTCGGTTCGGATCAGCACGCAGAACGTGTCCGAGCCAGCATACTCGTTGTCCTTGGATTTCATGCACGATATCAGGAATTTGCATTAAATTCCTGAACTCGTGGTTGAAACGAACTCGGTATGTGCCATCATCGTCGCGTTTTGGGCCATACATTACACGCATGATTCTTCTCTCGAATGTTAGAAGCCATCTTTCGTACTCATCCGTCAAGGTTCAACTCTCACATCCATGCATGACAACGGGTCTGATCAACACTCTGTACAGTTTCAGCTTATCTGTATTTGCAAGATATTTTAATTTCAGCAGTGGACGTAGAGGATACAAAGCCCGATTGCCAGCGGCAAGGTGGACCTTGATATCCTCACCCACACTATTAACTTGAGTGATGAGAGATCCAAGATACTTGAATCTCATCACTCCTTCAAGCGTGTGGTTGCCACTACTGAAATTAATTGTAACTCATATTGCTGGCTCAAGTAAGGCTAATTTTAAGGTCAGTTCATATCCGTTTTGACCCTGACGGCTTCTTTACTTTAGACTAATATTGGAGAGTGTTTTTAGAAGGAGGCTTATACTTCTATCTGCTGTAGTAGTAAGGCTTTCCTCTACTAAATCGGTAGTTGGCTGATTGTGCATTTAACAAAGCAGAGTGGTGCTCTCTGGCGGTGGAGTTGATGGTGGTATTCTTTGTAGTGCCTTACTTCTTTTACCTGGCCGATTATTTATCCCTTGTTCCGTGTTTCCAGAAGTACTAGGAAAAGGACCAGTCTAGTTGCCTACCGTTTTTTCTTTATAATGTCGCGTGGCTCTATATAAATTTCTTCAATTAACCTTTTCACCCTGTAAATATTCCCCAAAAAACCTTTATACCTAATTACCTCCCACTCACTATAATTAAAAGTCTGACATTCAATCTAATTAATCTATACAACATAAATTTTTCTATTTGTTGGTTAATTAAAATAAAATCTCATTAAAAATTTTCAAAAACTAATTAAATAACAATGAGATAAAATAAAATATATTTTAAAATTACGAGTATGAGAGATTATTTTGACCAAAAATAAATAAAAAAATTATATTTAATCCTTTCGACACAAAACGAAACAAATCAGGTCTCAGGAGATTCCCTTCAAATATTATTTTGTTGTTGTAATATATTATAAAGATTATTAATTGTCGTTATCCCATTCCAGATTTAATCTGCAATCCAATAAAACTATATAACATTATATATTGAAAGGTCTGTGCGTTTTTTGTTCTATCGTATAGTCTCGACTGTGGCGAAAAGGGTTAATTATCACAGTGGAAAAATGTCATCAAATATTGAATTTTTTCTTCACTTTGGTTTTGATTTGGTTGTCGTTAGTCGAACGAGAAAATATTTAGTGGAAGCAGATTTTGTCTCTCGTCTAATTAATAATTTTATTTTATTTTTTCTTGTTCCTGTTTCATTATTTCCAAGGGATTTGGAATTAACAACTCATACCCTCCTCCTATATACGAAACAGCATAGATCGAGGGAATTAAGGAAAACAAAATAGATTTAACCCTTTTCTATATGGTTTGTCTTTTGGGAAAGAATTAAATTATTCTTTGATTTGGATGTGGTTTGGTATATGTTGTATTTTTGCATAAACAAAATTGAATTCTTTTTCACCACTTTCGAAGACATGCTAATTGAAGGTTATATTAGAGACAGACATATTTTAATTTTCTTTTATGGTGGTTGAATAGATTTTTATTTAGCTTCTGCACCGAAAGGGCGATTTCTGTATACAGCATAAAAAAAATTCAATTTACCCAAACCGTACAATTTTCCGAAAGAGTTTTTTTTATATGGTATGTTGCACAAGTGGTATTTTTAGGATACAAAACAAAACAAAAAATCGGGAAAATTTAATTTAATTTTCAAGGTTGGTGTTGTAATAGAGACAGACGACGACGCGATTCATTCTGTGTTGTGCACGAATGAAAACGTACATGTTTTATTAAGTCTAGGTTAGCAGTTTGAAAAATCGCATAAATAGTAATGAAGTTTTCATATTTTAAGAATTTGTTGTAGCATGATGCTTTTCTTCAGGTAACGTAGTGTAGAGGAATCGTACATGTGTATAAGAAATTGTTTCATGCTGAAGTATAATTTATCAAACGAAACCAAAACCAAATAAAAAATTTAATTTACGAAAGTATTAAAGTAAGATGTTTTGTATTTTAAGACAAATAATCATTTATTGGTTTGTGTTGGAGTTGTTCAAGAATACCTTGTACATCTACTTATCAGATTTAAAAGTGTTTTGTTTTGGTGAAGCTAATTGTAGTCCTATAAGGAAATATTTTCGGATGAAGTCGCGTTTACAGAGGGCAAGAAGCTTTTTGGTTCTATCGACTAGGGGAAGAGACCACTCGATTAGCATGTGTTAGAATGAAACCATCCATCCCTTCAACGCAAAACGGTTCCGACCCAATAAATGTGTCGCACAGGTACAAACCAGGCCATAAGAAATATTTTATTTATTTATCACCCTTTAAGGCTGCTTTGCTGTCCGCTAGTAATATAAATATTGCCACTGTTAAGGGATTTGGTTAGATCAGAACCAAATCAAAAAACTGTCCTGTTCGAATGAGAGTGGTTTTATTCTACTCTAGGGGTTTGGAATTCTATTTTGATCGGCATATATAGTCTAAACCATACCAGTTGATAGGTGGTCTTGAAATTTCATTAGAATTTTAAGATGACCCACGAAATAGTCCCGTTTTAAGGTTTTCCTTCAGATTGCACTTCAATGAAGTCAAGACAGAGAAAGTCCTTTTTGAAAAAATCACATACCAATGAGACACAGGTGACCAGGTCCGATAGTAAATAAATATGGTCAGAATATCATCTTTGGTTTCAATTCTCAAGTAGTACCATAAAGCTTTTGACAGAACCAAAATGTGCCTTTGGCTTTTTTATAGAACCTGGTGATGTGTTGATTCTAGGTCAGTTTGTGATCTAGGACTACTAAATATCTGGCTAAATTGATGATTATTGTTATTCTAATGATTTTATTACTTTATTTAAGCATTTGAGAAACATTTGTATATTTACTTAGTTCCAATGAACTCTCACATTTGAATATGCGAGGTTGAGGATATCATTATTTCGATCAAGGCTTCCAGAGAATGCCCGCTGGGAGGTTTGCTTTCACCCCTGTTGTGACTTCTGGTGTTTAACGAAGTTCTTTTTATTCTTTGCGAGTCCGGTTTTATCAATCAAAGTCATGCTGACGATCTGGTTCTGACAGTTTTTAAGTGAGGAAATTTTATTCGGCTGCATATCTCGTGAGACCAATCGAAGAGGATTTCAAAGTTAACAGATCTAGAATCACACGAATATAAAAATAATATTCAAGGATGTTTCGAAGCCATTAACAAATGCCAAAATATCCCTTATAATCGTCCCTTTATCGTGTTAAGTCGAAATCATGGTCATTGTTGTATAGCTGAGCCTAAAATTATCAGATAAGTCTATGAACAGTGATCATAATATTGTTCAGGGACAGTTAATAAAACGTCTATTTCAAAATTTTGGTCGTTTTATCCAATATTATAGATAATCGAGTTTTGGACAAATTTATATAGAATTCCAGTCAGAACATAATATGTACAGTTGTTAAGTTACTGAATGATTCATGTCGAAACAGTTTCCAAATAGTGGTCTTAAGAACTAAAAAACATGCGAATCTTGGTAGCTGGAACGGAAGCATTGCAGTTCTTTACGGATGGCTCCAAGCTACACGGTAAAGTAGGAGCTGGAGTCTTCTGTGATAAATTAGAGGCATATATAGCAGTTCGCCTCCCTGATCACTGCAGTGTGTACCAGGCAGAGGTGATATCGATTGAGGAGGGTCTGAACTGGTTGAGACATAATGTGGTATCCTCGACTGATATCGCAATTTATGTGGACAGTCAGGCGGCAATATTGTCGCTGGTTTCTGTTTCTCTAACGTGGCGTTGGGTTGCCACTCGTCTCTAAATGAGATGAGTGAGCATTTCAACATCCAGGTAGTCTGGGCCCCTGGCCTCTCAGACATCATGGGCAACTGCAGGTCGGACGAACTAGCGAGGCATGGTACAACTCTTCAACTGCTACCGGAAAATACAAAAAAGAGGCGGAAGTCTCAGCGAACAATAGGTGGACGAACACCCTCTCATGTAGAGTTGCAAGACAAGTCTGCCCAAAGCTGAACTTGAAACGCTCAAAGGCACTTATCTCCCTACGAAGACGTGAACTTTAAGCGATCGTGTGGATACTCACAGGACACTGCCTTCTTGGAGAACATGCGAGAAGGCTGGGTCTGGAAATAATTGAATTTTTCAGAAGCTGTGAGGACGAGGAGGAGGAAGAGACGGTACTCCACCTCCTATGCTCGTGCCCAGCTTTGGCACACGAAAGACATGAATATTTGGGTAAGTTTTTAATGGACTGCCTTTCTAATCTCGAAAACTGTAATATGCGAAACTTATTACGCTACGTAAGCAGCTCAAACTGGTTCTCATAGGGGTAAAAGGGGAGTAAAATCCTGTGGTATAACAACGGACCGTCGCCGATCTAAGTGTGCTGTAGCAGCCACTCAACCTAACCTAACCTAACATAAGGCTCTTGTTTTGGTATCTTCTCTAGTGAAAAGTGTATAATAGTGTAAGAATTTGACGGATTACCAGGTTTTCATGTGGTCCGGTTGAACGTTGATGAATTTCAACCGAACTCTTTCATCATCAAAGGAGTCATGTTCTTAAAAATTGCTTTTTGATAGATATTAGTAGCTGAATCTTGTCTATTGAGCATCCTTGCGAAACAGAATCGGTTGAAAGTGCTCAAAAGAGAAACTAGGAATCAAAAAATACCACCGGAATACAGAGTGGTTCTTATTTAAAAACGAGATAGATATACCAATGAAAAGCAACCAACTATAGAATTTTTAGTAAAATGAATGTAGAAATGTTGATTCGAATGGTTAAGGATTGAGAATAGTTTGTTAACGGCAACTATTTATAGAGTCAGTAGGGCCCACTCCGCAAATGAATGTAAAACTTGTATTGGAAGTGACAAAGAAAAATAAAAAAGAGAATTGGGACAAAATACTTCATGTGTGAAAGGAAAATGATTTTGAAAGACTCTTAGTACAGTTTGAAGACTGTGGTGAATATTGGGCTCCGACAAGCATGTGAAGCTGTTCAATCTGTGCAATTTGTGCAACGACGCAATGAGACAGACAAAGTTATTCTGCTGTTTGTAGACGTGTTTGAGGTAATCGGAAAAATCCATCACATTGATCAGGCCACAAAAACCGCATATACTGGAGTGAATGAGTTATTTGAGAATTTAACAAGTTGGAATTTAAGAGGGAATCCAAGAAAATGTGCAATGACATGTGACTAGATGAAAACCAGATTGAACACGGTTGACTTTATAAATTGCACACTGAAGCATATCAAGATTTTAACAAAAAAATGAATGAAACCATGATTAAAAGGATGTTTGAGAAAGTGATAAGTCACTACATAGGGTGTAAACGTATATATCCAGATGCCAGTGTGACTGAAAATACTGTAGGTGTTTATTTGTCAAGTGTGAGTGTTGAAACATCGCTTAATGTTATGATGGCATCTGTATAATGAATTCTGAGTTAATTGGAGTGGAACAACGAAGGAACAAAATTAGCATATGCTCCAATTAACAGAGTGTAATTTTGACATGGAAACAGGAGAGAGGCAGAGAGAGCTGCATGATGTATACATGATATTCGAATGCATTCAATTTTTTTGTAGGGAGGTAACCATTTAATGGATAGTTATGGTTATAGGAATATTGAGGGTAATTAGGGAGACGATATGGTTGCTAAGAGGTTCAAGCTAATCAGGTACATATATGACAAAGGGATGGAAGTTATATAATGTACATACTTCTAATGTTTCTGATGAATGGATGAAAATGAGTATTTGACTAGAGGAAAAGGTAAGAAGTTATTTTAATTTTATTTGATGCCCTAAAAGTATTTCATATTAATCAAACCTTTGTACTCCAGAAAATTCTCTTTTATAAGGAGTTCATGAGAGCGCCAGATGATTATAATAATAAAGAATTAACTATGGTAACTGGAAAGAATGGCTGTTAAATTTGATTGAAATTGATTTGTATGAAGTTTGATCTGACCCTGGGCATATCGAACATCCTTCAGTAGTAGAAGAGTTGAATTTGATATCGTTTACACTGCAAACAGTTTATCTAACTTTTGAGAGATAATTAAATCGCATTTTAGAAAAGCTTATATCGAGATGCTAAAAAATTGAATCAAATGATTAAGCACAAATCTGATCCTATGGATCAACAAGTTATTTGGACTTTACGTTTTTCTCACCATTAACCGTTGCTCTTCCCATTAACATCATGATCGTACACGAACAGTCTCTTTTTGTTCGATGAGGAGTCATTTGACATTCTGATCTTTGATTTGGTCCTCCCGATTTTCGAATACAGAATTCATATGTTGTTCGTCAATGTTTATTCTGTTTATTGAAGTCTGAATTTGCTGTTCACTATAATTTTGGTCGGCAGGTTTATTTTGGTTTTGTTGGGCAGCAGTTTTATTGTGTCGGTCAGACGTGAACGGATTGAATGTTTTTTAAAAGGATGGCCGTTTTTGGTGATTTATCTGATTGAATCATGTTGTGTTTTTCAGGTTAAATGGACGTGATTATTGAATATTTCACTTAACGATGACCTGCCGGTTTACTGGAAAATCGTGTTATATTTTAGGGTACTGTCAGACAATGTGTTTTGTCTATATTGATGGATGGTGGAAGGTTATGGGATATGGGGAAACAACATCTTGTGTATTAATCCAGTTTCTTTGTGGTTTGAGATACCTGGGGTGTACATACGAGTGCATACATATATGTGTTGTTTGGTAATAAAATACGTGGGATCACTTGTTGTGTAGGTGGCGCAGTGGTTAAAGCTGCGGCAGTTGGAGCGGGAGGTACCGGGTTCGAATCCCGATAGGGGCAGGATGGTAAAGTGATTTTTCACCATACGATTACGATCGGTGGTGTGAATGAACACATCTATGACCCCCTGTTGGAGTGCAGAATTCATGGGCCAACCCATCTTCCATGTCAGTACTATAGGCTGGCATGGAGCTATGCAATGTGCAGATGGTTCTACGTAAATCGGACCTATAGCCGTACGTCCTCGATTTGGCTGTAATGGCGTAAGGTGAGGACGTAAATAAGCGAACCGCGAAAGAGTTGGAAGTGCCTCGAGCCCCAAAACAGATTGTAGAGATAAAAACAAACAAACAAACAAACACTTGTTGTGTACATCGTGGATTAATCTCAATATTGAACTAGTATACTTAAGGAGTCTAATATTTTGTTTAACGTAAAGTGAGGAAATTGTGTTTTAGAGAGATTAAAGATTCAATATAGATTAACGTTCTTAAAAAATTAATCAAGGTGGTGACCTACTAGATTAGACATCTAGGATAATCCTACAAACTCTTAGCAAGGGAAACTGATTAAGTGTATATTTATTGCTCATAACTGCTTAGTGATTGTGGACAAGTGACCACAGATTGAAAAGTCAAAATTGTGGTTTCCAGTTTAGTAGATAAGTAATGTGTTCTCGTGGGGTTCTGGATTGGCCTAATAATAATAAAACATAAAATTAAATCAATTGTTACAGATTCCTGAGCCACAAATTAATAAATTTATTTCAGAATTTTATATTAATGTTTTAATTATAATCCAAAAAGGATGAGTTCAGATGTTGTGTGTGGAAATTACGGATTGGCGATTGCAGATTATATTATGCTAACAGTAGTTTGGTAACTTAGTGTCTGTAACCGGGTCGCTTTTTTCCAAATATCATTATCTTCCTATCCTTACCTATTGGTTTATGCAAACGGCTGTCTCGCGCTTGATCACACTATAAATAATCAATCAATCATCTTTAATCATCTTCAAGGTTATGAACCCAATAGAAAATTGGCATGTTTATCAACTTTACTCTAATTTTCAAAATGATTTAAGTCAAGAGTAATATTTAGTATGCCCAGAAAATTGATAAAAGATAAAGTCGCCCAATCATTCGTTCGTATCGTAAATTTCTCAGCTCCAAAAACAAACTTAGTAAATATGATCCACCTCTTTGATTTTGAGTTGATCATATTACTGAAGCACTCCGCACCTCTTTTTTTCAAATCATTGCCAATCGAGAAAGGTTAATCAACTTGATCCAAAAATATATTGTGCTTTTATATTAACATAAAACCATTAAAAATCACATACTGACTTCATTATTGATTTAAATGATTTATTGACATGAAATGAACATTAAAAAATGATAAAAAAATATTATCACGTATTCAATAACTACTGTATAATGACAGTGCCGCGGTTATTAATACACACATGTGCATGCTCGTACATTTTATTGTACGACAAATAAATAAATGGTTTTCTATTATTTATTTATTTTTATAATATTAAATTAATTAAAATAACATAATTTATAATTAAAATACAATTAAAATAATTAATTTTAATATAAAAATTTGAATAAAATCCACATTACAAAAAGAGCATAAATTTAAATTTATTATCATGTGTGCGTCTGGATACGCAAACATCATTCATATTCACTCAACAAAATACTTGACAATTTTTTGGCAAACATATATGAATTTCAATTTATCTTAATTTAAAGTCAATTCGAAAAATTCACACATCATAAATTAAATTTCTATATACTTAAGGATAACAAAATAAAATAACGGAATAAATATGCGACTATTAATATTCATATGTGTGAATCTCTATATATATATATGTATAGTCTGTCGAGTTAGATTTACAAAGCACGGGTGTTATGATAATCACTGTCGAAATTTCATTTTTCATATAAATGTGTGTGCTGGAAGTGTAAACGAAAAAGCACTTAACCACTTTACATACATGAACCCCTTTTTTTATTGTTTACACAATCTTCTTCATCTCGAGTTATTATATGTAATTACAACCCATTTCACATCCATGTATATGCTCATATATCATGTTTTGTATTCTTATATACCGATTTCATTCCACTCGAATATTTTGCCTTTATCATATGTGTGTATCATCGTAAGATGACTCATAATCATTGAATTACTTATATGTTTCCTTAATTTACCGGAAACTTAAGTATACGTAAAGACTTGTTACTAATTAACTTCAAATTTGATAAACACTTACTATATACAAAGTGTTTGCTATCTTATTCTAAACAATTTACTTTTATATAAAAGGCGGACGGGAAAATTCGAAACTAAACTGAAAATTATAATCCCTTAAAATAAATAAGGGTTGCCATGTCACACAATATTTTAATTACAAAACTAAATTTTGTATTTATGCACGATTTTCATATTTAATTAAAAAAGTATTAGCATGTTGGAGCTTTAAACAACCACCTGAATCATTCTACTGTTCGACGTTCCTGTATTCAATCCGGCTCATACAATTTAATTTATAAAATCAATCAAAATACATAAATTAATACCTGACAACATATATATATATATGTATATATATATATATATATATATATATATATATATATATATATATATATATATATATATATATATATATATATATATATATATATCTATATATATATATATATCTATATATATAAATATATATATATATATATATATATATATATATATATATATATATATATATATATATAATAGAGCAGGTTCCACGACTTCAGTGTTTGCTGGATGATCAATACTTTAAAGTGACAGAAGCGGCAGTCATATGATACGATAATTCTGGAAGAAGAATCAATAACAGAAAATGAACTACAAATATTATCCGTTGGATACGTGAACCAACAGGCACTTTATTAGAGGACCAGTGATTTAAAGTGGTGCATCAGGTTCTCCAGATATATAAAACCTTTATTAGTCAGTTTATCTGCCGAAACCTCAAACTGAAGATGAAAAGCGCGAATTCATTTATCGAACATCTACGAAGTGGAACTCGTTGTCCGGTTTTCTTTTTCCGTTCGAGTGTAAAATGCACAAGTTTAAGGTAGGTATCAACATTTACTATTAGGATGGCAAGTTGGGTGCAGGAGCTCTGACAGTTACAAGGAGTTAGGACAGTCTTAAAGTCAATAAAAAAATGAGGAACTCCATTCGAGGTTAGAAGGATATCAGTGTTGTCTTAATATCTCATAAGATGCCAAAATTGAGTAAAATATTAGAGTGCTGTATGCTGTTTTATCGACTAGAAAAAATATTCACCCAGAACGGGAAAATTGGTGATTATCTCAATACGGATGGACTAAAGAATATAATAGAAAATAATTGTATTGAAGGTAATAGACATAAAGAAAAGAGAAAAAACCGAAACGAGATGGTCATTGTGAAGGTGGAAAGGCAGTCCTATGCCGATTTGCTAAGAAATGTGAAATCAGGTGTCAAAAAATGTCTTGTTGCCACAGCTTTTCAAAACAATGTAAACGTGGAATTGGTGAGTGAACCAAACCGGTGGAAACTACTAGGAGAAAACTGAAAAGCAAAGTTGGAGCAGATTAAATCAGAATAACATTGCAAATAGGAGCTGACGAATAGAGGAATTCATACAAGAAAGTTTTCGCTGTGCAATTCATCGTCACTTGGATCCATGTCGTATTATAACGCCAGAACAATTAGTAGATGCGACTAGGAAGGCATGTGAAAAGGTATTAAATGCACATAAAAGAGAGACCTTGTTGTTACTTCTATGATGAACAAGATACACCAAAACACCAATTTTCACTGTGAATGGTGGGAGCGTTAGCGTCATGAGTGTACTGATCAAGTAGCGCAGCTGACAACGGAAAATATTATCCCTAAGATGCTTTTTTGATTCCGGTCGTGTGGAAGAGTAATCGGTAGGGTTATGGTCGGTAAGAGGACGGCACAACGCCCTTGAGGGTTCACCCACCTGCGACAACAAAGTATAAATATATATGTATATGTATATATATATATATATATATATATATATATATATATATATATATATATATATATATATATATATATATATATATATATAGTTATTAAAGTACGGTTAAAGCCTGAAATGCGGCAAATGTCCGAATTTACCTATCCCTTTGGTAAATGTATGTTCAATCTACGTTTACCTGCAAATTTAGACTATATTAACATTTACTCTTTCATTTTTTGTATTAATAAATGATTTCGTAGTAGACCCTAGCATGATTTTCTAGAATTGTAAAGGTTAACGGCTTCGGTAACTCTCACGGCCATGCGGGAGGTCGCTGCGCTCCCCCCGCTTAGCCCTCCGAGGGGCTTTAAATTTCAACTTCGAGGAACGTAGGAGCCGGGATAAGCAAACATGTCGCACTGCGTGCCGCACGTAGGAACGGATAATATAGAATCTATTAATGGATTTCAATTCCCATTTTGGTAAATTCGGACATTTGCCGATTTCGGCTTTAACCGTAACATAAATATATATATATATATATATATATATATATATATATATATATATATATATATATATATATATATATATATATATATATATATATATATATCTATATATATATATATATATATATATATATATATATATATATATATATATATATATATATATATATATATATATATATATATATTAACACATATATATATATATATATATATATATATATATATATATATATATATATATATATATATATTAACATATATATATATATATATATATATATATAACCGTGAACATATTAATATATATACGCGAGGTCTTTAATTCGCTTCAATAAGTTTCCGCGCTCATATACAAAACATGAAGCGTAAGTGTGGCATAAAACAAATTATTTTCTTAGTTGCTGGTTATCTGATTCAATTATTTTTCCTACCTACCTGTAGAGGTCGTCTTATCGTTAAATCTTGACGTATTTATGAATGGGTAAGAAGTTACTAATTCAACCATTCTATTTATGTAATAATATGTATTTATTTCCGGTTAATTAATAACAAGGAAGTAGAATTATAAATTAAGTGACAGTTCAGTTATGGTCATTTAAACTGTCTATAGGGTCTTAAATTTTGGTCAGTCATGATTGGTCAGGCGTTGAATTGTGTTGATGTATTAATTAATAAGAATGTTTTCTTTCAAGCTCAAGGACGGATTAAGCAGTTTAGAATAAATTTTATTTTATACATCATAACCTAGCACCAATCATCATAAAGTGCCAAATATTTCATAAACAGAGTAAAATTCATTATGATCAGTGTTTGGTACTACGTAACACTTACGAAAGTTTGAATTATAGTCTAGGGATGATCAAATGTTACGTCTTGGAAAATTGGATATGGAATGTTTAAAAACTAATTTCAAACGATTTTGTATTTCTATTTGATCAGATCTATAACAATCAAGTCTTTTGTCTTGATTTTTCTAAAGCACGGCAAAACTTAAGGAAGAGGTTTTGCTGTGAAATTATGGTATATTTGAGTTAAAACCACCCTGAAGTCATTAAGATGTTCGAATGATGGAGTTTCCCAAATAGACCAGTTCAACAATAATGAAACGCTTTTTCTAAAGCATTATAAAACTTTAGGAAGAGCTTTTTACTGTCCACCCAGAGGACGTTTAGAATTTTAAATGGTGCTTTTTTGTAGTAAATTTCAACAAACAAGTATTTCGAATTTTTCCGAAGCACGAGAAAATTTTATGAAAGAGCTTTTGTTGTGCTTGTAGAATGTCTGAAAACTAACCACCTAGAGGACGTCCAGAATTTCAAACGATTGTGTTTTTGTATTTTATCAGATCTATAACAATCTAGGATTTTGCCTTATTTTTCAAAGCACGGGAAAATTTTAGGAAGAGCTTTTACTGTAAAAAAGTTTGAATACTAACCACTCAAAAAACGATTAAAACTTTAACAGATGGAGTTTTTTTGTATTTGTTCAGATCTATAACAATCTATGATTTTGTCCTAGCTTTTCTAGCTAAAGGAAGAGCTTTCACTGAGGAATTATGGAATATTTGAATAGAAATCACCCGAAGGTCGTTTCCTATTAGATCATATCTTTAACAATCTGGAATTTTGGTCGCTTTTTTCTGAAGCACTAGGTAACTTTAGGAAGAGCTTTTGCTGTGAAAATATGACATTGTATTGTTTGAATACTAGCCACCTAAAGTTTGTTGGATTTCGATTTCTTATCTAAAAAAAAGTGTTAAATCTGGAATTTTGGTTCAAGTTTCTATGAAACATAGGAAACTGTTGGAAAGAGCTGTTACTGCGAAGTGATTATCTAACATGGGATTCTGGAGTACTTACCACTCAGAGGAAGTTTATAATTTCAAATAATGTTAATATAAAACATTAGATCATATCTTTAACACCTAGAGATTTTAGTTCCAGTTCTTTTGAAGCACGAAAAACTTTGTTAAGGATCATCTCGTGTTGTTGTGCTATCTTGTTGCTGATTAAACTTTTACATGGTGACAACAAGTATTGATAAAAGTCGTTTATGTTATTCGCAATGGGATGACTTATTGTATCGCTCGACAGTAAAAGCACCATGTCTGGTTTAACAAACTTTTCATATCATCAGGTAGTATCGCAAAATCATGCCTTTAAGCTTAACAGTGACTTATCACGTGAAACCATTAACCATTGAGAATTATTATTTGACATATTTCTGTCCGATCAATTTATTCATTTTCTTTAGACCCGTAAAGCTTAAAAAAAAGTAAATGTTTCATATCTTGGAAATTAAATACAGTATTTTTATATCCTGCATAATGAGAAATAATTGTTGATGGTTTGTTTCTCAGCTATAGTTTATGGTTTCAAAAAATCAAGGCACATTACTTTAGGCCAATACAACCTATAGAACTGATATGGAAGAAGGGTCAGCTCATGAATTCTGCACTCTAACAAGGGGTTCTAATTGAGTACCGACCCATGGTAATCAGATGATTCCTCCAGGGATTGGAACCCGGTACCCAATGCTGTAACTGCCGCAATTTGATCAGTGAAATTATTACTCTGCAACTCACTTAATATCTACTAATCATCAAACAATTACTACACCATTATAAATCATCCGAACCGCTTAATTAAAGAGCACAACAAACAAATTAGATTAAATGAAAAACATCTCAATTTAGTATCAGGAAACATATTCTCATAAATCACATTAGACTTGAAAACACAGAATCAACCGATAATTGATTAGCATACATTAGAAACTTCCTGAAATTATGCGGCAACTTGGTTGTCTTCAAAAGAACTTGATGTATATTCTTATAGACATCAGTTAGACGTATCTACCTGTATATATAAATAAACATGTAAGTGTTATCATCATTAATTAGCCACGCTTCTTCATCTCGTGATGGTTGAGACTAGAAAAAGTGATTATGATGATTTGAATAGGATGTCTATGTAAATGGATCATTTTTATAATATTTATCTTCTTTTTTTATTAATTAAGACATTAAATAATCTAATTTAATATTTACATTTGTTATTATAAAAACATGTAATCAGAATCACCAATGGTGTTTGGTTACGGTTGGAAATTAAATTTAATTTGATAGCATGTACAGATATATTGTGAGATGGTTCGGTTGATTGTGGGATTATATCTGGTGGACTTCCTGACACTGTATTAAATTTACGGCTTGACAGACCACTTTTGGCCCGTACCATGTCTATAACCTGACTCCATCGGGTTTGATCTCGAGCCAGCTCTTCATATTGTTGATAACAATAGGAAGATGTCAGATCGCTGTCAGATCAGGACAATCGCATTAAATTCCTGATGTCGTGATTGAAATGAACTCGGTATGTGCTGTCAACGTCACGTTTTGGGCCATATATCACAAGTATGAATCTTCTCCTGAATGTTAAAAGCTATTTTTGATATCCATCTGTTTCAACACTCTATACAGTTTCAGCTTATCCGTCTTTGTAAGATATTTTGATTTCTGAAGTGGGCGTAAAGGCCCAATTGCCAGCAACGAGACGAACCATAGCGAGATATCCTCTCACACAATATTATCGTGAGTAGTGAGAGATCCAAGATATTTTAATCCGATCACTCCTTCAAACGTCTCGAAAACTCGAGATCAGATATTTGGTTTTGGACTCATTGAGTTTGACCCCAACGGAAGCTGAACAGTGTTCCAGTGGATCAAGTATCTTTTTCACACCGTTGCCATTTAATCCAATCACACAGATACCATCTTCATCAGCGAAAAGTTGATTGGATTGTCAGAATAAGATATTGTCTTGAGGTGTTTTACTTTAATGTATCCTACGATATTCTAACATGAGCTTAAAAAGTAACGGGTAAAGTGCAACTCTTTGTCGAATACAAAAAATAATTACAAAAGTTCTCAATAGCCTGTTCTCAACTTAAACGGCAGCATTGTGACCGCGTTACTGTCATTTTACACAGATGTACGTTTTCGTTTGGTATACATCGCGAAAGAACTGATTGATTTGGATGAAATCGTCCGTTCTAGTCAAGGCGAGAGGAGTAATTCTTCCCAAGATAATGTTACTGTCATACACACTTGTTTGCTTTGCAAAGGAGAGCTATACCGCGATAATTCTATAATTTCAAGCGAACACCCTTCTTGAATTTTGTACATCACGCGTCTACTATTATTCGAACAAGGTTGGAAAGATAGTTTCACTTTCCACAAAGTTAACCCTCCGAATATCAAGAGATATGAATAAATGCAATCAACTCCTAGTGAACTATTTTTTTTAATCTCTGCATGGCCATGGTTAGTTCCTCATTGCATGGATCCTCAATGATCATGTCTGCAACATTAAGTGGGGCAGAAAAATGTCCACGCAACACAGAGGTTTCCATCCTGGCCCCGAATGGCAGTTCACCTAGATCGACATAATATTGACATGATTCTAGGTGCGGATGTATATGCAAATACTTTAGTAGACGGAGTAATTAAGGACTCGTCAGATCATCCAGTAGCTCAAAGAACGGAGTTAGGATGGATTCTTATGGGGATGACACAGAACCAACCGACAACAAAATCGATATCTTTAACTCTGACATCTCATACTGATTTTGATTTAGAACAACGTAAATTCTGGGAAATTAAAGAAATAAGCAGATGTAACCAAAACTCAGAAGGCGAAGAGCTATGCGAACGGCTATACAAAGACTCATTTAAACGATGGAAGATATGAAGTCACTATACCAATAAAGGATGAACTCACTTTAGGAGATAGCAAGAATCAAGCCATAGCAAGATTGCAACAAGTGGAGAGGAGACTAGAGAAGAGTCCACAATTAAAACGAGAATATCACAACTTTCTGAATGAGTACATCGAACTAGGACACATGGTTCCAATAAATACAGGGGACGATACATGCAAAACCAACGTAGCTATCTACCGCACCATGCAGTGATCAAGCAATCTAGTACGACTACCAAGCTAAGAGTAGTATTTGACGCATCGGCAAAGACGTCAAATGGACTAAGTTTTAATAAACACTTCAACAGGATCTACCATCGATAATAACAAGGTGGAGGAAGCACAGATATGTATTTATTGCAGACATCGAGAAGATGTATAGACAAATTTTGGTGAGCGAAAGCCACCAAAATCTACAAAGAATTGTTTGGAGAACTGATCCAAAGGCACTAATAAAAGATTATAAGTTACGAACAGTAACATACGGTACATCATCTGCTCCATACCTGGCCATAAGAACACTTAGAAAACTTGCGTTAGATGAGCAAAACAAATATCCTATGGCTTCAGAAATTCTGCTGAGAGACTTTTATGTTGATGACGTTCTCTCTGGTGCTGACACAAGATGCAATAAAATATCAGCAACAATTACGAAGTATGCTTGATTCTGGATGTCTTAAGCTACGAAAATGGGCATCGAATAATAACTCGGTTATGGAAGGAATACCAGAAGAACGTAGGGAAAATAAACCAACCATCATATGTAAGGAACATGAATCTATTAAAACTTTGGGCATTGTGTGGAATCCAAAAAATGACGAATTTGAATTCCAAGTCAACATGAGTTCTGATACAGAACCACCAACGAAACGAGCCGTAATATCAGAAATAGCTAAAATTTAGGTTTGCCCCAACAATTATTCTTGGGAAACTCATGTTTCAGGAATTATGGATGAAAGGAGTATCATGGGACGAAGAACTACAGGAAGGAAAGGGTAAAGGATAAATGGATAAAATATAAGACAACACTCCACAAGCTTCAAAGAATAAAAATTCCACGTTGGATCAACATGGATCACAATTGTCAGGATATGGAGCTGCATAGGTTTTGCGATGCGTCCGAATTATCATACGCTGCAGCTGTTTATTGCAAGGTTACAAGGGCAGGAACAACTACTGTAACTTTGATATCGGGAAAAACTAAGGCGGCAACAATCACTCAAAAGCTTCCAAGGCTAAGGAACTGAGTGGGGCTTTGTTACTAGCGAAGCTACTAAGGACTGTTGCTGAGGCTTTTGGTATCTCAAATATTAGAATGCATGCCTGGACCGATTCAACAATAGTGCTAGCCTGGTTACAAGGACACCCCAGTAAATGGAAAACTTTTGTTGCATACAGAATCTCACAGATTCATTCTATCCTCAGCCCCGCACAATGGAAACATGTAAAATCAAAAGAAAATTCCGCGGACTGTGCCACACGCGGAAAAGAGCTGTGCGATCATAAGTTATGGTGGTTGGGCCCAGATTGGCTTATAAGCAAGCACAATAATACCGGATTCAATTATAACTGACAAATTCACTTCTTTCACGAAAACAATACGAGTCATCGCATGTTGTAGGCGCTTTTACTGAAACATCTGTCATAAGGATAAACAGAGCAAGGGTCCTTTAACAGTTCAAGAAATAGAGGAGGCCAAAATCAGCATTGTTAAGATTACACAACTTACCTCATTCGCCGAAGATATTAAAAGATTAAGAGAAAGAGGAGCAGTGAGCAGTAAAAGCCAAATTCTGTCTTTACATCCCTTTTTGAACCAACACGGAGTTTTAAGGATTGGAGGGCGCTTACAACGCTCAATTCTACACTATAACGAGAAACACCCTATTATATTACCATATAAGTGCCATCTCACTAATTCGATTCTCGATTGGGTGCATAAGAGTACTCTACATGGGGGTGTGGACTTAACACTTGCTTTAATTAGAAAGCAATTTTGGATTCTTCAAGGCAAAAAAGCTACGAAACAACATAACCACCACTGTCACAAGTGCTTTAGATTTAATGCTGGTCGTGCAACGCAACTAATGGGAAGCTTACCATCACCAAGGGTCACACCATCCAGAGCATATGCCAATACGGGGGTAGATTATGCCGGCCCAATAAACTTTCGAATGTCCAAGGGTAGAGGATCTAAAAGCCAGAAGGGTTACATCGCAATTTTCATCTGTTTAACAACAAAAGCGATACATATAGAACTAGTTAGTGACCTAACATGTTAAGGATTTCTTGCTGCCCTCAAACGCTTTATAGCACGTAAAGGAAATATTACAAACTTATATAGTGATAATGCGACAAATTTTGTTGAATTGTGAGCGAATAAATATCTGCAGTCCATCTATCACAATTCAAACAATATTGCAAATATGTTATCAATTCAAGGAATACAATGGCATTTCATCCCTCCAGGATCTCCACATTTTGGGGGTTTATGGAAAGCAGGAGTGAAATTAGTAAAACAACACATGAAGAAAAGTATTTCACCCGCATTGTTAACATTCGAAAAATTAACTACGTTATTATATCAAATCGAGGCATCAATTAACTCCAGACCACTATGTCCTTTAACAGAGGATCCCAGCGAATCCTCAGACAATCTGAGCTCCAAGATAATATGGCTGATGGAACTCATAGAATGCAAACTCGAGGACGTTCGGCTTAACTTATATCAAAATGAATATAATTAAGAATCCGTTGTTAACTTGTTGACTTCGTCATGTGGGGGGAGAATGTTATGTATATTCCATATACATCACATTTGACTCAATAATCTCTACCAAAAATTGAAAATCGCTTAAGTTACTTTAGGCGATTTTTCTGAATATAACATGAAAATATTGTCCGTTACACTCTCTATTACCCATGTAATTCGGATAATAAATAAAAAAGTTATGACATAAATTTAAAATCGCTTAAATGATTCTGTATTTTATTGCATTTGAAAAAATCGCTTATGTGACAAAAATTGATATACCAAATGTGCGAATAAAATTTTAAAGTAAAGAATTACATTTAAGCGGTTCTTCATATAAGTGTTCTTTTTATTAAAATCGTAGTGTGATAATTTTAAAATCGCTTAAAGGCACTTAAGCGATTTTTTCAAATTGTATTTATACTTTATTTGAAAGTGAAAATTTTGTTTTTAAAATTTAACTCGTTTTTTTAGTGTTTTTCTTAAAATCATTTAAGTTTTTCTTTTGTTTCTTGGAGTTAAAAAACGTGAAATTTAAGTGATCTTAGGTGATTTTATCGTGTGTGAAATATTTTATACCTATTACTTAAGATAACTTTTTTTTGTTAAAAGTGGAAAATGATGTCGTCCAGAGGTCTTAAAATGATTGAAATGGTATTAAAACCTTCAGCACAAAGTAATTCAAGGAAAAGAAAATCTGATTTTGATGAAGGTAAGTGTGTTTGGGTTCATAATAGGGTTAAAAAAATATTTTTTTTAACTGAAAAATATCTATCGCTAGCAGTCACATCGCCCGAACGAAAACAAAAACAACCTGCAGAATTAATGTTACAAATTGTACATCCCGAAACGGCGGAGTTATTGAACGACCCGCAGAAACAACTGAATGAAATAGAAACCATTCACTCTTTACTGCTCGAAACAGCTGGATTGATTAACAACACGCAGTCTGATAACAGCCTTGATATCATCTTTGATGATAGCGATATGGATCCAGATTTCAAACTGTCTAATTGCGATGATTCCAGAAGTGAATCAGAAGAAGACCCAAATCTGCAACGTATGGCTAAAGAAATAGAGCACAACATTGCTCTCCCGTCCGAAATATTGGTCAGCCATAAAACATCAATGTCCATTTGCAATGAAACAATAGCAGCTGGACCCTCTTCGTCCACGAAGAAAATCATTCAACCGAAGTATAAGAAGGGAAAAGCTGAAGTAAGAGAATGCATCAAACTTGGGTTGTGCAAACTGCAATGCCATTCTAAACTTACATACGAACAACAACTTAGTATATTGAATAAGTATTGGCAATTGCTATCGTACCAAACGAAAGCGTTGTTTGTGGCCGAATTGATTCAGATACAAGAAAAGAAACGCTGTTCGACTCAAAAATCTTGCACCTCGGAATAGGACCCATTCTTATATATACAACTTGGAAGTTGACGGAGTTCTACTAAGGGTTTGTCAAAAATGATTTCGCCAAACTTTAGGTGAGACTGAAAGTTTTTTAAAGACCGTAGCCAAAAAGAAATTATACGACATCTGCATCGCGGATAATCGTGGGAAAAGAACACCTGTTACTAAATTGAAGGAAGAAAAAATCAAAGAAGTCATGGACCACATTAATTCATACCCTGCCTATGAAAGCCACTATACCCGGCAACGAACGGCAATTACCAAATACGCGGAGATTTTCAAAGGTATCTGTTTTGATGATAATATTAATTAACTTATATTAATTATAATGATTTTTAGGAATGGGTTTAAAGTTTAAGCAGCCGAAGAAAGATACGTGTTCCAAATGTGACAAATTTAAAATAAAAATCGATATGGCTCAAACCGATCATGAAAAATCAATCACCAGAGAATTACAAAGTGAGCACCATAAAGCAGTTGATTTAGCATACCAGCAAAAAGCGGCAGATAAGGAATACGCAAAAGCCAAAGGAAATGTGAATATGTTTGCATTTGACCTTCAGCAATGCCTAGCAACGCCATTGCTTACTGCAAATATCAGTTTCTATAAACGCCAATTATGGACGTTTAATCTTACCGTCCATGATTGTGTGACGAATTGTGCTGATTGTTACATGTGGTACGAATGTATAGGTAAACGAGGAGGTAATGAAATAGCATCTTTGCTGTATATACACTGTTTAACACAACCCACGGCAGTTGATCATTTGATTTTCTATAGAGATATTTGCTCAGGCCAAAATAAAAATTCATACGTAGCTACAATTTTTATGCAATCAACTGATCACAACATCAAGATAGTTGATCATAAATTTCTTGAGCCAGGACATACTCACATGGAGTGTGATGTAGACCACTCCATAATTGAGCGGAAAAAGAAACGCACTAATTTGCAAATACATCATCCGCGTGAGTGGTTTCAATTTATACGTTCAATAAATCGGTTTAAGGTAACAGAGATGGAGAAGAGAGATATCTTCGACTTTTCGTTAATAGTTAAGCAAAAATGCATGTGGCGTAACACAAATGGGGATAGATTTGAATGGACTAAGGTTAAATGGCTACGATTTACTCCAGAATTTGGAAGAATACAATACAAAAACAGCCTTCAAGAAGATGAGCCATTTAAGTTGCTAAATATTGTTCGCCGGGGAATTAATAAATTATCAATTGCAGAAGTGCCAATATGCTATCAAGATGTTTTACCTATAAACCACTTAAAAAAGAAAGATCTTATAGATCAACTCAGTCTATCACAAGTTTTACTTGCAATTGAACGATGGACAAAATGTACCGAATATAGATCCTGATTTGGAAGATGAAGAAAACGCAGCAGATAGTGATATTGATTCTGAATAATTTTGGAGAATTAACTTGAAACTTTTTTGATTTAAACACATGCTGATTTTAAATTATTTTGATTACTTTTATTTTTTTTATTTATAGCGTATTACAATAATTGTACCATTGAATTGTTAAAAGTGTCTTAAAATACTATAAGCAATGAATTTTGTAAAAAATAAAAATGAAAAAATGACTTAAGTAACATAGGTGACTTTTATTATTAAATCATAAAATATTAAAATAGCTTAAGTGCAACAAAATGCAATTTACTACCAAAATCCTATTTTAATATTGGTATTATCACAATGTATGAAAATAATGCTATTAAACCCTCCAAATAAAACTGCAACATGTCCCAAATGTCAAAAAACTTTTTTCAAATTAAATGTTAAATTTTCAAATATTGTTTTCTCAAAATGTATAAAATGCACATAAGCGATTTTCAATTTTTGGTAGATTAGTTAGGCCTCCCCATAGTGGTAACCTAACTAATTAAAACTCAATAATATTATATCCGAGAACGAGATATAACATTAAGGTATGGTGCAATTCGGCGATTCCTCTAAAAAAGTACCTGAATTGTGCTCATTGGCACTATACATACGAAGTTCAATACTCTTGCCAAGTTCTATATATACTCCACATATATATAGGAGTGTAATGTAGGCCATCAACCATACATGTACATAAAGCAATTAATTTCAATATTTTCTTGACATACGCTTTGGTGGTGTGTATACTTTTCATCTGTTATAACTTATAACGTCTTACACATAATTTCGCGTTCCCGATCATTATGAAAATGTGCACGCGATCCTATATATAAGGTGGATTTACATATATTTTGATTTATTTCATCTTGTTTATTTATTTTGTATTTTTAATAACAACAAATAAAATGTAAATAGTATATGTACACGTATAGTTGGCTACAATAAACTTGTTATTATGAAACTGTAATTACATTACATGATCTGTGTAATAGTTGATATCGTTCGTTTCGTTGAATGTAACGCTCTTATAAGATCTTATATTATGTGAGCTTCATTTGGTAGACTGTCACTGTCTTTTATTTATATATTTAGATGGGAACAGTTTTTAACGATTTATTTATTTATTTTGACAGTTTTTTTTGTCTGTGTGTATATAGGAAAAATAATATTATTCTGAAATAAAATACATTATTATTGTCTCAAGACTCGAACGATGAGAAAGAACAGTAATAAGGAAGACACAGTTTATTAATAATATTCATACTTCCAGATGTTTTTTCAAATATATTTATTGTTCTTTCCATACATAAAATTATTAATTATTGTAAATTGTCAGTTTTATTTATTTTATTAGAGTTTATTGTGTGAGGTCGTGTAGTTTGCTAATTATAAATAAGAGATTCGATTACACACGTTATAATTTGTACCTTTAACGCTACGTATATTGCCTATGTCACATAATTTCTTCTAAAATATTTCGTTGTACGCAACAACCGAATATCGTACCAGCTATACCTTAAAGGTATAGTAGGCAGAAGGACTTCTACTAAAAAGTGTGATGGGTTGTTTTTCAAAATTTTTTGAAAGTACGTGGTTGTTTTTCAAAGTACGGGGTTGTTTATCCAAAATTTTCATAATTTCATTGCCGCGTCCTAAAATTATCTCAAGGGTAGCTTCCAGTGAATGCTTTCTCATAAAATGTTAATTGTTGCCGATTTATTCGTAATCTGGTTGTTGGTGAAATTATTCAAAAACGAAAACATGGAACCTAACGCTATGTGAGTGAACTAGCATATAAAACCAGCGATAGCTGTATTTCTAATTTCTAATAACATACCTTTGATCATTAGTGGAGTTATAACCATGCAATCCACACCACTCAACTTACAGTAATGGAGAGTTGTGATAAAATAAGAACTGCTTTGATAAGTGTTCGCCACCAAAGAATGCAATTTTGCAAATTTATTTAAAAGATAATTTCAATCGCAAAGTTTCAACCGGGCCCTGTGGTTGGGGGCAAACAAGTTTCGTAAATATTTCGAACGAAATATGAGATCCATAGAATACCACCTCAGTATCCAGAGCTTGTCGTAGGAGGCGACTAAATCTGGTTGGATCCAAGAAACTCGATGGCCTAAAAGTGGAGTCCATGTGTCCCAAGGCTATACGTTGCTACACAGTGGAGATGACCTCGGAAATCTTGGAGTTGGCTTTCTCATTGGGCCGCAGGTAAAAAAGGCTGTGTTGGACTTCCAGGCAGTCGATAATCGAATGTGTAAGCTTCGCTTGCACATGAAATTAGCCAACCTGTCAATTGTTTGTGTCCATGCGCCCACTGATGTAAGCCAACCCCAAGATAAAGACTCATTTTACAATAATTTGGATAATCTGATGGGTTCTATACCTGAGCACGATATCAGATTGGTGATTGGTGACTTCAATGCTAGAGCTGGCAGAAATCAGACCGACTTATTTAATAACATAGGTCCGTACTCTCGACACGAAACTGCGACCGAAAATGGGGAGAGAATGATGTACTTTGCGATCGCTCATGATCTCAAAGTGGCAAGTACATTCTTTCCCCATAAAAACATCCATTTGGAAACATAGACACATCCACGTAAAACATCCCGAAGCCAAATTGACCATGTGTTGATTTCAAAAGACCGGGCTCGGGTTGTTCAAGACTTGAGATCGTATCGGTCGTCAACAAAATTCGTAGGCAGTGACCATTTTATGGTTGCTGCAAAGCTACGATGGAAATTTTCGTACAAGTCAAGGAGGACAGGAGAATATAAAACGCGATTCTCCTGTGAAAGTCTGATAAATAAAGGAACGCAACGAAAATACCAAGATCTTGTCAGCAATAGCATTTTACGATCCAACTACCAATTTGATGATGTGAACAGTGTCTGGGAAGTATCGAAAACTTCGGTTGTCGATGCCGCCCAGCACACTCTCGATATAGTGAAAACTAAGCCCAAAACTGATTGGTTTGATAAGGAGTATCGTCTTGCTGTTGAGCAACGCAATATAGCCAACAATGAAGCGCAGACTCGGTTTACAATTGCAAGGAAACACAAGGCAGTTCTTCCTAGGAGGACAGCTAAAGGGCTTAAGAGTACAACAACTCAACAATGAGCACAATTCGCGTGGTTTCTTTAAAGGAATCACCGAATTGCATCATACCTTAAGATCTCGGTCAACTGCCATTCGGGACCAGGATGGAAACCTCTGTGTTAACGTCGATGCGGTACTCGATACATGGCGTGATCATTTTTCTGATCTACTTAATGTTCCACATGTATCACAAGCTGTATTTGAATACCCTCAAATACAGACCGCGGAGATGTTCATTGAGGATCCATCCTATGAGGAATTCACAATGACCATGCAGAGATTAAAGAAAAATCGTTCACCAGGGGTTAATTGCATTAATTAAGAGCTCTTGATATTCGGAGGGCTAACTTTGTGGAACTGTCTTTTCGACCTTATTCGATTGGTATGGTGAAATGAAGTTATGCCTGACGAATGGAAAGTGGCCGCGTTATGGAGGATTCCGTCCAAATCGGTCAGTCACTGATCAAGTCTTTTCGTTGCGGTTAATTCTCTCCAAATACTACGAAACATCTCGCGATGTACACCAGGTATTCCTAGATTTCAAGCAAGCCTATGACTCGATCAATCGAGAGAGATTATGGTGTGCGCTTGAATATTTAGGAATACCGCACAAATATGTACATCTCTGTAAAATGACAGTAACGCAGTCACAATGCTGTGTTAAAGTTGAGAACAGGCTATCGAGAACTTTTGGAATCAATTCTGGTGTTCAAAAAGGAGATGCGTTGTCCCCGATACTTTTTAATCTCATATTCCTTCGTAAAAAAGAAACACCTCAGGACAGTATCTTATTCCGACAATCCAATCAACTTCTTGCGTATGCAGATGATATCTATGTGTGATTGGATTAAATGGCAACGGAGTGAAAGAGATACTTGATCCACTGGAACAGTTTTCAGCTTCCGTTGGTCTCAAAATCAACGAGTCAAAAACCAAATATCTAATCTCGGGTTTTAGAGACCAAGACGCAATTGATTTCTGTAGTGGAAACCACACGTTTGAAGGAGTGATGAGATTCAAGTATCTTGGATCTCTCATTACTCACGATAATAGTGTGGGAGAGGATATCAAGGTTCGCCTTGCCGCTGGCATTCGGGCTTTGTATCCTCTACGTCCACTGCTGAAATCAAAATATCTTACAAATGCGGATAAGCTGAAACTGTACAGTGTGTTGATCAGACCCGTTGTCATGTATGAATGTGAGAATCATGCATGTGATATATGACCCAAAACGCGACGTTTATGGCACATACCGAGTTCTATTCGATCACGAGATCAGGAATTTAATGCAAATTTCTGATATCGTGCATGAAATCAAAGGACAGCAAATACGCTGGCTCGGTCACATTCTGCATGCCGATCCAAAACGAATGATACAGCGATCTTTAAAGGGAGAGCCGCCTTTCGGCAGGCGAAGAGGTCGCTGTCGGCGACGATGGCTCCACGGCGTAGAGAGCGATCTGGCATCTTCCAACTGCTTGTAACAGTATGAAGAGCTGGTTCGTGATCGAAACTGTTGGAGTCAGATTGTTTACACGGTACGGGCCATAATGGCCTGTAAAAAACGGGGAAAAAAAAATTAAAACATAAACTCAATTCTTGTTTGTGTGTTGAGGACTTACAATATAAGATGCTAAAGTGTGGTGGCAACGCAAGACCGGTTTTGTAAATATGTAAAGCTTTTCTGGAAATAAACTTTAGAAGATATAAAATAATATTTCTAATTGATGCATTTTATAGCTTCTAAAGCTGTGTTAGTATAAGACAATAATTTTTGATTTAAGAAACGCTCTGGAGCCAGTTAATCTAAGAGTTGAGGGATGCTTATTTAATTACAAGTGAAGGAATATTATGATGAATATGTAAATCGTAAGAAGGAAGTGCCTTAAATATTTATTTATTTTTATTTAGCGAAAGCCGCTCCACAACCAATCTCTTGACGTATGGTACAAACTAATGGAATCTCGCCTTTGAGCAACACGGAAAAGCCTTTGCAATCGCCTTGAATATATCTAAGGCTTTTGACAAGGTTTGACATGAGAATCTCATTTGTAAACTTGTGGCATACGGTTTGGATTCGATGACAATCAAGTGGATAAAAAGCTTTCTCAAACACCGAAAGATCAACGTTGTGCTAAATGGGAGATCATCAACGACACACTCCCTAAATGCCGGAGTCCCTCAGGGATCAGTTTTGTCACTAACTTTATTTTTGTTATATATTAATGACTTGTTGGATAGCACTGTAAACCCTATCCACAGTTTTGCCGATGATGCAACATTGTACTCCTCTATTTCATTCTAGGTCGAGCCTACTCCTTCACAGTTAAACGGTAAACGGCTGGAAGTTGTCACTTCGCTTAATTCCGATTTGAGTATAATATTTGAGTGGGGAGTTAAAAGTCAGGTCAAATTTAACGAGAAACAACACAAATATGCACATTCTCGCGTAAAAGAAGTCACAACGAATACCCTTTTGTGGTAAAAGGCCACGTTCTCGTGAGTTATGACTCAATTGGTCTGCTTGGTGTTCAGATTACCAACAATTTAAAATGGAATGAACACATTATCGCATTGGCCAAATCAGCTTCACGTAAACTCGGGTTTCTCAATAGATGCAGACGGTTTTTTAAATCGCATCAGCTTCTCCAGATATATAAAACCTTTATTAGACCGTGCATAGAATATTGCTGTCAGGTTTGGGGTGGAGCATATGGCACTGCTCTCCAGTTGCTGGATAGAGTTCAGCAGCGTGCCATCCGAATAATACGAAACCCCAGTCTTACGAAAGATCTAGACAGTCTACACTGCAGAGACACCGCAGAGATGTTGCAGAACTCTGCGTGTTCTATAGATTGATAAATAGTAAATGTTCTGCAGAATAAAAGGAGAAAATACCACCATTTGTTACGCCAGGACGGGTAACACGAGGAACGGTTAATGCGCATAGGTTAACGGTGAAGCTGCCGAAACCTCGAACTGAAGATGCAAAGCGCGAACTTATTTATCGAACATCTAAGAAGTGGAATTCGTTGGCTGGTTTTCAATTTCCGTTGAAGTATAAAATGCACATGTTTAAGGCAGCTATCAACCTTTACTTGAAGGATCGCGCTCTGACAGTTACAAGGAGCTAGGACTGTCTAAAAGTCCGCCCTGCACCCAATTAAAACAAAACGATAAAAAAAATTTTGTATTGTATTGGACCGTTAATCCTATTTTGAGCTTTAAGTTCATTCTTAATAGAATGTACAGTTCAAGTTAAAATATTCAAACCAGATGGCACTCAAACGTTTCATACTCCCACTTATGTTGGATTGATATAAGTCATTGATACTAACACCACGAGCTAACTTTTTGACCCATTCTTCAAACTTTCATTTTGGTGTAGTATAACTGAATGGGTAGACACGGTTTAATTGGAGCTGCTAAACATTTTGTAAATGCTGAAGTACAATTATATTAAATATTTCGAATTAAGATTAGAACAACTTATAGTCCGATTATCCAGTGGGGTCTGATGATACAGAACCAGCTGTAAATGGAATACTGTTAGTAATAGAGCACGAATTTCAGGCAGTTAATGCATTTTATAGTACCAACGATATAATTTTAATCACAGAACCTATTGAACATAATTGTAATCAAATTTATAAAAAGAGGGACTTCGATGTAAAGGAACTGTAAAGTTGACCCAATTGGCAAAAACTATCTAGCTAACTTCTACCGAAAGGTATATTTTAACTCACAAATTTAAGAAGGCACATTCGCTTCTGGACAAATGAACTCTGCTACGTAACATTGCAAATTTAAGTAAGAGTAAGACGTCGTCGTTTTGAACAATTGAACATTAGCAGAAGCACTTTGCTACGAATTCTCACGAAAAAGCTTATTTTCCATTCTTACAAAGTTCATTTAATTCTGGAGTTTAAGCCACAAGACCATTTGCAATTTTTTTTTAAACATCGTTGTAAGCGATAAAGCTTATTTTCATTAAAATAGATTTGTTAACATGGATTCGGTGCGGATTATGGATTATTTCTAGATTGAGTTTAGCCAAACTTTAAGTGTAAATAGAATACAATATTGCACCATTATATCTAAATTTTATTAGGTTGATTGGACTTCATCCTAAACATCAAAGAAAGGTGGTTTAAACGTGATGGTGTCACATCACATATAGCACGAGAAATTATCGATATTTTAAGAAAACGTTGTAAAGATTTAAGAAGATAATTTACTGCACAGCAATTCGATTAATACGTCTGAGGTTTTGTTAAGTCCAAGGTCTTTGCCAACAAATCACAAACAATCCATGAACTGAAAACTGAAATCCAACGCAGAAGTTCTGAAACTTAATCAACTTCCTCCAAAAAAATTACAAATTTCATCAAAAGGACCTAGGTATAGCAGCACAACGCATATATTCCATAATTAATGTCAATATGTCTAGTTTTTAAAATCAATAAAATTTTCGCAATTAATGGAAACATTATAGGCTATTATATAATGAGTAATGAGATTTGAACAAACCACCCAGGTGGCGCATTGGTGAAGGCTGCGGCAGTTGGAGCGGGGAGGTATCAAGTTCGAACCCCAATAGGTGCAGGATGTAAAAGGGATTGTTCACCATGAATCTGTTGGAGTGCAGAATTCATGGGCTGACCCATCTTCCAAGCCAGCACTATAGGCTGGTAAGTGGTTTAGAGATTTCTTAACACGTGATCTTAAAATATGTGATCTCTAACAGAAAATTTTCAACTGAATGAGCTTATAAAAGCACAATAATCGTAAACAACCCATAGCTTCTATATTTAAAATCAAATTAAAATATCATTCAGCATAATTAGTGGTTTATTCACATTTTTAACACCTCTAAGGCACACCACTCCAACCCATAATTCTTTTATATCTTTAATACACACTATGTGTTCGTAGTGTATAAACACATGCGGCATCATATCTTATCTCATTTCTCAGAATACTAACAACGAAACCAATTAACTATTACCAAGTAAATATAAAACACCAACAAAAAACTACTTTTGGATTATGCAACTTGTGGTTAGTTTATATCTCTACCTATACCTGCTTTTACATTCGCATTTAATTCAACAACAACAAGTACAAATCAAATCATTGTTTAGGAATGATTTATGTAATTTATATCACTACTTATCGATTTTTTTTTTAAATTAACGTAATTACACATTTTTTAAGCTTCTTATCATTAAATGTACAATTCTAACTGCAAAATGGAAATTAACACTTTGAAAAAGAAATCATATTTCTTGGATTAATGAGGCGCGATTCTGTTGAATCTATAATGACTTCTTTTAATAATTAAAGGCTTAAACTGATATAGCCTGTATCCTATCATTTTTTCGAGATACAGTTGGTCGAAATTTCTATTTAGTCTTGCACAGATTTATCCGTGTTTTTGTGAAGCTACGATCCATCGTAAGAATTTGTATTAAATAAGAGGACCAACTGTTATATATATCATATGTTATATATATATATATATATATATATATATATATATATATATATATATATATATATATATATATATTTATACAGTAAAACCTCTCTATACGACACCCCTCTATATTGGACACTTTCGTTCAGCCATTAAAACATTTTTTAAAAATCTTGTCAAACACTTCTATAAATTGGTATGAATTGGCAACCTCTATACATTACGCAACCTCTAATATTGGCCATTAAATTGAATATTTAATAAAGTATTCCTTTGAATTTTACCTCTACAAGTCGGACAGTATTTCTTCTCGCACTCACAAAATCGGACAAACAAAAACTTGATGTTGTCAATTGTAACAAAAAATTGATGATATCAATTTTTCCAAGACCAGTTGTTTACGCATTGCGGCTCAAAAATTCGAAACTTTCAAATCTACAGTTGGCACTACCGTTAGAAAACGAAAAACAAAGAATTTTGACCAGATAAACTTAATATGCTGGTTGAAACAAATGCGAGCCGCTAATGCACGAATTTCAGAGTCAATACTTTAAAAACGTGAAAAATATTGCTATAAAAGTAGAAGTGACATATTTCGAGGCATGAAACAGATGATTGGAAAAGTTTCGGGTGAAGCTTATTAAAATAAAGAGGATGACGTGGAACAATTCGAGAAAATATTTGCAACTTTAGTTGAAAGATTTGACCAAAAAGAATAGTTTAATGTACACAAGCTTGGGCTTTTTAAACTTCTCCTTGATAAAAGTTTGGTGCTCAAAATGTAATACTTCCATGGAAAAAAGTTAAACTGGTAAAATTCAAAGGACCGATTAACCGTACTTCTATGTTTCAGTGCTACTAGTGACAAACTCAAACCACTAGTTATCGGAAAATCACAAAAGCAAGAGCTTTTCAAACTTTACAGATTTTAGACCTTCCTGTTGTGTGGTGTTCAAATAAAACTGCCCCAGATCGTATAGAGCCAAATGAGTTAATTAATGCATTCAAAGGTGTTTTTGTAAAAGCAAGGTTATCACTTCAAACTCTCAACGTAACGACGTGGAATAAGAGGCATAAATGGAAAAATTTGCCGAGTATGTATCAGCAGACGATTCCGCGGGTGTTTGTTGTGAGGGAAATGACGAAGCTATATTAGACACAATAATGGACGAAGAATATGGCCATATTGATTCCGATTATAACTTCGAGGAAGCGGAAGAGCATCTTAAGATAGAAGACAAACTAAAATTAATTAATAACCTTAAAAACTGTTCCTTAAATAAACTTTCAACAATTTTTAATGATGTCAATAGAAAATAAAATGAATCAAGTTATGTCAAAACTAACGAAGCAAACTTCAATTCTAGAGTTCCACAAGGAAAATAATTAGGAAACACAGAATTAATATACAACCCATCCAGGTGTGCATATATATATATATATATATATATATATATATATATATATATATATATATATATATATATATATATATATATATATATATATATATATATATACAGTTGGAACAAACTTGGAGACCTCTATATGTTGGAGAATTCTGTATCTTAGACATTTCGTTTCAATCACTTCAAAATCCATACAAATATTACCTAAAAACTCTCTATAAATTGGACAGGACAACCTCTGTATTTTGGCAACTTGGACACTAAGGTTTAAAATTTTATTCAAAGAAAGAGAACAAACAGCAATTTTAATGAGGTAAATACTGATTATCTAACGATCGATTATCAGGGACAATTTACGAATGTGCCAAAGGAATTGCAATTAAATTAGGAATTCCTGATTTTAAGGGGTCCAATGGTTGGTTGGAGAAATTTCGAACGGGATATGGAATTCAACACAAAATTTTATGCAATGAAGGAAATGAGGTATCGGAGAACGATGCCAATGAATTTCACAATACATTCTCCTCTTTTGTTGAGGGTTATGAAGAAAAGGATTGGTTCCATGCCGATGAATTACGACTTTTTTTCAAACTAAAGCCTGATAAAAGTCTTGTTCTCAAAGGAGAAAAGTGCAACAGTGGAAAATTATCCAATGAAAGGCTAACGGTGTTGTTGTGAGCTAGTGCTGCCGGTGAGAAGCCACTAGTAATCGAAAAGTCAAAAAAGCCTAGAGCTATTAGAAATTTAAAAATTGACGACCTTCCGGTTACATGGCGTAGTAATTAATCTGCATGGATGACGTCTGCAATTTTTGATGAATGGGTTGCAGCATTGATCTTTCAATGAGGAAAAACAGTCGATAAATTTTGCTTGCTGTTGATAACTGCCCAGCACCCAGTGGGAGGATAAATTTATAGCTGCCATAATGAAGTTTAAAGAAAAATACGAAGACGATGACTTTAAGTTGTATTTGGAAAGTGGTCGCAGCTTTGCTGATTTCGCAGAATCGGCTTTTGTACTGGAAATGAATATGATCGCGGCGACTGTCGTATTAATATTTATCTATATGCAGCTAATCCTATCGAAATTCAATTTGATCGACTTACGATTTTTGTTGGGCACCTTTGGTTTAACGTTTGTGATGTTGTCGACGCTTGCTGCGTCCGGTGTTTGTGGTTATTTCGATATGCCATTTGGGATTATGTGTATTGTGTCGACGATCTATTTGTTATCATGGCCTGTTTTCGTAAATATCAGGAGACCAATTTTGACGACAAAATACCCATCAAATTGGGCATTACACTCGAACAGCCGGGAATTGCGATAACAGTTACCTCATTTATCGATTTTTTGGCATTTTTGATTGGCTACGCAACCAACATTCCGTAAATCAAATCGTTTTGTTTTGCAAGCATGATGGGAATACTGATCATCGTTATTACGGCGTTTATGGCCATTGTTGCTCTAGATGAAATGAGAATTGAGTCTCGACGCATATTTTATTCAAAGTTTATACTTACTAAACCGGTCAAAATATTGATATTGACACAACAATTGGGTTCAATAGTATGCTGAACTTCAAACAAGGAACGAAGCCGAACTATTTAATATCAAAGGATTCATATTTGTACGGCCCTTACCGCGTCTCAACTGAGACCTTACGAACGAATTTAAACGATTGGTGCACATTGTAGGTGGTCAGCCCAACAAATGTTTTTACACAACCGCATTTTATGTCCTCCGGTGGCATGTTAATTTTTGTTCAACGGCGAAAATCGAATTCGAGACCGCAGCGTGATGAGAAATTTTCTTAACCATATATATATATATATATATATATATATATATATATATATATATATATATATATACATATTTACATATAAATATATATAAACTTCGATGATGGTTATCATCTACATCAGATGATATTGATGGTAGAAATTTCCCATCAGCCCAAAGAACATTAACTAAAAATTACTGTGGTTCAATCAAAGCAAATTTGTTAGGTTTTGAAGTTAGTACATACTAAAACTGTGGCACTCAAAGAAACTTGATTGCCAATTTTTTGGCCAAAACAGTTCCTTTAGTATTAAAGAATGTTAAGGGAAGATATTAAAAACTTCGTTCGTTAAGAAGAACGTATGGTGAGCCTCTTTTTTTTGTCGAACATGAATTTTTTTATAAGTCACCTAAATCTGAGGTTAAGTCAATATGCTCACGCATGTTAGGTCAAGGACTAACATACATAAAACACTAAAAATATACTCAAATGGTCGTATTGTTCAGAACGTATGCGATATAAAAATGGAATTCACTTCTTGTATTTTTATATAACGGACACTCGGCTAAAAATAATGATTAAACCACAGCTTCTACAGAACTTCCACAGTTATTGATAATTCTACGAGTAAATTAATTTTAATTTAATATTCAGGTAACGTACTCACTTAGGCATGAAATATGAAACTCTATAATTTCATTAAATTTTTAATACTTAAGTATACAATGTAAGTACACCACACTATCTTCAAACCATTATATTCATAAGATCAAATGCTAATTGACATTTACTTTGATTTAGAACGCAAAAAAAAGAAGCCGGTCATGAAAATTGGCTGTTATATTGGCTGAATTGTACTTAAACTATTTTAAAGTGATTGTTTAAGGAAAGAGTAGAGGTCGCTAGTGAATTAATCAAAAACTATATTTTTTTCAAACCCAAACAGCAACATAAGAAAGAGTTCTTCGAAGTCCGATCAATTCGTAATCCAGTTATTACTCTTAGTACAACTGCACTAATTTCTGGCATATTGATTTTTTACATATCGATCAGCACTTTTTGAAATGTATATTAAGCTTGTCAATGTTCAGTTTAACTAATATTTTTATGCTTGAATACAATTCGATTAGAAACAATCAGGGAATAAAAATAAAGATGACACTGACATGGTAGTTTTATGGGAAAAGCTTATTTCTAATATGGTATATTATTTTTTAATCGCTATTAATTGACAATCGGTAATGTATGACTTCCATTAATGAAAAACTTAAAGCTATTGCCAAATATCGAGGTAAGTAAGGGACATTCAGTGTCTTGGAAATAACAGGACGCTGAACTTCTTCATGCCAACATCAAACAATCTAATATTGAAATACGTTCTTCCCATAAGGACACCAGGGTAGTATTAAAAACAAAGTTGATAATATATAAAATTTAATATTTCATTCATGATTTTATCACATATTTTGATTTTTAGCTATTTGTGACGATTAGAAACTTTTAAATATTTATCTTGACTGGCTAGAGACTGTACACGATCAAAAGGTTCTTAAATGCAGCGAGATGGTTATCAGTTAACACTGCAACTCCTATAACCCTATAACTATCATTACTCCGGTTACTGCAAACTGACCTTTGAGCAATAAGTAAAGTAAATAAGTAAAGTTGGGCCAAATAAATACCAGAGGGCGATATATTTTTATTCGTTCTTAATCAGTTATTCGATTGAAATTATGTGATCTCATGAAATGACAAAGCCTTTTATAGATGACTTTAAGACTGAATATGGATTAAAAGACGTAAACGGGAGTAACCGCGTCTCATGCTATCCATTTTAATGTAGCTCAGTTGGTATTATGGCCAAATTCGATTCATACGTTTCGATAAATAATCAGCCAGCATCCGAAGATCACCAAAATCATCCATACATACTTTTTCCGATACGAAACTTGCATTTTGCTAATAGTCAATGCAAAACGCTATACAGATCAACGATAAGCTTGATAAACTTGTTGTTGCTACCTGGGTGGTATTGATATCGACTGCAAGGAACTATACATATAGTCATAATTCTGCTAATCATTGTCACGATGAATATTCTGGACAAGCGGTTTGAAGCCATGGGCGATGTTTCACCATAATTGTGGAATTTAATATATTTACACATTGTAGATAAACCGAAAAATTGATGCCTTCAGGCAGTGTTTATGACATTAGGAAAAAGTACCATAGTATTTGAATAAGAATATTTTCAACTATAGAGCATGAAAGTATGGAAAGTCTAATGTTTTTTTAAATGATTATCGGAAAAAAAATACGACGAAAATTACTCTCGATGCCATGAGCAATGCTTCAAAGTCAATATAACGAATGCAATCTGGTTCATTTAGCCAACTTTATGTAAAAAGTCATCGAAAATTTCAGAGCCCGATTACGTGCCTACCAAGCAAAAGTGCGGGCAAGTTAATGGCATCAATTTTCTTATTTTTTCAAATGTAGTAATAATTTAGTGGATACACAATTGGTTTCATCGAACTTTTGAAAGCCTAATTTATAATCAAAACGTTGTCGGTTGTGTTCACTGTTTATTATAGGATGATTATATTTGAAGGATTATGTTATGTGGTGACCCCATGAAATACGCCCAATTAGTGAAATTAATACATAAGAGCATTTGAATTATAAAATTGTACCATCTCGCCAGCACACTCATTTAAATAAGTAAGAGTCCGCAAATCCGTTTTTTTGTTCGAAAACTGGCTTAACATTAAAATTAATAACGCGTAGATAAATTACAACACAAATCAAACAGTCGAACGTAATTTACAACTTCCCGCTCTTTTAAATTGAAAAAAAACAACGATAAATTCAACAGTACAAGCGTAAAGAAACTCCTCGACAAAAAATAGGCCGAACGTTATAATTTCAGTCAATAGCCTATTTTGCATATAACAAAATGAAAACTTTAAATCTATAATTAAGAAGAAGACACAAGAACACGGTTATAATTTTTTGTTCAAACTTTATCCAATCGAACAAGAAATGAACACACAATCTCGACTCAAAAGACAACAACAGTAACAGCTACAGTGCAAGAAACCAACAAAATATAAATAAATTTTCAATTCCATAAAACCCAAAATACAAAAACAAAATCCGAAGCTCATTTAAAATTCAATCCGTAACGAATGTCTTCTACAGCTACTGTATTACTCAAGCCGAGGCTAATTTTTTTGTTATATGTATAATTCTTCTTCTTCATCTTATTATTATTTTTTTTTTGATTTTCTTACATATAATTTTTTATCTTGATCTTTCTTTTTCACTTCTTATTTCTCTTCTTGTTGATTTCTTATGTTTTCTTTTTCTCGTCTTTTCGATACGTTTTTAATGGATTTTATGATTTTTTTTATTTATTTCTTTAAGGTGTAATCTTTTTGTTGTATATACCTATATACCTACATAAGTGTTGTATGTATAGGCTTATAATATGCTCGTACATATATTTTTTCAAGATTAGTAAAACTTAAATAAGAAGTCGAAGAAGAAGAAGACATTGGAACGAAAAGACATTGTATAGGTGGCTTGTTGTTGTTGGATTATTATCGATCAATTCTGTCGATCGATCGATTTGTTGAAATTGGGTGATCACATACAATACACATACGCGATCGACGTAAAAGAAGGCAATTCAAAATTGAGAGTGGTTTGTCTTTATATATTTTATGCATGTATTGCATTAAGGCGATATTTGATTGATTTTATTCTGTATTCAGTTGTCAGATGATTTTCTTCCAAGGTGTAAAATACTGGTTGAATTTAACAGAATAATCGGAAATTAATTGATATTTTTCTTGATATAGATTCGATCATTTGATTTAATTAATTCTATCTACGTATAAATAGTAAATAATTGTTTGTATACGTTTTTATTGGACAGACTGTAACCGTAATTTAACTTGTCTTTTATTGGCCAATCTATGGCTTAAAAGCTGTAAAATGGCCCTAGCCGCGTCTCAAAAGTGACCTTACGGAGCGACCTTGTAGATGGTCAGCCTAACGAATGTGTTAACACACAATCGCTTTTTATGTCATCTGGTGCATGTTAGGTTTTGGTCAACGGTGAGAATCGAACTCGAGACCGCGTCGTAGTGCAAAACTGTCATAACCATTAACTTGTCTGTTTGATAAACTGTAACATACGATTACTGGAATACTAATCCAGTCCCTTTTCCAGCTAATAGCCTTAACCATTGAGTCCTTTATTTCATAATATTTTGATTTTTATCATATAGGACCCATCACAACTACTGGCCTTATTTGTAAATGTGTTAAGAATTCATTGCCTGGATTTATTCAAAGTGAAGGCATAGTTTCCGAACTCTTATAAACACATGATCTGTATAGGCTACTTTTTGAAAACCCGGTTCCTGTACTAACCTGTTACAGTTAAGACCAGGTTCCAGTGAAGGTTAAACAGATCTCCACTTTGCAGTGTTTTTCTGCTCACATATCTACTGGCAGAAGAACTATTTGGATGAGCCGTTAAGACCCTTCATCTTAGGATGACCACCTCCGGTCGTATTTATCTGCGGCTTTACTCGAGCCTTTATTGAACATCGTTCAAGTCTCTATTGATTCGTTACTGGTCATTGAAGACAACTCAGACCTAGCTTCCTCGTAGGCTTCTCTTTTTTCCTTATAGTAATTTCAGTCTTCAGCATGTTTTCTATGTCTTGCTGTTTTGAAAAAAGTCTACATTGTTATCGGATATTCTGGAGTTCTTTTGACCACCAATTAAAGCTGACTGAGACTTTCTCGTAGACTTTGACGGCAAGTACGAACCATTGTTTTGTTGAAAATCCGGTTATCAGCATCCTTTACTGTTCCTATGGTAATAGGACGTACATTATATTTCTCGCATGGTAGGTAAGATGTTATTATAGCAACAGATTCCAGCGAACTATCTCAATGCTGCCATTCATTACATTAGCGTTGCTGTAGTTTGAAAGCCTAAAAGGATTTAATTTATTTTTTGCAAGGATATTGTTCCTTGACATATAATAATTTTTAGTTCAGAGACTTTTATCGAAAAACTTGTTCACTACTGATCATAGGTTCTTAGATTATGACAACATTATTCTCTGGAAAAAAACCAAGACTAAGTTACAGTGATGGAGATTCGCTTGAGTAGCTTCAGTATTTCCTGTCCAAGATACAACCTCCACCAGGGCACACCGCTGCAACATTGCTCCTGACATCTTCGAGTCCACCGAGAGTTTCTCCATTCCGCCTGTATTAATTATCTTTGTTAAAAACTTTTCACGTATAAATTCACAAGCTCTATAGTCACTGTGATAGCCTTATGTTTTGTGTGAAATTTTACGAATAAACATGGACTCCTCCACCTAGAGGGTTTTCAAATACTAAAAAATCAAAAATTGATTCTCGATCACGCAATTGCTCCAAATGGTTTCTGCAACACATTGCAATTTGTCATCAACATATACATAAAACATCGCACCCATCTCACAATCCAAATGGTATTGACTTTAATTCTCATTCCTCGTGTATTTTGGTACTCTCTGGACTTGACAAGATATGTTTTAAAATTATATTGGCAGGCCTGATACTTGCCCTAACTCAGTTTCGGTATGAAGAGAGATGTTGACAGTTAAACGTTCAATTAATGGCCTACTACGTCATTCCAAAGTTTAAAAATAACTTTTCGAATACTTTCATAAATCGACTACAATGTGTCGACCAAGACGCGGTTGAAGCTCAGCCATAGAGAAATCATATAACGCCTAAAACCTCTCTTTTACTTCTGAACCACTGTGGTAAATTTTCTGCCTAAGAGATATGGTTGGAAGACCTATTACTTATTCTTAACACGCCCAACTTGAACCCACCTCTCAATAATTCGATGCACTATTGTAGATAAGAGGTATTATAAAAACCCCTTTAACAAGTAGTTAATAAAGAGGTCAATTATAGCATGTATATAATAAGACGATTTTTCTTCGATTGATGTTTCCCTTCTATGCCTCGAATGACGTGGTTCTCTACTAGTAACCTACAATGCTCAGTAAAGCTCTCTTCCTCCTTCTGTAAAAAAAATCTAGACCATTAGTCCATATCTGTTGAGGGCCATCGATTTCCTCACGGTAACTTCTTCATTAAGCTCCCTTAGATCTTCTCTTAAGCTAGATTTAACCTGATTAAGAAGCAGCCTCATTCATTTTTAAAGTGTTTGCAGCAACTTATCTTTTTTAATATTATGCTGCATTTAAATTTTTAATATTATCCAATAGTCTCTCTTTCCGAAAGCAATTCAGATCCAAGAATATCTCTAGTAGATTGATCTATATGAGAGCTCCTTTAATTTGAATAACCTCTGGAATCAATTCTGATATTTAGGTCAGGCAGCGAAGCCTCATATACAAAGTGAATCTTTGATTGCACTTAGAGTATAGCCGCTCTCGGCCTACTATACATACAACCATTTGCCCGCCTTTTTTGACAACCCTCTAATTTGACTATCAAATACCCATGACTCCTGTGTCATGCCTATATTGGTTATTCATGTACTGCTAGCTCTTTCACGTAAGAGATTAACTTAGCAACTTTCCAATATTCGTTTGGAAGACCACTATTGCTGACTATACGAGTGCGATTTTCAACACTTTGGCGATTTCATAAAATTCCACTGAGATCCAGGATTGTGCTTTGAATCCGCAGGATTCTCCTCACTTGGCATTAACTCTGGATTCTAACCAGCACAGGCTATCACTTTAACCTGACTCTAATGTCAACCCTCATCTCTATAGGACGTTGCTAGTCTGATATCTCCTCTCATTATATTAACGAACGTGGTGACTATGGCTCCTCCCTCCTATTGATAAGTGATATTTTACCATCCTATTGGTATGTGAACAACAGCCACCACAACATCGATTTCTTCTGCGATCTCAACCTTAGGGCTGAGAGTCTCTGGTTTCTTTATTGTAGGAGCCAGCTTTCGAGTTTAAGTTCCTTTCAATTTTATTTCTACCTTGGAAATCGGACCTAAACTGTTATGTCCCGGCTTTTGCTTCCCGTTTTTTTCTCTCTGGACTTTTTGGTTGTTAATTTTTCATCCATCCTTGATTCCACAAGGTAACATCTACAGTTATTGGCACTCTTAAGAAATTTTTGCAGGAAACTCGCCGTTGATTTATTTTGATAATTTTGGTGCTAGTTAGTTGATTATTTTTACACAACCGAATTAGTTGCCTCTGAAATAAAACTTCTCTTTTGTGGAATAAAACGTGGAAAACTTGTTTATTTTGGAAAAATCTATACGTCTTCCTAAATCTATATTTATCGGCACCTTCTTTAACAATTGGCACTTTCAATAAGTATAACAATTGGCATACTTGTATAATAATTGGCATATAAAGTAAATATATTTATTGGCACATTTTTGTATGTCAGTTTTGGAATAGCTAATCAATAAAATTGCAATTGGGTAAATTGTAAAAACAGTCAAAAATATATTTCAAATAAAACTTAACATAAATAGTCCTACTATTATCAAAAAACAATATGGAGATTCAATCTTATATATAATAATTATAATATTATCACAAATGTTTCATTTTTCTCATGCTTTGCATCGTTTGCATATAAATATGGGAAAATAATCATACTTTAATTTTATGATACATAAATGAAATTCACGTGTACATTTACTACACTTCAGTCCAAAATTCTCTGAATCGGAATTTTTAGAAAATGCAAAGGTACAGTTGTAGCACATACTGCCACTTGCAAGAGAGTTGCTTCCAATATCAATTTTTGTGTCCATTGGGAAAAGTTTTCGAATGTGATGATCGGTTGGAGGTTCACAAACCCGCTTCATTTCACTAGGTGGTGAATTATTCTTGTCTGAACGTCCATCCAGAATTTCTAATGAAATATTTCCGTTTTTACAATTTTGCTCGGTGGTTTGTTCGTTCTGCTCCGTATCAAGATGGAGGGCTCCAAACTATTTTGGTTTACAATATCATTTTTGATTGAAACTAAAACTCTGTCGGTAACTAAAATGCTGGTATGAGGTTTTACCGATTGCTGAATTTTTGGATTGGCCTTTCTTGCACGTTTAGGTTTACAGTTCTTTTGCACTTCTTTCAATTGCTGATTTTTAATTCTTTGTGCTTTTCGATTTTCTTTTTCCATTAAAATTTTTTGCTTTTGTTGCCGTTTACTTTCTTCCTGTTGAATCCATAATGGTGAAGTTATAACAAAAGGTTTTTTTATTTTGTTCGGTTTGCTTCCTTTCCGCAAAGGAGTTTCCGGCCAATTTACGTATTCATCTATTGATCTGGTTGTCTCTGATGGAACAATTATATAAGGAATGGCATTAGCGTTTGTTTCTGCTTCAGGGCAGTTACTGGTAAATGGAAAAGCAACATCGATATCATTTACTGCTTCAAACTGTACGCTTGGTGGATCATTTAAAATTAAAAATTCGTTAATTGAACCAATATCTATAGTTGAACCATCGGGGATCCTGTATTCTTCTTCAGTTTGTGTTGATATAGTGTTATGAACGGTTTTTTCGGTGCTTAATTCGTATTTGAACTCTTTGTATAATTCAAATAAAAGAAGGAAATCTTCACTGTAGTTGTCACTTTTAATGACATCTTTCTCAAGATTTTTTAGCGCCTCGACCTTTGTTTTACCAACAATAGCACAGAACTTCATAAATGCACAATCGGGAAGATTTTGTCTTAACTTTTCCTCAGGTTTAGTGGTAGATCTACCCAGACATTTTGACAATTTAATTGCGGTTTTATTAAATGGGTACAGACCACAGGATCTAAAACCATTTTGTATAGTTTCTGCACAAATACTATTAGTTATAACCTCGAATAAAATAGGCGCAAACTTTTCCTTCGAAAGCTGGCTCATTGGATTATTTCTTCGCCACTCCAAAACCTGATTGTTCCAGCTCGTTTTTAGCGGTTTGAATGGATCAACCTCGGCTGGTTGCAGTATTCTTGTCGCATTCGGGTACAAAGCTACTAAAATAATCTGCAGCTTAATACATAGTTCACTTACCGCTAATGTTAAATGAGTTGCATGTCCGTCAACAAAATATATTATCGGAAATTGTGTACCCAGTTGCACCAGATATGGATGGAGAACTTTGGAAATATATTCATAAAATATTTCCTTTGTCATCCATCCATTATCACTTACACCTAAGCCCAATCCTTTCGGCAACGATCTCCGAATTTCCTCAGGCACTCTCTTATAGGGGTAAATTACCATAGGTGGTGACATGACTCTAGCAGCCGAAAAAGTAAACATTACTGTTAAATTCATTTTAGCTAGCCCTCTATCGACTTCATATACGTTCTTAGACCCTTTTGTTGCAGTAACATTTTTTGTTTTTGGACATAACAAAAACTTTGTCTCATCACCGTTAAAAATTCGTGTGGGGTCGTTTAATATATCTAGATAGTTCTGGTCGGTTAAAAACTGTTCGATAGCATCAAACCACGAACTAATGTCAGAATGTGCTTCGGTAGCGCTCGCCGAAGATACTGGGTCTGGTGTTCTCAACGATAGAGTTGGGTGTCTCTTTAAAAATGATTTAAACCACCCTTTACCTGGAATATTTTCATCTCCAAACGGATGAGGTCTGCCATTTTCTTCTAAGAAATATTTCACGGCTTGAAGAACGTCTTCTTTACGTTTAGGAAACCCTTTCAGTTGGGAAGCTTTGATCCAATGAACTATTCGTTCTTCTTCATTATTTGTAAGTACTGTAGGCGGGCCTGGTCGTACTTTAGAAAAATTACACCCCAGTCTAAACTGTAAAGTAGATCTTGGAATATTGTAGATTTTAGAAGCGCCCTTTTTACTTAGTTTTCCAATTTTGATATCGTGTAAAGCTTTTTGTACATCAGATTCTATGTACGTATTCCTTTTCTTTGGCATTTTTATATTCTAGAATTGCATTAATATAATTATTGGCACCCAACAAAAGTATAATAATTGGCATATGTCAATAATTGTGGTTTTATATACATCAACTATTGGCACCGCAGTGCCAACAATTGAAAAAAAATAATATTTTACACTAGTTATTGGCACACTAAATACTATTATTTTATTTAAAAAAAATTGTATATTTCATTAATTTCATGTAAAATAACACTATTCATTGACACATTTAAATAATAAAGTAATATAAAATTATATTTTAATGATATAATAAGTCCTTACAATTGTGGCTTCCTTGTTAAAACACTCTATTTCTTTCGGAAATCGGAGAGTTGACGTTCGTGATGTTTTCACATTGAAATTTTGGATGCAACTGATAAACTAACATATTTTTTTTTATTTAAGTGATGCCATATACAATAGATTTCTCACTAATACATGAATAGAACAATTTATATATATACTAATAATATGTGCCAATAATTACATCAAACTTACACAGTGGCAATAACTGTAGTCGTTACGCTAATAGAGAAAAGAATTTCCATGAGCAACTTTTTCGTAGCTGAAGTGAAAAGGGTGAATGTCACATTGATGAGATATGAATTTCTGTAAACCAATTGTCTATAATTGTTACTAGATATCTCCTTGTTACTTGACATAAAATAATTCTTATTAAGTTGTTCACCACTGTTCTTAGATCGTGACGATATTATTTCCTTGAGCAGCCGAGGCTCAGTTACAGTAATAGAGTAGCTTCAGCACTTTTTGTCTAAGTAACAATCTCCAGTACAACCTCTTTGAGAGCACACTTCTGCAATTTTCTAATCTCTGGCAGATAAATTGGTTCGATTGAGTGTGACATCCACCTTTGTGGGACCTAAGCCCGCTTTAGGAGTGACATCACTATCTCTTAAACAAGAATCAAGAGATGGGATAATCTCATCTCTTGTCGTTTATCCAAAATCTTCTTTGGATCAGTAATCCAGCAAAGATCCCAGTATTTCTTAAACTATATTAGATGCACTTTAAAGATCTTGCTGGGCATTTTAACGGAGCACTGCTCCCTCAAATGAAAATTCGAAACACCTCATTCTGGGAACAGTGTGGGGACGGGAAGGAAGAAACTTTTGAGCACTTTTTGTGCTCCTTTTATTCATACTCTTCCCATAGAATGCACTGTTTCGGCTCTCAATTCCTATTTGAACACCAATTTGCGACCTTGAGGATATCTTGCACTTCATTAGAAGAACAAACCAATTCTGGGAGTGGAAGTGTACGCCTGGGAAGGAATGTCACAATGGGCCAATTGATCTTGAGTGACTGGGGAAAAAAACAAAAAATATCGGTAATTATCGGCATTGGTCTCTGAACCGTCAAGACCCAGTAGTCATGTGTACAAAACCTTATCACGTGTTTCGTTTTCATCAACGTTACCAATAATACTTTATCAAGAATACATTTCGTAGATCTGGAGTCCACAAACCTTGCAACTTTCCCATTTCCGTCAGGAAGATCAGTATTAGATCTATATAATTTTCAACCATTTGGTGCGATATCATTTGATTCCACTGGGATCCATGATTTTACTTTGAATTCGTTGGAAATTAACCACACCCTCAACTCTAATCTGGCTCCAGACAATCCCACTCCAAGACTCAATCACCTTCGTCCTGTATAAAAAACGATCGTTGATCACCCTAGGTCATCAGTTTAACCTGATTTCAATACCAACCCCTATCTCTACAGGATAGTGCCGATTGGGGTTCGCTCGTCATTATTTTAAGGAAAAATCTTCACCTTCAGCTTATTGATTAGTGATATATTACCATCCTATTGATATGTGAACAACTGCCAGCACAACAGTCCTCGTAAAACTTTATGCATATTTGCACTTCTTGGTGATTTCTTCTGTAACTTCAGTCTTTTTGGGTTAAGACCCCCTGGTTTCCTTTTGATATTTGAGAGACCAGGTTTCGAGTTTATGTTCTTTTCTGTTTTTTTCTCTTTGAACACACTGGTTTTAATTTATTTTCCATCCATCCCTGATACCATAAAAAACAGAGCAAAGATGGTCAATCTGTTCAGAGATCTGCATTTCACACCATTTTTGCAGTATAAATGTCACCTTAATTCATTCCATTTAACGCGTTATTTTTGCCTAAACTCATCACATTAACGCAGTGAGCTAGTTGTGCGTGGATCACCACATGAAGGTAGTACGATTGTCTATCGTTTCTAGATGTCTCATTATATTGTTTACAGGTATGCACCAACAATTTTTCAACAAACCCCATCTTTGTTATCCCAAATACTAACGAATTACAATTAAAAATTCATTACGACTTGAGATCGATTTACTATACATAAACACAGCTATACACAACAAGTGTTCATGTCATTAAACTTAATATGTAAAATCGATGATCCTTCTAAATCGCAATGACAACAACAACACAATTTATGAATTAAAAATTTGTCGTCAAAATAAGAGATAGAGAAAATCACGTTTTATAATATTGCGCGACGATCGATTTCTTTGTTTTCATCCAATTTTATCTCTAGTCCGCTTTTTCAAATTACACACACGCTTGATCGTGTATTACTCAAAACCAAAACAGAAAAAAACTGTTATATAGTTTTTTTTTTGTTGATCGTAGTTTGTTTTCGTTCGATCTCGTTTTATTTATATACCTATTTCATTTTTTTTTGTGTTGAACAAGCCATTTCTTCTTATTGTACGTCTTATTTTGGTATTCTACAGAAAGAAATTAAGATGATCTTTTATTTTATTAACGTATTTTTTTGGTTTACCCATATAACTATAAAAGAAAACATATCAGTTTAAGTTGATATAACTCGTTTTTATTGTATTTTAAAGAGCAGAAACGAATGATCGCGCGCAGAGAAGTAAATATGATCGCAGCACACTCGATTCAGAATCCAAAATTATAAAAAGTATATGTGTAGAATGGGCACACACAGCGACATAAAGGGGCGATCAACCAGCTAACACAAACGAAACGATCGTGTCACATCTCTATACATAATATGTACGATCGTATACAAATTATAAATAATGTTCTAACAAGTTACATGATTCATGCGATGTTTTGCAGAACCTCAACACGCGATCACAATACACTTTTGTCGAGTCGAGTAGTCATTTTATATCGAGAACATTTTAATCTAATAATTATTATTTTTTTTAATTCTATTGTGTTTAATTAAAATTAATAATTTTTTTTACGCAAACGAAAAGAAAATCACGTCTGAATATAAAAATTAATTAGAAAAGTTCATTGCGCCTTACTTCGAGCGGTGATAAGAATTATAACGCTTGTAGCTTTGTTTTTTTATTAACCGCTAAATATTGCACGCGTGTTATTATTATTATTATTTGTTGTTGTTGCTGTCTTAAAGGTTATAGTTATGTTAGTACGACTATTATTATGTTATAAAAGATGTACAGATTGTATTGTATTTATTACTATTACTGTTTTTATTTTGTGTATGCGTCTTCCACTATACACAATATATAAAATAAATTAAGTTTAATTATATAGAGTTCAGCTTCTTACATACTTATATTATCTTATTAAATTAGATGATGTTATTATTTTTATTTTGCTTTATTTTAAATATTATGCAATTAATGATGAATATAGAAAGTTGTATACAGTGTCGCTCGTTTCTTTGTTTTATCATTTGATTTTCATTAAATGACTATAACAATTGCAATTAATTAATTTATACTGAGCACTGAGTTATCCATCTCGGTTGAGGCAGAATTAGTAGTCTGAAATATGTCCAAATTTTATCCTAACACCACAAAACCAAATTTAGGACAAACTTCACGCTGTTGTTCAAATAAAATAAAATTGTCGTAATCGTAAAAAAGTTAGACCCAATCGTGAGTTTGTCCCTTGAGCGACACAGTTGGGCGTTTCAAATGTAAAAAACATTGTTTACATTTTACATGTAAATACTGTAAACTACAAAAAAATCATGTATTTTACAAAAATATGTAAATTATGCTTAAAAACCGACAAAACTGAGTTACTAAGTTAGATAAATCGGTTTGGTCAGCAGAAACTACATTTAGCATGAAATTAAATAATCATTATAAATCGAGTACAGTCAAATTTTTTGGAACTCATTAACTTTGGTAAGAGATGGCACATTTGGAATAAAAAAATACATTATTAACTTTACGGTATTACATTACATTTTGTAATTTACGCGCCCAACTGTGTTGACGGGTGAGTACGAGTGATGGCATAAAGAAAAGAAGAGATTAGTAATACGCTTGGTCACGTTATGCATGCTGATCCAGGCTGAATGATAGAGCAATGCGCAGAGCTCGCGTTTCAATAGACGGTAACTGTCGATGGCGACGGTTCCATGGCAAAGAGAGTGAATTGGCATCTTCTGAGTGTTTATAACATATATAATGAGCTTGATTTCAGTTACTTTTCATGCAGACTAGATCCTACGAGTTCTAGAGAAAAGAAGGTCCTTGTTGTCTGAGATCCTTTGGACATACTGTACATTAAACATATAAATGCTGGTCAGTTAACGTCTTACCTAAACCTATTACATTAACGCGGCAATCTAGTTGTCCGATGGCCACAAGGTCAATCTAGTGGTAAGGGTCTCACTCAACAAACAAATAAATTAAAACATTTATACGATACGACCATTATTAAATTGCTATTTTATTCTCATATTCCATTGAACGTGATATTGAAGTAATTATAACGGTGCTCCAGCAGCTGAATCACTAACAGTTACTTTGCGTAGGCATTTGAATATGATGATAGTTTATAATAATACCTCCACTCAACTGCAAAATACTATCAGTATTTGACATCCTAATCAAATCGAGCCATCTCAATTTTTATAGCCAATCCTTTTCCCGAAGTTACGGTTCTTATTTGCCGAATTCTCTTACCTACCTTAATCTTTCGATTAGAGGCTCTTCATCTTCGAGACCAGCTGCGGATATAGTGTGGTTGTTGTGTAAACCTGTTATAGAGCTTCAAGGCCCAAAGGAAGAATACCGATATAACGTCTTCTAAACTTTTAACCACATTTTTTTACGAAAGACTTCAAGGTTGTATATCCAGACAGCGTCCAAAAAGCAATAACTTGTACCAGCGTGAGATATTCATCTTGAAATGTTTATGTCAAATCAACAGATTACGAATTTGCAATCGTATACCTTTTTGCCCCCATAGACAAGGGGACTTTAAGTTTCGTATTTCTCCTACACGATATGCCTTGGTTTTAATAGCAAAATTTAGTTTGCCATTCGTGTTCAGTACAAGACTTAAGCACCATCGATCGTCATAACTAAAACGTCTTACAACTTAGTTTAGAAAGTCTGTTTCCATACTAAAAATAAAATATTATGGTAGATTTTTCAAACCACTATACCCAGATGGACAAGACCTCCTTCTTTTTGGAAGGCTTATTTATCATTCATGTGGATATATCGTCAAAGTGAATAGACGTATTTTTGATAGCTATAATTTGTTTTTTTTTAAATAATTATAATTACAAAAAGTGCAGTCATTAACCATCTCAAATAACTCGACAAAGTTTTTTTTTGTTTTATTTTACTTTAACTAAAAGTGCAGTGTTCGTAAAAAAACTATTGTGCATATAAGTTTTATAGTGAAGTGTGAACATTTAATGATAATGACCTAGAACTTGGGTCATTATACTTGGTCTGCGTCTGCACCAAATCGGTCGGCAGTACTTAAAGTCTGGCCATGCAGGAAAATTCACCCTCATCGATGTTTGACCCCATGGATTCGGTGAAGGGTCCATCATTACAACACACAAATGCTAACGCCGTCGGCTCGGGCAACTTTATGAGCACAAGCGACAATCCATTTAAAATAGGTAAACTAATCATGAGATCTCCTATAAGGCCACGAAGTTTCTCTGTAGAAAACTTAGCCAAAACAAAAGAACCTCAGCAAAGTAACAGCAGTTCCCAACAAATATCAGGGAATGATTTAAATGAGAAAATAATAATATCATTACAAGCTGAATTAAGGGAAGCACGAAATGAAATCCATCGATTAAAACTAATGATAGATCAAAGTCACCCACAAACAAATGATTTTACTATACCTGATTCGAGCGAAGAAGAGGAAATAGTAGCACACGAAACAGCATGGCTACTACCAAAATCCAAAAAGAGGAAGCGAATATCAGAAAAATGTAATCAAACTGGTACTTCATCAGACAAAACTGAAAAAGATCTAACTCAAAATACCAAAACTCAGCCCGAAAAAAACATCTCATCAGCAAAGTATGTACAATTCCAAAAGATTAAAGAACCTAGAAAAGGTAAACAAATTCCGCCTCCTGTAGTACTTAGCAATGTGACAAATTACTCCGACATTAACAAGTCATTACAGGATAACAGCATCAATTTCCAAGCCAAATTGATGAACAACAAGCAACTGAAAATAAATGTAGTCACCGAGACAGATTATAGAAATCTAACAGAATACCTAAACGGTTCGCAGCAACAGTGGCATTCTTATGAAAATAAACATACACGACCGATAAGGGTTATGGTTAGAAATTTGCACCAATCATGCGACCCAGAAGATATTAAGAGAGAGTTGAGTGAAAGAGGTTTTAAAATCCTTGATGTCGTCAACAAAATTAAAAAGACTAAGCAAGGGGATGAAGAACTAAGAATTCCACTTCCGTTATTTATGCTGACCTTCGATAACAAAGAAGATATTCAAAAAATTTATGAAATAAAACATATGTGCCATATGGGTGTAAAAATTGAAGCGGTTAGAAGTAACCGTACAATTCCGCAATGTAAACGTTGTCAGCGATATGGCCATACTCAAAAGTTCTGCCAACACGAACCTAGATGTGTTAAATGTGCTGAGAAACATTTAACTATTTCTTGTGAGAAACCCAAGAATACTGCAGCAAAGTGTTCAAACTGTGCACAAGCCCATCCTGCAAATTACCGAGGATGCCTGGTAGCGAGAGAACTTCAAAAAAGAAGAAATAATCTAAGTAAACCAACGAATTTACAAAAAAGTCAACCATCAGAATCGTTTAGTCATCATGTAAGAGGTGGTTTATCATATGCGCAAGTAGCTGAGACAGGAAAGGTCAGTTCCGGACCAAATTTGAACCCTACCCATTCGAATACTATGATGGAAATGATGCAAAATGTTATGAATGCCATAAACAACCTTTCTGAAAGGCTACAAAGATTGGAGCAGAGAAATTCTGCTTTATTATACTAATCAACTCTCTCAAAATGATATACCAAGAAAACCTGAGAATTGCTACTTGGAATGCTAACGGTATTAAAAATAAAAAGCATGAACTAGAAGCGTTTTTAAAAATGCAAAATATCGATGTGTGTCTGATATCTGAGACCCACTCCACCAGGCAATCTTACCTTAAAATTCACGGTTACCAACTTTATGAAACAATTCATCCGGATAACCAAGCAAGAGGTGGAACTGCTGTTATAATAAAAAACTATATTAAACACCGTGAATGCCAGCATTATCAATTACCCGAAACCCAGCTTACCATAGTAGAAATTACATCTACCAAGCAACGCCTTCAGATAGGATCAGTGTATTGTCCACCTAGATATAACCTGAAGAAACCGAACTATTTGAATATCCTACAACAGTTCGATGGTAGATTTATACTAGGGGGTGATTTTAATGCAAAGCATGTTGATTTTGGCTCTAGGCTTACAACAACCAACGGTAACGAACTTAAAAATGCAATAGTAGAAATGGGATGTAACGTCCATTCCACTGGCAAGCCAACATATTGGCCCACGGATGCAGGTAAAACTCCTGATCTACTGGATTTCTTTATATCAAAACAAGTTTCATCAAATTTTATTGAAGTAGAGGATAATTCAGATATGGACTCTGATCACTCTGCAGTGATACTTTCCTTAAGCGACAAGATAATTAGTAAGGAAACGAGACCAACTCTTGCCAATAAAACAACTGATTGGGAGAGCTTCAGATCTGAAGTAGAAAACAAGATTAACTTACAAACACGACTAAAAACTATTCAGGATCTAGAAGAAGAGGTAGAAAATTTCACCGATATCATTCAGATTACCGCTTGGAATAATACTAATGGAACAATATCAAAAACCATTGGTAAAAGTTACCCAAGAGATATTCGGAATCTTGTCTTAGAAAAAAGAAAAGCTAGGAGAAAATGGCAACAAACAAGGAGTCCATCTGATAAAAGGATTCTAAATAATAAATCACAACAGCTTAAGCGAGAAATTCAGAAGCTAAATGAAAAATCGTTTTCTTTGTATCTGGGAAAATTAACCGCTGATGAAGATACGAACTACTCACTATGGAAGGCAACTAAAAGTATAAAAACCCCAATTACGCAAATCCCTCCTATTAAGAGAAATGATGGCTCGTGGGCTAGGGATAACAAAGCAAAAGCTGAAGAATTTGCTAACCATTTGGCTGATACTTTTAAACCGAATGAGATTGAATCGGATATTATAATCGAAAATGAAAGCAGCAATTATGAGGGTGGAATTCCTCTAACAACCCAAAAAGAAGTTACCAGTGAAATACAATTCAATCTGAAGTCAGCAAAGGCACCTGGATATGACCTTATAACGGGAGAAATTTTAAAGCAACTACCAAAGAAAGCTATCGCTAAACTAACTTACTTGTTTAATGCTGTTATTAGATTAAGACATGTTCCTTCGGCCTGGAAAGTTGCGGAAGTTATTATTTTACCGAAACCAGGTAAACCCCCTAATGAAGCTAAATCGTATCGTCCGATATCACTGCTCCCTATCATTTCAAAGCTAATGGAGAGACTACTCTTGAAGAGAATGAAGCCAATAATAGAAAATAGAGACCTAATACCGGGTCACCAATTTGGGTTTAGATGCAAACATTCTACAATTGATCAGGTTCACAGAATAACAGACATTATAGAAAAGGCGTTAGAAGAAAAACAAATTTGTTCGACCTTATTTCTGGATGTGGCAGCAGCTTTCGATAAGGTATGGCACGAGGGTTTAATACATAAACTTAATTCTATGCTTCCGGGGCCATATATTGATCTTTTGAGATCATATTTATCTGAAAGGCTTTTTAGAGTAAGACAAGAAGATGAGTATTCTGAACTGAGAGAGATAAGGGCAGGTGTTCCACAAGGCAGCGTTCTAGGTCCAGTCCTTTACCTACTATATACAAGTGATATACCACAGCCCGACCACGTAAGCATAGCAACGTTTGCTGACGACACCGCGATACTATCAACAGAGCAAACTGTGGAAGAAGCGGCGAATAAACTTCAATGTGCAAGTGATGAAATTCGCCAGTGGACCAAGCGATGGAAAATCAAACTTAATGAATTAAAATCTGCCCATGTCAACTTTACGAATAAATCATTGGTTAATCCGCCGACAATCAGCTTAAACGATGTGATGGTGCCGAACGTGAACTCTGCTAAATACTTGGGTATGACTCTGGATGTTAAACTTAAATGGAAAGAGCATGTGAAGAAGAAAAGAAAAGAGCTTGATCTTAAATATAGACAATTGTACTGGCTAATTGGGCGAAGGTCAAAATTAAGCATATGCAACAAAATACTGATTTACAATCAGGTTCTTAAGCCGATTTGGCTATATGGCATTCAGCTTTGGGGCTGTACTAAAAATACTAACATTAAACTTATACAAAACTTCCAGAATAAGGTACTTCGGAGTATAGTCAATGCACCCTGGTACATTCGTAATAGTGATTTGCATCGTGATTTGGAGATTCCAGATATAAAACTCGAAATAAAACGATTTGCATCGAAGCATGAATCGAGACTAATGGAACATGTCAATGCGGAAGCCTCTCGGCTACTGGATAATGAACATTTGGTTAGGAGACTTAAAAGAACCAAACCCTTCGAGCTCGTTAGTATGTGAGCAGCTACCTACCAACGAACAGGCACTGTGCATCGCTGGATCTACAGTGACCACATTATATTTTAGTTTGTAAGAATTCAGATGTAAATTGATGGTTAGTCTGGAAAGACTAGTTTCAATAATATAATAATAAAAAAAAAAAAAAAAAAAAAAAAATTTATCATTCGGTAAACTTATCCCCCTCAAACTTTTCTTCTTTATCCTTCTCTTGCAGTTCATATTTTTTATTTTGGGAAACCTTATTTAGAGGTTGCTAATGCAAATTTAATATCAAACTCGATTGACTTATGTTCATAATCCACATTATATGTATGCGTTTCAAACGGTTTTGCATGAGGTATGTTTTTTAGGTTATGTTTATTTCTGAGGTTATGTTCATTTATTTATACTCCTATATCTCCAGTTCGCATGAACCATAACAGAATCAAGGCAGAACCTCTCTGCATGCTATATTAACAGGCATTAGTAATATGATCAAACATTTAAAAGAAAAAAAAAACAGTCCATTGACGGCGTGGTATCCGTTCCGCCTGTAATCAATATATTCATAATGTGTTGATTTTATGATTTTTATCTCTGGCAAATCTCTGAATTGCCGCCAAAATAAGGGCTGATTTAAGGATTTCTGCTTTGAAATACTTGATACTTTACAGTGATAATCCGAGGTGAAATCCTCCTTTGGTAGCTTCCAAGTGTCAAATACCGAAGAATTAAAATGTATTGGCAATCTATTAGGATGTATCTGCAATTTTAAATAATAGAACTGTTCTCATTAATGGATTTAACACCACGGTCCTTCAAAATATGTATAAGTGTTTAAAATGTAACTTGCAAAAGAGTATAAAAGTAGTCTTGTAAGAGAGAATCTACATATGTTTACCGCTGACCGTTTTTATAACCGTTTATATGTTAACCTTTGTGCCAACACAAACATAGAACTTCTTCTCATAAACACGACATACCCGGGTATGCTTTTAACTTATTCTTTGGAAAACCCAAAAATATTGGTATAAACAATTTATTTTTACATTTCAAATAATTTATTTTTATTCAAAACAATTCAATTTATTTTATATTAATTTTTTTTAAATTCAGAAAAACATTATTATGAAATAAATTATTATAATAGTTGAAAATAAATTTTATCAATAACATGTATACAAATTCAAACTTCATGTACAAAAATTCCCCATAGTGTTGAGGTTTTTATGGGCAATTCTGGCATTTGATGAACCCGTGACTATGTTCTGCACATACCGGTTTCAGGCAATATTGACATGCTTTTCTGGAGGGTCGCCGTTTTGAATCTTTACGGCATATAAAGCAATTGCCCGTGTGTTTTTTCCTACCTGATTTATCGCGATCTTCGAAAGGTGATGGTAGACTAGGAACAGTAAACGAATTTGGAACTGATTGATGTTTCTTTCACTTTTCTTCCATGCATTGCCATTTCGCGTATTAAAATTTCGATATATGAACGGTGTTGCGGCTCGGTTTTCAATTGATGAAAATATGTCCTAGCATAGCTAGGGCTTTGCCTAGCTCTTAAAGATTTTTTCGCCTTGAAAAACTTAATTAAGATAACTCAGGGTTGTTAATAGAATATATTATATGAGTTGCTACTGCAACAAGTTGTAAAAAAATGAGAGTGGCCATCTTTGCGTACGGCGTTTAGTGGTATACTCCCCTAACATTTATCCATGGTATCCATGGTATTTTTTACGCCGATTGTATTTTTATCATAATATAGCGAAGATAGTAAAATGACAGCTTTGTTTTTTTTGGAACTTAGGAGCACATTGTTATATTTTCATGGAACCCAAATTCTGTTGAAAGAACATAAAGATGCCTTGAGGCCTGAAACTCACTTGGGATGTAAGGTTTATTTTTTCTGAGTGTATCTACAACAGCCAAATTCCATCGCATGAGCCGCTTTGCCAACGATAGCGAAGTAAAAAAAATGTCAATTGTGAGTGTTCGACCGCTGGTTATGTACGGTTTCATCGGCTGAGTTACTACTCGTTCACCTTGGTTGATCTCCCGAGGCTCATTAGACAGTTTTCCCGTATATAAATCAGCTTGCAATGGATATGCAGTTTTTGCGTCGCATATCCACCACACCTTGATGCCATATTTGGCTGGTTTTGATGGAATATATTGTGTAAATCTAGTCATGTCTCTGTACGGATATAATTGTTCGTCGATTGTTACTGCATCGTATAGTACAAAATACATAGGTTAGCATTTATCATTACGAACAAATCCCTTATCGGTGCCGCCTTATCGTTTTCCATCCGTGTCGCGCGAGTATTTTCATTATCAAATCGGATGAACTGCGTTATACTCCAAAATCTGCGAATTTCCATGGTGGTATAAGGGATTAGAAAAGATTTTCCATAAATCAGTAGTGTGCTCGTAATTTGATCTGGATACGCCTGCAGTTAATAAGACTCCAAAAAATGCATCTAACTCTTCTTCATTGATAAGTTTCCACACTCTTATTGATCTAGGATTATTGGTATTCCACGTCTCATAGCTGCCCTGAGTTTTGCGATTGGTTTCTCTTATTATAATTTCACATATTTCAGTTGTGAAAAAACATTTAAAGGTTTCAAGCAATGTCAAATTGATTGTTGATTTATGTGGCCCTCCGCGCTGTTTCATAACGTTATGCGAAAGAGAACGCCGAAAATAAGGCATTTCCCTTTTCCACTCTGTTCCATCATCACGCGAGACTAATGCTTGATCTGATGCAGGATGCCATTCATTCATATTTCTTATTTCATCATCATCAGTTGTATCTTCCGAAGCAATTTCTGGAGGAAAAGTTTCTTGCTCTGCATCAGAAGCATCGTGATTTTTTTTTTGCGTTTGAAACACAGAGTCTAAACTTAACTGTTTTAGATTCGGGTTCAACTATCGATCGTATTCGTATCCAAAAAATACTAAACGATAAAAATTTTTTTTTTTAACGAAAGTGACTTTCGCCTTTTTTAGGAAGCTACTAAGAAGTTCAAGCAAAATGGTTCCCTCTGTCAGTTTCATTTTTTAGTTTGAAAACTGAAATACATACCCGGGTATGTCGTGTTGATACAAAGGTGTATAAACAGAACTTAATAAACCTTGAATTTATTCAAAACTACACTCCTAGCAACTAAATTCACTCAAACCACCGAGCATTCAAAAAATCATATTTTATTTAAATGAATCAACCAATTTTTAAAAAATTACTTTTTTGACAGGTTAGTATTTTATCGTTACAAACAAGCTTTTATCACTAAAATCCTAAAGTACTTTTCAAATTAAAGCAATCGTAGAAAAATGTGAGGTTTCGTTGAAAACATTTGGCGTGCTGCAATCTCCTGTCGTTATTCTACGTTGACCGAAAACTGCCATCAATCACATATTAGACATTGTTCCAGATTTATTTGCTGTCTCCTCAAATGATACTCCAAAAATATTATTGAAACCGATAAAATTACCATCTCACTGGCGTTGATCTGCATCACAAGCTTAGACATGTTGCTGTTAATCAACGGACACTAAAATGACGATTATACCTAACTTCAAGTCGGTCTCTTTTAGACCTCTGCCCAACATTAACAGTACGCCTCCTTTAAGAGCCACGCGGAATTGGTCGAGAGCATACGAATAGGAGCGTCGAGCATTAGATGTCTGTTCTATTAACTGACGAGTGCATGTCTCTATCATATTGATAGCAGAGATCAACGTCCGGAAGAGCGATTTTTGCAGTGCTGTTTGTTATAATAAATCAAAATCATACTCTTGGATCGTGTAGCGCCCGATGCAGAATATAAAGAAAAAAAAGTCATATTGATGCTTGACAATCCCCGTTGCCACACAACTCGGACCACTCGACAGTTCATGGATGAGGTTGAACTCGAAACAATGACTTGGACAACGTCGTAACTTAGCATTTATCGTACAAACTAGAACGGAGGATCCGAGCCAGAAATTCAGTTCTCTCGAACATCAGTAATCTCAAGATTTAATTGGATGAGGAGTAGAGTTCTATTACTCAAGTCGTTGAATTATAAGAGACGCGTTTTGGGAGAGGCCAATGTTTATTAAAATTTTCAATTAAACATTTTCAATTAAAGTGGAAACCCTGTTACGCAAAACCAAAACAAAGCATGATAAATATTATAGAGAAACTTTACCATCAAATAAAATGATTTACAGTTAGTTTACTGATTTTCGCACAACTGATACCGAATGGGCGTCCTGACCCTAAATAAAGTCACCACATCCAAAATGGTTGGCAAAATCTATGATACAGTATTGCAAGATCGCAGTGTCAAGCAGAAACGCACTCGGATGACAACTTCAAGGGCAGGTTTTGGCGATGTTGACAATACATGGCAACAGTTTTTTGGGAAGCACGTGTTATAACCCACATCGATTCAATTCAAGAAAGAAGAACAGTCAACGGCGCATATTACTATAAATTATTGGACCGTTTCAACGACGTTTTGAAAGAAAAACTATCGAATTGGTGAAAAAAAAGTTCCCTTGCATCAAGACAATGCACGGGTGCAAATGTCGAATTGCTTCCACATCCTCCATATTTTCCAGACCTCACCCACTGAGACCATTTCCTGTTTCCGAGTTTGAAGGGCTGGAGAAATCGAATTATTCGGAAGAGACCTTAAAATTGGAAAAACGTTAGACTAAGTGTATCGAGCTAAAATAAGACTAGGTGGAAAAAATTTTTTTTTGGCTGAAAATATGTTCATTTTTACCAGTCTTCATCCGCCCTCGTATTTAAATTAAAATATCACGTTCCAAATACAATAAATAATGTCTTGTGAAAATCGGTTAAAACTGTAGTACGGTTATTAGTTTCCTTAACTAATAAATATAAATCTTATTGTTTATAGAATGATTGTTTGCTCATCTTGTCGATCTTAAAAAATTATCCTCTAATTAAAATAATTCAACTAGGTATCTGTATCTGCCAACTCAGTCGTAGCTTTAATTTTAACCCACCATAATTTACAACCATGATCTCTCATCACTCACGATAGTGAGGGGCTTTGTATCCTCTACGTCCACTGCTGAAATCAAAATATCTTGCAAATGCGGATAAGCTGAAACTATACAGAGTGTTGATCAGACCCGTTGTCATGTATGGATGTGAGAGTTGGACTTTGACGGATGAGCACAAAAGATGGCTTCTAACATTCGAAAGAAGAATCATGCGTGTGATATATATGGCTTAAAACATGGCACTTACCGAGTTCTTTTCAATCACGAGAACAGGAATTTAATGCAAATTCCTGATATCGTGCATGAAATCAAAGGAAAGCGAGTACGCTGGGAGAACCGCTGGTGACGATGGCTTCACGGCGTAGAGAGCGATTTGGCATCTTCAAACTGTCTACAACGGTTTAAAGAGCTGGCTCGTGATCGAAACCGATCGACTCAGATTGTGGACACGGTACGGGCCAATAATGGCCTATAAAAACCGATAAAAAAATAATAATAATAATTTACAACCAATAAGATTTTTCCCCCGGTCAATTAGTGATCCCTTTCCAGGCGACCACTTTTAGTCCCAAATTTTATTTGTTCTTCGAATGGAGTCCAAGGTATCTGGTATCTTCAAGGTCATCAGTTTATCGTCATATAGGAATTGTGATTCAAAACAGTATGGTCTATGGGAAGAGTATGAAGAACAGGAGCACAAGTAATACTCAAGAGTGTGTTTATTCAGGGAATAAATGCCCAGCAATATGTCCAAAGTGCGTCTATCGTAATTCAAGAAAGACTGGATTTTTACTGATCTAGTCTGCAAAAGATGTGGGATTCCCAACTCTTCTCTTTTAAAAGATAATGACGTCACTTCTAAAGTGGATTATTTTGCACGTTTGCTTCTCTTTTACCTGATAGTTTGCCTCGTACTAAACCAATTAAAATTTGTCATGATTTAATTTCGAAACCCAATACAAATCTTTTGCAATTAATCACATTTTATGTATGTATGTATTGTAAATACATAAATATACATCTTAGTCCATCGAAATACGAGAACGTACTCTTATATACAAAAAAAGGTCACCTGAACCTCAAAAGACAACATGAAGTCTTATAATTTTATTTTTCGAAGACTTTACAACAATCAACCCAAAATTAATTTTAGTTTTTGATGGTTTTATGATTATTGTTGAAATTGTTGTTGGACTGTTTTCTTCTTATGAAAAGTAAAATTTATTTAAGATTTATTATAATTTTATTTGTGCCTCTGTTTATGTGTAAAATGTGTAGTATCATGGATGGAATAAGAAAACAATAATAATAAAAAAAAAAACTAGTAATAATAAGAAGAAGAACTCTACAGAACCTTAAGAATATATATATATATTGTATGTATAAACAACATACAACTAAAAAAACACTTGTTTGTAAAAAATTATAATAGAGTACAAACTGAAGTAGGTTTGTTGTTGTATTGTGTACAACACGGATCATTTGTAGATGAGCAGTAAATTATAAGATTTGGGTGCGGGTATTAGATTTAATTAAATATATTATGTAGACGAGTATAACGTTCACTATTTCAACCATATGGGTTTCAAAGTGTTTTGTACCTTAATGCTGTTAAGCACCGTGAATGTATTACTGGCCATTTCTTTGACCGCCATATTTAATTTAATTTCAAATCACGTGTAACGACGCAGCACACAATCGCTTAATAAAGCATCGCGATCACTTACTTAAATAATGAACTTGTAACATTGTTTCAACAGTTAAAAAAATATTAAAAAGTAAATCACTCGTATAATATATATATATATGTATTCATAGGGTGTTTACCTCTTTGTTCAAGGTCAGTTTTACAAACGATAATTTTCTTTTTTATTATGATTTTACACTATACACTCGTATATGTATGAAAAACAGTCGACGGAAAATAATAAGACGACAAAGAAAACTTAAAATAATATGCATCACATATAGATGTAGATGTACAACAAAATGCAGATCACAATGCCTTCCATTCTGATCGTCTTATATACAATATACATATTATTCATTGCATATGGTTTAAAAAAATAAACTTAAAGTGATTGTATGTGTTCATGGTATTTGTTAAATTTTACGATCAATAAATTAAGGTAAGGGAATAATCTTGAAATATACTGACGATCATCATCTGGATGATAATTATGGGATGAATAGTTCTGTTCGAATTTAATGCCAAGTTCACAATTAAAGGCAAGGTTGATCTGTTTTGCTGAATATCTCGGAAACTATTTCAACCTCTAGGTTGGGAGAAAATCTGACTTTGAAGATATCAGGCCTGTAACATTGAAAGCTAAAAGCTGAATTTAAGAAAGCTCCTGGTTACGATCTAATGACAAGAAAAATAATAAAGAACCTGCATTATTGCATATAGTCAATGCGATCCTCAGAAAAATATGTACCAATGCAGTGAAAAGTAGTATACATAATAATGAGTCCGAAACCGGGCAAGCCACCGAATTATAGAAAATATTACCGGCCAATTCCACTTTTACCAACACTAGCAAAAATGTTTGAGATGCAGTTGCCAGGAGAGAAACACTCAATTAAAGAGCAGGTTCATAGGCTTAAAGATGCCATTAAGAATACATAATTTGGGTAAAATATTTACTCTAGTATCTTCTTAGACGTGGTGGAGGCCTTCGATAAGGTGTGATCAAATACGGCAGAAGTCCCGCATGGTAGGGTTTTGGGACCTATCGTTGCAATATTTGCTGATTATACTGCAGTTTTCTCGATAATAGACACTATCAAGAGACCGACAATGGAACTTCAAGAAACATGTGACAAAACCATTAAATGGACAAAAGTCTGGCGTATCGGGCTCAATGAATCGATGTTAATTTTACTAATCTAAAAGTCAGTCCGTATGAAAATAAGGCCAAATATCTAGAGATGACCTTAGATACAAGGCTCAAATATCGAAACATGTATTGGTTGCTCGGGAGAAATTCGGAATTGTCAACCGAATATATATTGCTATGATATCAACGGGTGATAAGGCCTGGATGGAATTACGGAATACTGTTCTGCTGTATTCCTATTTTCTATGAAAAAATGCTATGAGGTACCTAGCATTTATATCACGCTCCGTGGTACATTAAGAAAGATGACCCTTATAGAGACCCGAATACCCAGAAAGAACCACGTATTTATCAACACGAACAACGAAGTGGTATGTTGTCCACTTCACATGCAGTAAGGCGATTGCAGAGAACAAACCAGTCGATTTAATTGATTAAGCCCGTGCAAAGACTACTTCAATAAATAACCTATAAATGGAGCTGGCCAATAGGCCTCTTCACGTTCACAAGTGACTAAATTAAGAAAGGAAAATTACTAGAAAGGTTTCATCTTTTCTAAAACTAGTAATAGACTATAGGTAGTATAACTACAAGTGTTTTTGTTAGTCAGGGACGGGTATGAAATGCTCAATAGAAAGCCTATACGGCCTAGTAGTTAAAGTGAGCTAGTTGCAAAAATTATATCTATAATCATGTCACTAGTATATTTTTTAACAGTTTTTTTGGCCCGTTTTGTGTAAAAATTAACAATCTGAGTCCACCGGTTTCCATCACGAGCCCATTCTTTCATAAATTTTTGTAAACACTTAAGAAGATGCCAAATCGTTCTCTACGCCATGGCGCCATCGTCGCTCACAGCGAATTCTTCTGCTACAGAAATGCATCGCTTTATAATTATGACCTCTTTGTCTTCCATCACGAGCCAGATTTCCTTCATATATTGCAAAAAACAAAGCCTAGTCATTCTCATTGGCATCGAAATATAAATCTTACATCAATATTTCCAATTGAAGGTTCACTGTATCGAAATCAGTTTATTCTTCGAATAAGGGCCAAGATTCCACATTTGCTTAGCTGTTTCTTGATCGCCAAATAGTAAGCACGATCCAAAGAAATCCAGTCAAGCGATGATGTAAGCAGGACGTTTTTGATTTTCTGATTCTGATTGGCCCATTGTGGCATTCCTTCCCAGAAGTACACTCTCAGTCCCGAAATCTGTTTGTTCTTCTAATCATGTCCAAAATATCTGGTATCCTCAAGATCGCCAGTTGATCCTCAAAAAGGAATTGTGATCAAAAAGCAGTGCAGTCTATGGCAAGAGTTTGATGAACAGGATCACAAGAAGTGCTCCAAGGAGCAATGCTCCGTGAGAATGCCCAGTAAAATCATTAAAGTGCGTCTATCATAATTTAAGAATGACTGGGATCTTTGCTGATTTATGGATATTTTGGATAATCGGCAAGAGTTTATAAGATATAATGACATCGCGCCGAAACCGAGCTCAGATCTGACAAAATAGGAAGTCGCACCCAAACAGGCCAATATATTAGTCAGTACATTGCCTTTGATACCCATGTGACTGAGTATCTAGTGAAGTCTAACTTTATTCAGACTGCCTAGTCGATTTAAGGCTCCACTTGACAAACCAAAATATTTTGTTTTGATGAAACAGTATTGGAACCAATCACGTTTAGAGCAGCCTGGTTGTCAGAAAGCATGCAGAACTACGATCTATACAATTGATCTGGTTCCAAAGAGTACTGAAAGACAGTAGCGTATCCACCAAGGGGATTGATAATTCGGCCTCGTGATTTTTTAAGTATACCTCCGCAACAGCTAGATTATGGCAGACATGTTCTATACTGTCAGAGTTCAAATACTGTCCAGTGAAACTACACAGCTGGACCTAAAGTACATAATATATCATAATCAAAGAGAAACTGGAGTCTAAGGTTTATTGTACTAAGTATTTTGGATATGTGACATGAAATGTTGTCCAATCTCTTCTGGTGCAGACTGTTAAAATGAATGTCAATATCTCTTGCTACAAACTGGGTATCCAGAAAATAAAGACTTTATTGAAACTGTCCAGTTAATTACTGTTTCCTATCAACAAGTATCAAGTAATGAGTGTTGGAGTCAATTGAAATTTAAAAGACGACGTCTTCTGTTCATTTAGAAAGACAGTGGCGTATCTCTAACAAGGGAGATATATAATTTAGCCACAGGTTGCATAAAATCCGGCATGAACGAGCTTATGATAGTAGACCAACTGACTTTGAGGACGGAACACACAGTGACGTCGTTCCTACAAATTTTATCGGAAACCCCTTTCTAACGAATTGTTTATATGACATAAATTACTAAGAATTATTAGACACATTTTAAGTGATGCATGCACATTTTCGATTTCGTTGAAATTAATGTAATGTTATAGTTGTGTCACGTCAGTCAACCACAAAGTCATTTATTTTGGTCGGTGCTTATCAAACGCTATATTTTGCAGAAATTAGATTGAATCGCAATATTTTGTGTTATGTTCAGTTTAGTGGAACTATATGCTTGTAAACTAACAAATAGCATCTTCACAACAAAAAAACACCATCTGTCTGTATTTGGCAGTTTCTTCGAGGAAATACTGCGTTGTCATTTGTTAAGTTGACCGGTTATCGCTTAAGGAAAAAACAGTCTTTTATGGATCGATTTAGTAAGTGTGAATATACTGTCTGGCTAAGTACAATAGATGAAGTAGCAGCACATACATAATATTCAAATTAAAGAGCCATCAGCATCCACTCACAATTCCATCTATCATTGTATATACGAGTATGTACTATAAGAAAAAACTCGTAATTTCACAAATCGCAATAGAGGTACGTTCTTCTTCTTATATACTCGTATCTTACGTACACACACAAATATATTTTCAATATTTTTTTCGTGTTTCAACTTAATAAAAAATAAAATTATAAAACCTCAAGAAAAGTATCGTGAAGAAGAAAACGACAACAATGATGATGATGATGATGATGATTGAGGAATATTAAACTATACAAAATCTTATGTATGTATATACATAAGAAACGTACATAAAAAATTTTAAACTGAAAACTGAAACTCGCACGTGTGCCACTAACAGGTTTTAATTTCTTCTTTGCCCGTTTCTTTTTCGTTTTTAAAGCCTTCTTGTTGTATACTTTTAAAAGTTCTTTTTTACGATATAGTTTTGTTCTTATTTATTGTTTTTTTGTTTTAGTTTTTATTAACTATAAAATTAAAATACATTTGGTTGTCTTTTTAAATAATTTATTGTTAGAATTAAAGCGAAAATAATTACTAAAAAAAACTAACATAAGATCGAGTTAAAATTGTCACTTATAATCTTATGTCTGTATCTACTAAATTTTATCAACTGGGTTGGGTTGTAACTGTCAATACTATACGTATATGGTTAAAAAATTATTTACGTTGGCGTGCAAGCAAAATTATACTTTACTGTTGGATAGTGAGATTGTCGATGGATCAAAAAACGGTTGGGGTTTTATTTTTTCAAGACAACACCATTTTTATCGGTTTTATTAAATGACATGATCAAGTAGATATAAGACGTAAACAAGTAAACTATTTTTACATGTTACATAATTTACATCACTGTCTTATCTGTATATGACTTACAATCAAGTTACCCGAATCCAAAATCATGGAAGATTTACTGTCAAAAATTTGGCCGTCTAGCACCAGATACAGTTATTATTGCTAAACAATACTTTAACAGTGTCATGGTTTAAAACATATATAGAGATGTGTGCGATAAATATGTGGTGTAATATAAAGATCAGTACGACTTATAGTTAAGATTTTAGTATTTCGATTTAAATGATTGATTGAGACAATTGTTGTGCTGTCCCAAACGTATATAAACTATGCCTTTATCGTTTTTTAAAAAATCAAAGAAGGCAGAAATTATTCCAAATTAGTCACCATCCCGGGAATCGTACTCGAGACCCCCGAATGATAGAGCATAAACTCGCTTCTTCCTCTGCCACGAGAGCAACTAATATCGTTAATATATGGTATGTCGTATCAATGACAAAGTTGGACCACGATCTTCTATTTGTGCTAAAATAGTGTGGTATAATATCCAGGCCAATAGGAATTATTGTTAAGCTTTTAGTATTTCAATTTCAGTGTTTAAAAGACAGTTGGGAGCTGTACAAAACATAAAGAAACTATGCTTATATCTTATGAATGTCAATTTCGGACCAAAATCTTATTCGCAAGGATCCATTAAATTGCACTTGGAAAAAATGAGAACATAGAATGGAGATTGAAGAAGTTATACATCTAACCATCGTTACGCACTTCCAATGACATTTGAGCTCTGAAATTCAGCAAAATCATCTCATTAATTATTACAGAAGGAATTGGATTGCATTTCGGTTTTATTAAAGCCATTCGTTGCACTTGATTTGAATTCACACATTTCGAATCAACGAGAAGGGTCGGTTCAGTAAGAAGGATTAATATGATTTACATAACAGAAACAAGAGCGATTGGTGTTGCAGTTAGGGAAACATCACAGCGAACTCAATTCGATTCACTAACTGTTTTTGAATGTGGCGTATTTATTAGTGTAGTAACACGATCATACCACAAATTGTAATCCACGATGCAACAGCATGATTATGTTAAAAGTTTGTTAGAAATATTAACAAAAAAAACTATTTTGATGCTTAATTATTCTACCGAGTACTTTTCTCTGAGATACGATATAGTGCTTTTGGGCTGTTGGGATGCACATGCTTGTCTTTTACATCCCAAGTGCTCTGCGTTGGGAGGGTTTCAAAAGATTATCATATATTACAATTATATATGTGTAATTTATAAGGCATCACCGCCGATAGAAAGGTACCTGGTTCGAATCTCGATAGGGAGGTTAGAAATTTAAGCTAAATTTAAAACTGAGTTTTTATTATTCGATTACGATCGATCGGTGATCAGAATGAATCTATCCAATGACCACTTGTTGGAGTGCAGAACTCATAAGACGATCGTTTTTCCATGTCTTATAGATCATAGGTTTTTTATTCCAAAAGCGGGTAAAGGCTCGCAGGGCTACCCAAAAGACTTAAGACCAATAACTCTATCATCCTTTCTATTGAAAACCTTGGAAAGGCTGATGGATTTCTACATACGCTCAAAAATAAAGCCTAGTGACTGGGCTCAGACTCAGCACGCTTACTGTAAACGGAAGTCTGCGGACACAGCTCTGCATGCCCTGGTAAGTACAATTGAAAAATTAGTATTCTCGCAAGAGTTTTGTATGGTGGCGTTTCTTGACATTGAGTACGCCTTTACTAATGTAAAGAAGGAGGCAATTCTGGAGGGATTGTCGCTACTAGGTGTAGATCACCATATAAGTGGGTTAATCAATTACATGCTTGGGTGTAGGATAATTAACTCAGAGCTGAGGGAATCCACCATCAGGAGACGGACGACTAGGGGAACCCCACAGGGAGGTGTCCTGTCTCCTCTCCTCAGGAACATAGCAATCAATGAGCTGCTATTAAAGCTGGAGAGAGAAGGGATCGGAGTGATTGCTAATGCAGATGGCGTAGCGATAGCTGTCTGGGAAATACATAAGCACAGTGGTAGAGGTAATTCAAAATGCCCTCCTAATTATTACGAGGTGGGTCATCAGATGTGGACTGGCAGTAAGCTGAGCTGGAAGCCAAACATTCTGGAAAGAGTAAACAAGGCCAATATAGCATTGTACTCCAGTAGGAACGCCATCGGAAAGAGATGGAGACTGACGCCGGAGCTGGTACACTGGCTATTCACTTCCGTAGTACGACCTGTACTTATGTATGGAGTGAGCGTGTGGTGGCCAGCTCTTGATAAAGTAACATACAGGAAAAGGATTGAGAAGGTGCAAAGAACGGCCTGCATGCTTATAAGCGGGACACTGAGGACAACATCTACAAGTGCCTTAGAGGTCTTGTTTCACCTTCTCCCCGTGGACATTTATGGTAAGCAGATGGCGGCGATTACGGCCACTCGACTATCAGCCATATCTCAGTGGAAATGTTTTCAGACAGGACTCTCGACGATATATATATATATCTTGTTGAAACCACATTTCATCCATATCCATATCTTCAAGATTTGACAACAAAAACTCATTTAACATGGTTCTGTATCGATTTCCATTCACGGTAACGCGTCGTCCTTCCTCATTTTTAAAGAAATATGGACCGATGATCCCACCAGCCCATAGACCGCACCAAACAGTACATTTATCAGGATGCATTGGTAATTCTTGAACGGCGTGTGGATTATCTTTGCTCCAAATGCGACAATTTTGTTTGTTGGCGTATCCATTTAACCAAAAATGCGCCTCATCACTGAAGAGAATTTTACGGTAAAAAAATGGATCTTCGTTCAATTGATTTAACGACCAATCACTGAATTCACGGCGCAAACGATGGTCGTGTGGCTTTAATTCTTGCACCAATTGAATTTTGTATGGCACCAAACCCAAATCTTTACGTAAAATTTTCCATAAAGTCGATGGACAAAGTCCAATTTGCTGAGCACGACGACGAATCGATAAATTGTCGTTTTCTTCGACACTGGCCTCAACGACAGCAATATTTTCTTCTGTACGAACTCTTCTCATTCTTGTCGGTGGCTTGGCATCCAAAAGAGTGAATGTAGACCGAAATTTGGTAATTACGTTCTTTATGGTGGTCTCTGACGGACGATTATGTGCACCATAAAATTCACGAAGTGCTCTATAAACATTTTTAATTGAACACTGATTTTGAAAATAAATTTCCACGATTTGAAAACGTTGTTCTGGAGTTAACCTATTCATAATGATTTGCCAAACAATACTGAGTAGAAATGCCACTTTGAGCTGTCAAAACAACTGTCATAAAATAAAACGACATCTATCGGAAAAACAAACCTCCTAAAAAAACACCCTTTATATATATATATATATATATATATATACCAGGTGTTTATTTCAAACTGAGACGATCAAATATCTCGAAAAATAGCCACTCTACGGAAACAATGTTTATAATTAAAATTTAATCATACTGCGGGGGAAATACATTAGTACAAAAAAAAATAGTCACCCACCCCCCGCCTTGTATGTTGGGCGGGGGTAACTTTTAAACTAAGATAGGAAGCCATAGTTTTTATTGCATGTAATCCGTACGACTAAAAGTACGTATAATTTGAATGAAATATTTTATTCGGTTCATGATAGATGGCGTTGTAATCGACGAAAGTCAATTTTTTTAATTTCTTCTTCTTAGAACACACGCATTCGATTCTGCAATACGTTTGAAATAAAATTCGTCATCAAAACAATTTATTCAGTTTTGTAAATCATATTTATCGTTTGTGTTATTTCTTATCTTCATGTTTTTCGTAATTGCAAAATAAACGATAAAATACTTTAGAATGGAGCGTTTAACTGGCAGACAAAATTGAAATGGTTCTGGTTTATGGAGAAGCTGGCAGAAATCTTGAAAACGCTGTTGCTATTTACGCTCAACGTTTCCCGGATAGGATTCGTTCACGTGCTGCATTTGGCCGTACTATCAACCAATTTACTACCGATGGAAATTTTCAACCGAAAAAGAGGACCCGTAGAGCAACAGTCACTGGAGAACATAATGGAATTGCTGTATTGGCAGCAGTGGCTTATAATCCTCATGCTAGTACACGAATAAATAGTTCACGATTCCGGATTGCCCCTCACCAGTGTTTGGAGAATTTTAAAACGGCACAAGTATCATCCATATCATGTGTCGTTACACCAAGATTTTCATGGCGCTGATTTCCAAAATCGGGTAACTTTTAGTCATCAAAAACAAAAAAACAACAATTTTTTCCGTTGCGTAATGTTCTCTGACGAATCGTCTTTTAAAAACCATGATGGAACGGTTAATCGACATAACATGCATTAGTGGAGTGTTACAAATCCGCACTGGCTTCGTCAAGTTGAACATCAGCATCCTTGAACTGTCAACGTGTGGTGTGGAGTAATTGGCAATAAACTCATAGGCCACCACATTATTGAAGGGAACTTGAATGGTTAAATGTACCGAAACATTGTGGAAAATGAACTGCCAATATTACTTGAATATTTGAGCTTAGAAGTGAGACGGAACATGTGGTTTCAACATGATGGTTGTCCTGGACACTATGTGGTGGTGGCACGTGAAATACTTGATTGTGATTTCAATGGTCGTTGGATCGGTAGAGCTGGTCCGACGATTGGGTATAATGGACTAAAATTTTGATGTAGATTGAAGCAATGAATATCTCTTATGCTCTTCTTACTAAAGTCGTAAAGGAAGTGAGGCGTCTGAAAGCCTTGTCTTAATACATGCCAAATATTTACAGAACCATCAATAGTAAATCTCAGGAATAGTTGGGATCTCAATAATTATTATTTAAGCAACCTGTTAGCAAACGCCGTTTAATTGCAGGGGAAATGACATTCGTTACAGTTAAAACATTTCAGTTGTGGTCTTTGGTAAGTTTTTTCGATAGTTACTGACAAATATATACAACTGACAAATATATCAAATAACCTCACACAATGACAGACAAGAATATAGTGGGCTTAAAATCATCTTACGAGGCCTTATATATATAGAGCAACGTATAACTCTTCGTATAATAAATACACAACTTTATTTTGATTCTTGATTTATAACAAGTAGGACTCATGCCAAAATATTATTGTTTCGACTCGAAGACGCAGCTTACAGATGTAGATCGAAATTTAAACACCACGGTTTGTTCAGGGTTAAATAGTTTTAATATTAGCCGGTTACGACTGGTTCAGGTTATCGCACCACTCTTGACTTCTAATACTTGTCTTGTATCGCGATTTGACTTTGTAGATATATCCAATCGGATGAATTCTTATAGAAATGGTTTCATTGCCTTTGGTTAGATTCGAACTTAATAATCCGAAATGAAATTATTTTAATCAAGGGAAGATCAACTAGTTAACTTTTAGTCCACATCGGGTGGTCCTGATAGGTTTTTGTCATTACAACATATACATAATTTTTTTGAAGGTTAGATTGGGTAAATCAGGAGAAACTACTCACACGAACTTGTTACTTATAAAGTGCACTGCATGAACTGGTTACAAAAGAGAATATAGTGAGCATTTTTCTGGATATTAAAGGTGTTTTGGATTGAATTGTGCCTCATTTAATGCTATTTCTTATGCAGCAATACCTCTATTTTAGAATTCCACTATACTCACAAGTTGCTGAGATGGAACTAGATGAATATTTGCTTTACTGCCCAAGACAATGGCGATTATCTTGTTCTAACCAGATCAGGTACGCTATAGAGTTAATTATTATGAATTAACGTAATACGTCCTTTTTTATCATTAAGTCATGCTCTGAGAAGATTTTAAGTGCGAGTTCGTCTAAAAGAACATCAATCATCTTGGTGTTTCGTTTTATAAGTAAGCTCTACTGGAAACACCAACTTGAGTGCAAACTTCTCAAAGCTACCTCCATACACCATAGTCTAGCAATATACAACAGGTTACGTTTTTGGACAGTCTAATGGTTTAAGCATCAAAATATTCTCTTTTAATCAATAGTCACTGGTGTTACCATTTTAATTAATTTTGCCATTAAGTTCATTGTTGTATGCTTTAACTACCTAGTTTTATATCAAATTCAGTATGCTCTGCTTCGTTTTGTTTAGGGCATATGAGATTGTTTGAAAGTCTTGCGTCCTTTGTACAGTGTTTCGAAAGTAATTAATAAGAATGTATAAGAAGTTTGCCGCTGGCAATCGGGCTTTGTATCCTCTAAGGCCACTGCTGAAATCAAAATATCTTGCAAATACGGATAAGCTGAAGCTGTACAGAGTGTTGATCAGACCCGTTGTCATGTATGGATGTGAGAGTTGGACCTTGACGGATGAGTACGAAAGATGGCTTCTAACATTCGAGAGAAGAATCATGCGTGTGATATATGGCCCAAAACGCGACGTTGATGGCACATACCGAGTTCTATTCAATCACGAGATCAGGAATTTAATGCAAATTCCTGATATCGTGCATGAAATCAAAGGACAGCGAATACGCTGGCTCGGTCACGTTCTGCGTGCTGATCCGAAACGAATGATACAGCGATCTTTAAAGGGAGAACCGCCTTTCGGTAGGCGAAGAGGTCGCTGTCGGCGACGATGGCTCCACGGCGTAGAGAGCGATCTGGCATCTTCCAACTGCTTACAACAGTATGAAGAGCTGGCTCGTGATCGAAACTGTTGGAGCCAGATAGTTGACACGGTACGGGCCAACAATGGCCTGTAAAAACCGCAAAAAAAAAAAAAAAAAAAATAAGAAGTTTAAATCTCTAAAATATCAGTCAAATGTTAGTTCTTGATCATTGTGATATTAAAGGTAAGGAGATTGCTGGTCTACCATTTTCCTTGACTTAACCAGCCGTACCCTTATCATTTGTCTATAGTAAAAAAGTTTTAAGAAGAAATACTTTGTCCACACTTCCGGCCCTAAGTCTTAAGTTGGCCTTTAAATCTTGAAGTATGACAGGCTTTGAAAAGTTATCACTATTGATAATACTATTGAGATACATAATAGCGATTGAAGAAGCCTTAAGCTGGTTCAGGCATAATGTGATATCCAAGAGGGAATTACGATTTATGTGGACAGTCAAGCGGCTATCATGTCGCTGGAAGCAGTACTGTTAAAGTCTAGGGTGGCATTGGGTTGCCACTCGTCTCTTAACGAGATGGTCGAACATTTCAATATTCAGATTATCTGGGTCTCTGGTCACTCTGACGTCGATGGTAACTGCAGGGCAGACGAACTAGCTAGACAAGGTAAAACTATTCAGCTGAAGCCTGAATCGGCGAATGTGGGGAGGCCTACAGCGGTGCTTAAACTGGCTCTGAGGAAAAGGGCAGAAGCTAGAGGGTGATACAAATGTGGCCAAGGCTGGATTTGAATCGCTCCAGGACCTTAATCTCTCTGAAGAGGATCTAAGAAGGATAGTAGGAATAATAACGGGACACTGCCTTTTTGGTGAACATGCGAGAAGGCTGGGTCTAGAAACAAATGACTTCTGTAGAAGCTGTATGGACGAGGAGAAGGAAGAGACGCTTGTTCACTTCCTGTGCTTTTTTCCTGCACTGGCACTTAGAAGGCATTTACACTTGGGTAGGCATGTAATGCACAACCTTTCAGATCTTGCAGATATTAAGGTGCTGGAATTTAACGCTAAATTAGTAGCTCAGGATGAATCCAGTAGAGTGTTAAGAGTATTAAGGGGCTTAGATCCTGTGGTGTTACAACCTAACCTAATATAAGCATCTGTGAATTGGGATAGAATTGTCGGTCAGTATATAGGGTTCGTTTGTGGCATTGAGTTCCGAAACTTTTTGGCTTCCAGCCAATTTTATAAAAAAAGAAAGATTGGGCAATCCAAAGTTCTATATTTCACAGCACTTAAAGTGCATTTAGCACATTTTTAACACTTTTCAAAGCATATTCCAAACCATCACCATATAAATCGAAAAATCTTCATACACAATAAAACTTTTATTCCGATCACGATTTTCGTTAGTTTTCATTTATTTGATCAATGTGTTTTGCATTAAATACAAACAAAACATTTATAAATAAATAAATTATTTATTTCGTTTTTTATTTTGTTTGTTAACAAGCTAAGAGTACAACAATAGCATTAATAACAACAAAAAAAAGAGAATTACAATTGTTCAGAAGGAGGAAGAAAAATTGACATTTTCCATGTCATGTTTCAATTTACATTTTCTAGTCTTAACGAAATCGGTGCAGGGTGGTGATACAACTACACATTATGTTGGGTCGCATAGTAAATTAACACCGTCACCCGGTTAATACTTTTTATGTACATACTCACATTATAATGTATCACTTTTTAATTTAATTTTAATATTTTTTGATGATGTTCTTGCATGTACCTATATAGTATGTAGACACAAGGTAAATTCAATTGTAACACGAACACTTTGACTACTGGAATTTAAATTCAAGTAATTACTACTTCTTACGTTATAATACGTCTTGGTTTTAGTTGTAAATTAAAATTTAATCTATCGGACATGATCATTATTTTATCATACTATTTTTGGGACCGGCTCGTATAGTGAATGCTTAATGACTTGGTCTTTGTATATACTTAACACGCCTTCCCTTAGAGTTCTGGGAAAATACTTTAATATAATATATATATTGCTTCAATGAAGACCACAAACCGATTGTCTTCCGATTTTGGGCATCCATTGATGATTACATTATACACGTATATAACGGGATTGATTGGCGCGAGGTGATGTGACGGAAATTGTGTCCAAACGCGGAATCGCAAGTAGTTGTGATAAGCGTATTTGTATGCCGATTGATTACACAATTGTTAGGGGAATACTAATTATTATTATTATTATAGACGAGTCTCGGTTATGTAAATAAACAATTATTAAACGATTTTAGGAAGAAAGTATACATAAGAATAAGATTTTGAAACAACAACCACATTTATACATGCTACATGTACTGTACAATATACAAGTTAACTGTCAAGTGGCACGCTTATCGTATTTTACTTAGCTTTGTACTTTATATATACCATTACACTATATACCCATACAAAGATTGTTATATCTCTTACGTTTGTTATTACAGAATCAATGTATGTAATTACTTATACTTGGTGTTCTCTCCTCATACTATACAATTGTTGTTGTACTCTTGATCTTTAAAATTGTATTGTATATATACACAAGATTATTTATTATATATATGTATTTAGATAAATAATAAGAAAAGTATGTGTACGCTGAGTGATGGATGGATTACACTTTTAGCCACTAGAAAATTATACAATTGGATTCAAATTATTTAGCATATATACATAGGTGGCGCACTTTGAAAAAATCTTATTCGCGATCTTAATCAAAACGAATAAAATTGCTGTATATACCTTTCTGGCTTGTTATATTCAATCATGATCACTATCATCATCATCACGATAATCATGATTGGATCTGTATTTTATATTTTTACAATTTCAATTTATTATTCAACAATAATATCGTTTTTATTGTTAAGTTTTAAAGTTTGTATTCTTTGGAGCTTAAATTTGCGTTCATTTTTTTGTAAGACGTTTCGTTTGTAGAGGGTGGTTCTAAAATAAAAAGCTGTTACACTTCAACAACTTAAAAAAAATATTTAGGAAGGCGAAAAGTATTCCAGAACTCAATGTCAATATGGCCCACGGTTCAACTCTCAATTACACACGTACTTACACATTAAAAATAACCACTCGTGATTTTTCGAACCCGAGACCTCAGAATGACCGGATTGATTTTCGATTAAATGATTACAACTTCGCCCCCGCTGCGTTCACAGTAGTTCATTAATGGCATATTGTCGGTAGGACCAGCACTTCCCATCTTTCTAAGAAGTCAAAAATTGAAACAATTCATGGATCGCTTGAAAAGATGCCAGTTTTTTCAACATTGGATATAACATGGGAGAAAGTAATGATCAACGAACTCTTTATTGCTTGACATTGTAAATTTGTGATGGATGAATCAAAAAGCCTCGACTACACAAACTATATATCGACGATCACCTATCACTGACTGTCGTATTGCTTAAATGAAGTCACGCAAAATAATATTAAATATGCTTGGCGTTTGGTATTAAAGGTAACATTCTGGTTCAATTATCAAGTACTGAAGCTTTTCGTCCAAACAAATGTGTGCATAGTTGCTGCACTGAGAGGAAAATAATTATATTGCAGTTTGTGTGAACAAAATATCAACCCATATATAACGGGTTTTTCAATAAGAGCACTTCAACTTCTTTTTTGAAAAAAACACAAACTGTTCGAATTTTGAACTAACTTTATTTTATTAACGAATTTGAACATATACATTTACCACCGCGTGCACGTTTTACGAAGTCCAATCTTTGAACCCAATTTTCGACCACTCTTTCGCATAAATCGGCCGAAATTCCAGCAATTTCACGTTCAATGTTGGCTCTGAGATCTTGCAACGTCGCCGGCTTATTGGCATAGACCAATGACTTCACATAACCGCAAAGAAAATAATCTAGAGGTGTCAAATCACACGAGCGCGGCGGCCACTGGACGGGCCCATTTCGCGAAAAAACACGCTCATCGAACTTAGTCTTCAATAACGCAATTATATCGTGTGCTGTGTGGCATGTGGACCCGACCTGTTGAAACCACAAGTCGTCTAAGTCCATTCCATTCAATTGCGGCCAAAAAAAATCGTTTATCATACCGCGGTATCGATTTCCATTAACAGTAACGTGGCGATCGTTATCGTCGATGAAAAAATATGGCCCAATGACGCCGCCGGCATGTAATCCGCACCAAACAGTGACTTTTTCGGGGTGCAACGGTGTCTCATGGATCACGTGTGGGTTGCTTCCTGACCAGTAACGCATATTTTGCTTGTTTACAAATCTATTTAGCTAAAAGTGAGCCTCATCGCTGAAGATGATTTTTAGGTGAAAATTTGCATTATTTTCGATTTGCTCTTGAGCCCAATTCACGAATCGGCGTCGCTTCAAATGGTCAAATGGCTTTAGTTGATCTTATACGGATGTAGGCCAAGATCTATATGTAAATTTCACCACAATGATGTCACAGAAAGGCCCAAGTGTCTTCTTGAGCTGAAGCCCTGATGGCTGCGATGTTTTCAACACTTGGAGCACTTCTTGCTCTCGAGAGCACCGGAACATTATGTAGCGAAAACGTAGACTCAAATAATGCCACTATACGGTTGATTGTCGAACGGGCTGGCTTGTTGAATGAACCGTAAAATGGTCGTAATGCTCTTAAAGAAGCAACAACAGAACGATTAATTTGATAAAAAATTTGCACGATTTGCAATCGCTGTTCACGTGTGAAGCGTTCCATGATGAAATGTATACTAATGAAGTTTCTAAATGACAAAAGAACAATAAAAACTATGGTGTCGTTCGCCGTCCCTATCAGGAAAAATATGAAGCGCACCTGTTGCAACACGCGTTACAAGCTAAAGTTTTAAGATTTTGTCAAATCTAATCGGTTATTGGCCAATTCCATATTAAAGCTAAGTAATGTCGATCAGCATGCTTACTCAACATATAGTATCTTGATATACTAAGTTCTATGTGAATGCACGGCCCGACTATGGCGGTGCCTTAAGTATTTTGTTATGAAAATAATGAATCAAGTATTTTGTTTCTGCGGAATGAAAATAATGAATCCAGGTTTCTTCAGCTTTAACTTCATGAGAGTTATCTGATACTTAAGTTGTACGTACTTGTTATATTTTCACCTCTATACAGGTTAAAGGAAAATCATCACACCTAGGTAACTTATAAACAATAATGGTGAGAATTTCACCATTGGAAAAGTCACTAGTTGGAAAAGTGGTCATTTTCGGTGACGACAGTTAAGTGATGAAGCAATATATCCCTCAATTTGTGATCTGTGGCGGAAATAAGAGGATGTGAATGACCTTGAAGCCAAAATGATCCCATTTTGGCTTCAAGGTCATTCACATTTGAACGAAATGAAGCGCTTTTTGAAATTGTCACTTATGCACGTCACTCTAGAAATTTCGATTTAAATAATTCGGTAACTTACGAATAAGGGAAATAATCTGACTATGTATAGTTTTCTTTATTTATTTCTAAGCGACCTTAGCTCCCTTATAAGAATCTTAAAACTATTTAATGGTACGTACGTTATTGTTGTCCACAATTACCATTTTATATCATTTGGGATTCTGAATTTAGGTCTGGTTGTCCAGGCGTGCGTATAGTTCATAAGAATCGTCTCTTTTCATAGATACCAAATACCAGTTACACCATCTCACTTTGACTCGAAATATCTAGATTTTTCTTCGGTTGGATATTCTTTAATTTCAGCTAATTCACTGTATGGTCGACCGGTGGTATGGTTTGGTTTGTCTCATAGCTTTTTCAAGTGTGTCCGTTAGTTGGAAGTGTGTTGGGGTTCGGATTTTTTTCCGAACCGGCGCTATCGTTGCCGGGTACTCCCATGTGGCTAAGAATTCAAAACAGATATTTCGTATCTATGGTTTTACTGAGTAAAGGGACTAATCCAATACTGATAGGGTGACTGTGGAGAAAAGACCACCAATGATTCGTGACAGTCTCCAAAACTTTTGAGGATCAGTTATTATTATTTATTTAGTGGTTGGTTCCTTAAGAGGAACTGATGTCCGGTTGGCAACAGGGAACTTGCTCTTTTATGGTATTTGGTGGCAACGGTATTCTAGTTTATTGTATTCTTGTTTGAATGGTAAAGAATTCATTTTGTGCAGATTAATGATTACATAATTTTTTTTGTTTTAAATCTTTTGTTTTAGTTAGGTAACTGGTGATTAAAATAGTTGGTTAGAAGTTGTACCTATCGACCTATCCCCACCTCTTCTTCCATTTTTTTTCAAATATATGGATGACAACTTGAAATATGTATAGTACAAAGAGTCTTGGTTGGGTTTTGCGTTGAAAAATAATTTAGGAGCATTAACTCTATTCCCTTCGTGGCTCTTTTTATGCTCTCGTTGAGTATTAGATTAAAAAGCGTTAGGTTTTTTCTAAAATTGGCTGCGTTAGCTAGGATCGTACTGTGGGGAACTTGATTTAATGGATTTGATGAATCTATATTACTCCCGCGGTCGATATCTTTCATTAATTTCAGAGTATTAAGTGCTTTACCCTCATTCACATAGATAAATGGAAAGCAATGGAGTTCCAATCATTTCTGCTTTATACCGGATCATATTATTCATAGACATTGTGACAGTAAAGTATTACATCGAATTCATGTTATTGGTTTGTTCATCTAGAATACTTTGTGATTCCAAAGAATGTGTACTTCTGATGTGCTATAACAATCGATTTCTCTAAGTAAATATTAACCTTTTCGGTTGAGTAATAATTACTAACAGAAGGTTGGCTATGTGAATCATCTGACTTCCGATCTAGTAATGGGACAATAATGGAACAACTTAAACAACTACCGAATTAAGCTATTAGGCAAATATCGGACATTATGTTAATGTTACCTGCAGAGTCTGTTATGTAACTTGTTTTTTAGAAATTTGCTTAATAAATCATGATACCTCAACCAGGTAAGCCACCAAGTGAATTAACCTCATACAGGCTAAGATCGCTTCTTCTAATTATGTCAAAACTGTTTGAGAGACTATTATTTAATCTAATTAAACCTGAAATTATTAAGTCAAAATCTATCAAGTGCATCGAATAACAGATTTAATAGATTTTTACCCTCTTAAAGAAAAAAGTCTCTTTCAGCCCTATTTTTGGATATAGCACAGGCATATAACAAAGTCTGGCAAGATGGTTTGATATTTAAATTAGAGAAAAGTTGAGTATTTCCATTTGATATAGTCGGACTTGGAAGGGAGATGCTTAAGATTTTAACAGGAAGAAGTTTACTCCAGCATAAATGAAGGTAAAGAAGAAGGCCCAAAGGCAAGTTTCTTTGGACCATTTCTTGTTTTACTGTTAATTTCACTAAAAGATTAATAGAACCACCGCCTGTGACACTCAATAATATTACTGTACTGCATGTAAATTAAGCAAAATGTGTATCGGGTTTGAGTGGAAAGTACACTTGAAAAAGAAAGCAGAAGAGCTCCAATTAAAATATAGAAAATTGTACTGACTAATTGGAAGTAACTCTCAGTTATCCGTTCATATTGAACTAATGCTTTGTGAATAAGTGATCAGTGGGGATGCACCAAAACCAGCAATCAACAGATAGTTCAACGATTTCAAAATAAAGTTATCAGAGGAATATTCTACGAATCTTGCTGCTAGTGGTTGCAAATTTACCGACTTTTTCCTTTACCGGTACATCTGAAAATTTTCTTTATTTATAATTTTTTCCAAAGGCTTTTTGGTATTAATTGGGTCGATCCCATAGTTAAAATTGACTTCATGTTTCTTCTGAATAGCGAGCTATAATCTTTCTTTCATTGTAACCGGTTGAGGTTCAGAAAGTAATTCTGGAGTATCATCAGATGAATCAGTGTTATTGTCAGAAATGTTACAATCTGGAATTTTCATACTTAAACCCTCAATACTTAGTGAATTAAATATTATAAAATATAATTTTTATTATCACTTGCTCTGCCATGATCCATCGGATTTGGTAAAAACTGGAATACATCTGAATAATTGGTTCTTCGATATTTTTTTAAATGATTAATTCAAGCTGCAGCTCCTTACTAAGAAGTGTATCCTGAGCAAATAACTCATCTAGCATGAATTATAAAAGCAGCAGCTTAACGCTTCTACTGCCAACTTTACAGGTTCCATTGCCTTTATAATTTCATTGATTAAGTTTAATTCATGTTGGAAAAGCTTCTGTCGATAGTTAAGTCTACTGACCTTTTTTGAAAAAGAGATTTTAATTTGAAGATCCAGCATTGCCAAAAAGCTGTTCCAACGGGTTTTGCTATCCAGAAATGGGTAAGTGCCAAATATTTTGACCACTCGTCGTATTTATTGATACCGGATATAAGTCGTCATGGGATATATTGTTTGGAACTTGCGAACCATTTATTATTAATACATTTAAACCCTTAAAGAAATCATGATCCCTCTCGTCCTCTTAATAGAAGATCCCTCTCGTCTTTTTATTCAGAATAAGAAGCTTCACTTTCTTATTTAAATAACACATCATTTTACTCGTACAAAACTGTAATTACCATGCTTAAAACAGCTGATGAATGTTTAAACATGATCCCATCTTTTTCATCACTACTGTACCTTCTGTTTTATTGTCACAACGTTAATAAAATTGATTCCAAATTCTTACAGTTTATTTTCTAGAGTTTCGAAGCACTTGTTTGCAGGCAAATTTCTATGCAGCCATGCGAGTCCTAAATTCCAAAATTCGATTGATCATGCGGGTTTTGATTGACCTCCATTCGTCGAGTGTGACGCTAAAACTGTCACCATTTTTTATCTGACTTGCTATTAAATTACGAATTTCATCACGATTTTTTTCTCCGTAAGCCATTAAAATATTTCTTATTGGATTTATCAATTTTGGAACGGAATGTCCTTCGGAGATTATTAATCATAACAGGTACAACATTTTACGAATGATAGACTAGTTTTGGCTGCTGTTCTTGAAATTAAAGCCGGTAGTAAATCATCAGTTGTTTCAAAATTGTTAAACTTAAATTTATCGGTAAATATTTGATTTTTACCGGTAATTCGGTAAAGAAATTTGCACGGTAAAACCGGTAAATCGATTTACCGATAATGCTAGCCCTTGCTACACTCGTATTAGTGACCTTTATAGAGATCTCGCAATCGACAAAGTCGTAGAGGAAATAATGAAGAGTACTTAAAAACATCAGAAGAGACTCCATCATTGAAGCTGTAAAAATACTTAATCAAAAGGATGTCACCAGAATAGTCCATAGAATGCAAAATAAACTGCTCTAAATACTCTGTCTGAATTATTATACCTTATGTAACCATCTGGACATTACAACTGATTTTATTCAGGACCATTTGGTCAACTTTACTTTCGGCTTAGTTATTTTGCTTAGCTACATATCGTGCAGCATTCATTTTATTCTTAACCACCCGTTGGATTCAAAATGAAAATAAAAGGAGAACAACAAGAGTGCTGCAGCACAAGGAATTGACTTCTGTATAAAATTACGCGATTATAATTTATTATTATAACAATTTTTTATTTTTATTTTACTGTTTCTGTTATATTTCGTGGTTATTCTTATATTTTCAAGACAAGAACAAAAATAAGAAAATAAAAAAAAAAAGTAAATTCAATTTATAATAATTTTCCATTTTTTTTATTCTTATTTTGTATTTATTTATTTTTTAAGATTTTTTTTTTTATTCGTTTAAATTATACGATCTTCGAAGGGGTCTCTTGCCTTGTGTATATGTATGTACGAGAGTACTGTAGTTTATTTTTAAGTTTTTAGGGCAATACATTTTTAATGGTTTCATGTGACCAGATTATGTGTGAAAGGGGAAAAATAGGTAAATGCACTGTATGAGACCGAATTAACATGGCGGCTTGACATATTTAAACCGCCGATATGCACTATAAACATACACGTGCTCTGTATAGTACTGTTTGTTTATACAATGTAAATGGGTGTTGACAATGTATATAGTTGTGTCGATAAGATTTGCGCGCAAATTATCTAAGCAATTCGCATTATACTAGGTCACATAAAATTTCATTCCTTATCAGATCATAATGACAGATGTCATTTGTGAACTATAAATATAAAATCTACAATGTCAATATGAGAGATTGAATTCAATTAAGATGGACTGACAGATTAATCAAAAGTTATAAAACAATAAAATTGATAAATTTGTAACAATTTATTTTCAATTTTAGATTTGTTTTTTTTTCATTGTCTTACAATACTTTTATGCTATAAAACATAAGACAGCTACAAATACAATAAGTAAAGATAAAAAATAATTAAAAATATACTTTACAAATAATAATTTCATTTGTTTTTTCTTATCTTGAATTCATGCAATTGCACATGAAGAAAAACGTTATATATAAAGTTTATTGCTTGGTTTATTTTTAGATGTTTTGTTGTTAAAATTTTGTTTAACGATTCTTAAACTTACCATAAACATGTTTAAGAATATGATACTTTTACGGAAGACGAAATAAATTTAAATGCCCAACTGGGCAACAGCTTTTAGGTGATTTAGATCTTTTGAAGATATATAAAACTTGGAATTGCCAGTACATTAATGTAGAGGTGAACAACCTCCATCTAGAGGTGTCTTGATTAAAGAGTCTCGTTTGGATTATAAAAGTATACAATGGGAGGTCAATGTAATCATTATTCTGAAGGTGAAGAGGAGGTGGGGGCATCCATGTTTCGTTAATATTTAAAACGAAACAAGATCCATAGAATACCACCACAGTATCCAGAGCTTATCGTAGGAGGTGAATAAATCTGGGTGAATCGCTGAAGACCCGCATACGTAAAAAACCTCAATTGAGGGTCCATCCTATGAGGAATTCACCATGGCCATGCAGAAACTAAAGAAAAATAGTTTACTGGAAGTTTAGAAGTTATGCCTGACAAATGGAAAGTGACCACGTTATGTTCAATGTTGAAGAAGGGTGATCGCTTGCTCTCCTATAGCTCTCCCTTACACAGCATATAAGTTACTGGCATATATTATCTTAGAAAGAATAACCATTCTGGTGGAGGCAATTATCGGTGACTACCAAGGAGGATTCCATCTTAATCGGTCAGGCTCCTGCGGATAAGCCTGTTGAGTATAATTTATCATTTACTGTCTAGAACAGCGATTACCTACCAACCAATAGGTCCATACCATTATATAGTGCCCACAACATGTGGAAAAGTAAATATGTATACGTTTTGAGTAGTAGTAGATAGCTCATGAGCGGCCATACTAGAGACTTCACAGTTTAATTTTTTAAATAATAGTTAGAGGAAAATAGAGAAAGGATAACACTTTTTGGAGGAGCAGTGATACTAATCCAATGGGTGACTATATCATTGAGTATATAATTGCTGAAAGTATTTAGGTGGCTAACAGGGCAAGTAAACCAAACTGAGTCAATGCCCTTAGAAACGAGGTTTCTGTACCTAACTTTATTTTGTCCTTTGCCGTAAATGGCTCTAACCACGTCTCAACTTAAACGTTGTAGTTGGCAAGCTCAACCAATCACAATCGCTTTTTATGTCATCCGCAGCAAGTTAATTTTTGGAGAGTCGAGCTCGGAACGACGGCGTGATGAGAAACTCTTTTAACCATTCCGATACAACCAGCGGCGATATATATATATATATATATATATATATATATATATATATATATATATATATATATATATATATATATATAAATATATACATATATACATATATATATATGGTCCCATATTCGCCTTTACTGAGCAAAACATTCAATGCTCATATTAATGTCGAGTTCTGCAATTCAGCGAAGAGCATCAAATACATTTGCAAGTATGTGAATAAAGGCAGTGATATCGGGCTGGAAAAAACTGCGAATGCTCTTCCAGTGAATAACAACAATGAAATAACGCTTACCAAATTGGCCGGTACGTCAGTTCCAACGAAGCTGTTTGGCGTATCTTTGGTTTCCCAATTCATGAACGAGATTCAGCATTCTTTCATTTAGCCGTCCATCTTGAAAACGTCCAGCGCGTATATTACACGAGCGAGACAGTAATTGATCGTGCGATAAATCCACCAAAAACTACGCTCACCAAATTTTTTGAATTATGTAATCGTGCGCACACCAGTTGGTGCGCCCCGGTTTATTCAAATCAAATATCTTGGAACGAGTATTTACAGTTAATTCAAGGCAGACTGAGTGATTTTATATCCGGCTGTTGTTGGTTAACGTCATCGGCCTATTGGCATTTCAAGATGTACGTAAAGTGAATGAGCAACAGTATCCAACATATAAAGATGCATGCCTTACAATCGGTTTACTGGAAGATGACAACCAGTGGGAATGTATGCTTGCTGAAGCAGGATTGAACTGTACAGCAAGACAAATTCGTCTACTGTTCGCTATAGTGTTGACTACATGTTTTTCGGCCAGATCAGACACTTATTATTTCGTTAATTCTCGCCAAAATACGATCAAATAATGGCATCGCATTGGCTGTTGCATCATCTGGCATTGCGGCACTTTTATTGGATGGAGGTAGAATAGCTCATTCTGTATTTAAGCTGCCACTAAATATTATCTAATTAACCCAGACGCACGCAGTGTGCAACATAAAAAAAAACAATCTTTCATGGCCACAGTACTGAAACAGTGTAAAATTATCATCTGGGATGTACTATGGCGCACAAGCAATCGCTTGAGGCGTTCAACAGGACATTGAAAGATATAAAAAATAACGACAAATTATTTGTCAGAACTTTACAGAAGGGCAATTTTAGCAGCAAAAAATGTGGACATCAACGAATTGAATTTTAAGATACAAGATTTATTGCCAGGAGACTTGGTGTCAAACAAATCTATTGATACAGTTTGCGATACCACCGAAAATGTGAATTATCCAACAGAGTTTTTAAACTCATTGGATTTACCAGGCATGCCACCATATAATTTACAACTAAAGGTTGGATTTCCGGTTATTTTACTTCGTAATTTGAACCCACCATAGTTGTGCAATGGCACATCTACGGCACATATCATTTTAAATAGCAAATTCTGAGGTGAAAATATATTACTACCGCGAATCAATATTATACTCACAGATATACCCATTCAATTTAAACACCTTCAATTTCCAATTAGATTGGCATTTGCTATGACTATCAATAAGTCTCAAGGCCAAACAATGTCTGTCTTTGGTTTACATTTGAGCACATCATGTTTTTCACACGGATAATTATGCGTGACGTGCTCTCGAGTAGGAACACTATCCAGCTAGCCTATTTCTGTACACGAATACGTACAAAATCTGGACGAATTCGTGTGATTCGAATTTTCGTATACGAATACTTGTGGTTTCTAATACGAACTCGAGTAAACATGATACGTTTCAAAATTTCCCCTATCGGGCTACACGAATTCGAGCAGTTTTTGTTCGTTTATGAACGAATATATGTTCGATGACATTTTATGGCATTTTCTGTATTGCTAATACAGCTTAAGAATATCTGTCATATATGTATGTATATATAATATACATTAACATACAAATGTACATTTAATATTATTTTAAGAATTCATTTTACATTCATTAATTAATATTTAATGGCAAAAATTACTACTGTTAAACAGTTTGAATTGTTCGTGTCTTTTATGGAGGAACATCCCGCATTAGCAAAAGGGTATAATGCGACCGCCGATGCCCGCAATTCATCCAAAACACTATGGAATGAAATTAGCAATCGACTTAACTGCTATGGACCGCCAATTCGAAGTCCGTACTTTTGGAAAAAAGTGTGGTCGGACTTCAAATTTAATATAAAAAAAGAGGTTGAAATTAAATAAAATTAGCTTGTCTAGAAGAAGCTGTCATTAGACTAATAGATTTGAATAGAGCCATTGAAGAAACCGCTGGAACCCGCTAACTTGGTGACAGCAACTTGGATCTGCCAAATATTAACATCGATTCACCTCCAACTTCACCAATAGGCAGTAATGATCAAACTGAAAACACCGATGTAAGCAATATAGAGGCACGAACTCCCAGAACCAATAAGAGTCTCTCACTTCAAACAAAATATTTCAAACAAATAAGAGTCTCTCACCAATACCGTTGCTGACTCAAGCAAGTCATTATGGATTAGAAGAAAAATCCATAGAATAAAGGAAACGTGAGGTTAAATTGAAACAACGGGAAATTGAATTAAAAGAAAATGTGATTAAATTAAGAGAAATGAGCAGTTTGGATAAACAAAAATTTAAATTAGATGATCTTGAAATAAAAAGGCGCAAATTGGAAATTCAAGAATTGAATATTTGAAGAGACTACCGATTTTTATCATTTGATGTAAATAATTAACATTTTTCATTTAGAAGTAAATACGCAACCAAAAGATACCCAGTAGACACCTAATAATGAAAATAAAAATAATAGTAAGAAAGTTTAAAATATTGTAGCAAAATGTTTGTGTTCACCAAGCTGCCAGTAATTGGAATTATCAGTGTGTCGTCGTTGTAAATGCTGTCGGTAGCTACTTAAACTCAAAACTAACGAGTCACGTGAAGCTCCGCCGTATCTTGCATCAACCGCCATTATGCGCATTTTGTTATCACATGCCTAGATTGAACGAAAATGTTAAATTAATCTATTATAGAATAGAAACATATGGGTTGTAAAAACTTACAATCATTGTATTTACACTGCGCTTGCCCTTCCGATTCAAATACAGATGCGCATTATCAGTCAGGCGTACAATGTTGACATGTGTCCCGTCAACGCAGCCAATAACGCCAGGTAATCCGTTTTTATCAAAGAAACAATTTGCCGCCAATTGTTTGTCGCCATTGGATTGACGAATCCACTTGGCGCATATCCGATTCTCAATTGCGACTGCGACATACCGATTAAAAAAGCTTGCGCCACACTTTATTGATAACTACCCTGAGCTACAAATCTGAGCATAGCTTCAATCTTAATGACGTTTGGAATTGATGTTGCCCGTGCCCGGTTTGGCAAAGCATCGCCAAGCTCTTTCAATAAATTATTCACTGCTGCTTTCGACAATCTAAACAAACCAAAAAAGCTGAAATGGGTAAATATTTGTTATTTTTATCCCTATACAGATATATATATATATATATATATATATATATATATATATATATATATATATATATATATATATATATATATATATATATATAAATATATATATATATATATATATATATGTGTGTGTTAACAGAAAAGTTGTTTATCTACTTACGTTCTGTCAGGAAGTTGGAAAATATCGGATTTATCTCGAACTTGCCGATATCTAATGGCAACCGAATTATCCCTCTCATCGCTATCACTTGATAAGTACAAACCTATATCGAATCCATTTAAGATTTTCACTTTCTAAGTTATTTAAACAATTAAATCAATATAACCGAAATTCTTTTTTTTTAATAAAAAATAATCGAATTTATACACAGAAATTAAATGTCAAACCGTTGAGATTTATTGTGACTACACAGTCATTTAAGGCTATTTCGCGTTAAAGAAATTTTCCCATATACACACAACAAAAATTAAAATAAATCTTACGTTCGTATACAGAAACACCAAAGTATTTGCGGATCGAGAAGCATTTCCGTTTCGAAAGAATGTTCGTATCGTATTCAGAAATAGAAGCCCAGAGGCCCTATTTCTGTATACGATACGAATCTTTATTCGATACGTAAATTCAATCCGTTACGAAAATGAAATGGTATTTCTGTAAACGTACAACAGTTTTTAATTTTTGCGTTAGGAAAAAACAAGTAAATTTATTTTTTTGAAATTTCCTTTACGAAATTAATAACGGAGTGTATTTGTGATTAATGTCACTTCTTGACATTTAGTTTTGGTAAACAAATCAAGCACGGTGGGATTTTTTTTATTTTTTGATATTAAAAATAATAATATATTTTAATATAATAATAATAATAATATTTTATTTTATTAATTATAATTTTACTCAATTTTAGTATTTTTTTAATATGGAATTTGAAATCAGACAATACTTTCCAGAGGTCTGAATTTCTAACTGGCGGTCCATTTGTATTTAACCGACTGGTTATTTCAGCCCATTATGATTTTGGTTCAATCCCTAGAAATAATGTACATATATGGCAAAACGAAGTTTTTATTAAATATCCCTGGAGGCGTCGCACTGCGTAGCGGGCGTAGTCCGTAAGTATATATATATATATATATATATATTTATATATATATATATATATATATATATATATATATATATATATATATATATATATATTTATATATATATATTTTATGTGTAGTAATTCTACTATACTCATCTCAGGCACCCTTCAGAAGATTATGAGTAGTTATCACACACCCGCTCCGTATACTTTTTTATGTCAAGCTGATTCGTCTCAACTATAATTGATATCAAGTAGTTAATCATCTTCTACATCCTTGACACTTCAACTTTTATTAATCAATAACATTAATTATTTGATTTAAATAATCAAATCATTGTTCACAAATTAAGATAACCTTAAACAAATAAATATAATCTCTTATCTCAATACTAACATTTTTTTTAATAACAAATCAATACGCGTACCATTGAATTGAATACAATCGAAATTATTTTCTCCGTCCACAAATTAATTGTTTTGTCTCAGAACCAAAAAAATTACTTTTTTTTTTCTTCAAAACAATAATAAATACGAAAAGATTAAATTACTTTTTGTTGTTGTTTATGCTGATTAATTTACCACTCACTTTTTATAGACAAGTTATCAAATTCTTATAACAATAAGCTAACGAATGCTACTATATAGGGTGGCTGTTAAAATGTCGCCACAACACCTTTATATAAACCGTCTACCTTGGATACAGTACGACATACCCTATATAAGGACATCAAAGACTTTTGTAAAATTTACATGACTCCTGTATCGCTTGACTGACATATTTAATGAACACCCTGTATACATAAATAAATTAAAAACAAATTTAACGCTTGACTTAATTTAAGACGTTGAAAAACTTTGTGTCGATCATAATTTTCAATCAAGAATCAAAACTTAATACTCGTTTATAGTTGGTATATAGTATAATTGTTGTTACTACATTTGTTCATTAATGTTGTCATTGTTTATATGCAAGCGATGATTGTTCGTGGTTTGATTTGATTTGTTTTGTTCTGCAATTTTTTTTTGTATGTTGCAGTTTAGACGATTCAAATGACATTTCATGGTTGACTGCGAGGCATATCTTATTGTACCGAAGACGTTTAGAATAGAATCTCGTATTGTGATTCATTTGTTTAGCAAACAGTTAAATCTTGTCCGTTACTAAAATTGGTGTATTGAACGGTTCGACCTTGAAAACCTAACAATTAAGACATTTGAGTAAAGGCAATAGGTATATCGAAAATAGTTTGTCGCTAGTTACTTTTTGGTATGCTAAATGATTATTCTTGGCTTACTTCACTACGTTAAGGAGAGCAACAAATCCAATAAACTCCCTTAATGTGAAGTAGGTGCTATTAATACAAACATGGTACAAGGTAAATTGTGTAGGTTCTGAGCGGGTGGTCACACGATCGGTGGTGTGAATGAAGTCTTGGACCAATCCAGCTTCGATGTCAGTACTATAAGCTAGCATGGAGCTATGTTCTCGATTTGGCTATGCAATGGCGTGAAGTTGGCCTTAAATAAGCGAACCTTGAAAGAATTGGGAGAGTCTTGATCCGGACAGACAGGCAGACAGAAACGTTTAACAATCGAATCGTATTCGTCAAAATGACCTTCAGATAAGATGGATTACGAGTTCTGAACTCTGACAGAAAATAGTGAAAACTCCTTTTTCCATCCTATACTTATCGGGATTCAAATCACGTACTTACTGTGGTCCAATAGCCGAAGGTTAATCATTTGATCGGTTATTTGGTTAGGAACTCTCCTTACTATTTCATGGCTTAGTTTTACGATCATACCTTACAACATTATCAGGCAAATCCAGGAGATAAGTTCTGATGTGGAAGAAAGATAAGCAGATGAAATATACTCTCCAATATAAGGAGTTGAGATATGTGTACATACACTCGACCGATCATAGTCAAATGATATCTATCTATTAGAAAAAACATTTGAATACCCTCAAAGGCTTAATTAGCCGGTGTTTCCCCACATGACGTCAAATTATATTTTTAAAATCCTGATATCATAAAGCTCTAAAAGGATCTCCATCTGAAATCATTATGTCTAATCCACTGAAGCCTTAATAAATTACGAGAACCTAGGCTCCTGTCTTTTGAATGCGGTAGAAGTCAAGATCTCAGTCAATGATGAAATGGATATTATTTTTGGGCGATTCTTTTCGTCGTCTTAATGAACCTTCTTAGCGTCCTTTCACCAATTCCATCTATAATCCAATTTTTAACTTTATTGACCGGTTAAGAGTATATAGTTAAATCATAATTAGAACTTTATATTATTGCTACATAAGACCATGAACCCCTTTCTGGATAACGAGCTAATTACATTTTGGTGATTCCTTTAGTGAGAAAGTGTAGTAGTTTTTTTTTAATAGAAACACCTTTCAGTTTCTAATTTAGGCCTAAACTAAACATTTATTACATTTGAATTCATAATTTTCTGTTTCAACCGACATGTGAGAAATGTATCCCATAGTTGAGAGTTCCGGATACGGCGCACTCTGTGTTATATTTTCTTTTTCAATGGTATTAGCTTCATTAATACTAGGAACCATTCAGCCCGTTTTCTACAATTTTTCTAATTTTATAACAAATGTTACAAACCAAATTACAATTAAATAAAAAATTACGAATAATTGTTAAAGTTTCATGTCTCACCTTTCACGAATCAATCAGATTTAATTTCTACAAAATGTTTGTTTAAAAGATGATCCACATCCTTTTTCTTTTCTGGTTTTATACTAATTCCAACTGGTAATATAGTTGGCTTCATATTTTTTAAAATTTTATTTTTCTTTAAAACTGATTTAGCAGTTCCAATATCCAAATTGTAGGTTGGTTCTCCTCGAATCAGAATATTACCAGACTTTTTTTGATTTATTTATAATAAATCGGCTGTCGGTTTAAAAAACGATTTGGTTTTTCCAATCCATTACTAGACATCGATCACTTCCTAATCTAATTATAGTCCCTTGTTTTTTATAAATTTTTAGATATTCATCTGGATTTATTATGTTTTCTCGAGCTTTCACTTTTTGAGCAAGAAAAGCAAATGCCCGATCTGGGGGTATAAAGGAGTGTCCAAGAGCGGCAATAATGGATTTCAAGCACCTTGTATTTTTTATAAAACTAATGAATTGTTGTTTTTTGGGAAAGAACTTGTTGGTTTTTCTGTCGCCTGCTCTTCGTTCAACAGGTGCCGATCCAGTGATCATATGACGCGCACATACACCCTTTATTCTTAATTTTGTTATATTAAGTATACCCAAAAAAGTGCTTTGGCAAACTCTCAGAAGTTGGCCATTATTTTTTCGAATAAAATATTTTTCACAAAACGTTTTGCCTGACCCATGTTTTCTGCTATTAGTATTCTTTGTAGATTGTATTTTACTATACATTAGAAGAAATGCGTCTTGCTCTAATTTTGAGCGGGGTTTGTAGAACCCATTAGAAAACGAAATTGCGTCAGCACCACGAATTTTTTTGCATTTAAACAATGTATTCGCACTTTTATGATTGCATTTCGGCAATGGTTGGTAATCGCTTTGATTTATACCTTACATAGGTAATGATTGACGAAATAAAATTATTTAGTCCATAAATTTAAGTAAAATGCTCACTTGTTCTGTTTTGCGATTTCACTTTTCCAATTCGTTTTGTTTATTTTCTGTTTTCTCGACCGACCATTGCCAACTTCTAAAGGCGAATCCACAGAATCCATAATCATAAAATCAACAGGATTTATCACTTATTTTTAATATAAAACAATGTTAAGAGCTGAATAAAATAAAGAAAAAGGTAAAGCTTTGCAACTAAAGGGTTTGTCTAAAAAGGTGAAGTTTTGAAACAGCCAAAATAAAAAAAAAAGAAATGGTTTTGAAATCAATCATACTTTATCTGCGCGATTTTACACGAGAAAACGTATGATTTTAAAACTGATATTTCTCTCAATTTTTAGAGTTTTTTGAGAGTAACAAAATGACATAATTATCTCAATTTTTGTTAAAAATGGAAAAGATGATGTTTTGATTCTTATACTTTAATACAGTTCACCCTAATAAACTCATACATGGCCTACCCATTTATACCCTTTTTAATATTTCCTTTGAAGAATAACTTCACTCCCACAAGATCAGGGAGTCGAATAGTTAAAAAACTTTGTATATATTTCGAAATGTGCAAAGTATTTAAATTGCATCGTGTATTCTCTCTTATTTGTCGTGTCTTCAAAATTCAAGTTTTGCCACCAGGTTTGCAGGAGTAACAGCTGGCACCACATTTTGGATCTTATAGATCAAATCATGTTCTCCAAAATTAAGTGAATTCTTTGAGTTTTCCTAAAGTCTCTGCTTGTCTGCAATCTGGCTATAACTCATTTCAGACCTTAGAGTTAGTATTGGGGGTGAATGAATTGCTCCCAATCGCACATGCATTGTCAAATTTTATTAACACAACCATCACCAAGCAGGCTCATCTGCATCATAGGACGCCTATCCTAACCAGGGTGAGCTGGCCATTAAATTTTACACACCTGTAGATAACATTCAGTATTCTCTTACAATCATGAGAAACGTCCTCCACGTGTGTTTGGAACTTAAACGTTTATTAAACCAGATCCTCAAATACCTAGTAAAAGTCATTTATTCAATATTCTCGTTAACAGTTGATAACCTAATCCACACATTCCTGCCGTTTTGTTGCTTATGGACCTTTAAATGATGACCTTATGACAAAGTTAAAAATGGCTAGTTCTTCTCAGTTTAATCCATCGATCGAACTCTATACTAGTTTGAAAAGAGTTGGTAAAATTTTACTCCATTGCGGAAAATTCCAATTCCGTAAATTTTAGAAGGGTTAGTTCTGAATCGGATGAAGAGATACTAATTGATTTTTAAAATAGAACCAAGGACAGCATAATATAAGGAAATACCGTTAAATATGTGGTACAGTGCTCAATTTGAACAGCGTCTTCTGGAAGTTGAAATCCTGCCATCCAGTTCCACAAGTATAAAATATCCGTTGTCATATTTCGCTGCTTATTTTCCCGAAGAGCATTTTATCAGAGCTGCTAGATGCACGAATCTTTAAAATTTAAAAATTCACGACAAAGAATTAAAAACCACATATAAGGAAATCAAAAAGGTTTATGGTGTCAGTATGATGATCGGTTGTATACCTTATCTATATGCATTTGAAAAATGGGTTTCGTTTCAAAGCCATGTCCAGAATTCGTATCCGAAGCATAAGAAATTCATTAGGTTATGTTGATTTAAACGAAACTTCGGACAACCCTACTAATTTATTTTGGAACCACTATTACGAACAGTGAGGAATAGGTGAAAAGCTCTAACGAAAAGGGGTTTCTATTGATGAGCAAATAATATTATGTACTGGACAATGTCCAGCGCGACAATATGTTCGAAATAAACCACGGCCGGTAGTTTTAAAAAATTGTGTAGCTACTACTTCTACGGGGCTTTTTGTAAATTCCGAAATCGACAGAGGTGAGAAAACCAACTTATGCCTTTTATTAAATTAGTAAGACGTTGTTTTGTTTTAGGAACTATAATGACGAATCGTTCAAAGGACGTAACATTTAACACAGATCGAATAATGAAACGCAGCGAAAGCCAAGAATTTGTCTTGAATGATGGAACTCACGAGATTGTGGTTGTAAAGTGCAAGGACACCAAATGCGTAACAGCAATTTCTTCCATCGCAAGTTCTAACCCAACAACAGTGGTTGAGCGATAGGACATAAAAAAATAAATGCCATTAAAATGTAAGCTGTCCTACTATTATTTCGCAGCATAATAAAAATATGGGTGGAGTCGACATATTAGATCAAAGGATGGAGTACCACCGCTCTTTCATCAAAACACGAAAATGGACTTTAAAAGTTGGATGTAATATCGAAAAGATTGCAAAGACTCAGGTATCTCAAAAAAACAAATCAGAGATTTTCGTAATTTTAAATTGGTCGTTGAGAACTCATTGATATAAACAGATCTTCTTTCCAAACTAAATCGTTATTTGATTTATTGATTATTCTTAAGCCCCTGCTATCATTTTTGGAAAATTGAATGAAATTAAATTTTCTTGGTTTTTACTGATTGTCAAAATCACCTTAACACGTGTTATTTGGATTTAATCTCATCCATAAATTAGTTATAAAAATCATTTTTGATCGGCTTAAATTGAACCTACACATTTGTGTAGGCCGTACAGGAAAATAATCTTTATTCGACCATTTAATTTTACATTAGATGGAAGCACAACTTACTAAAAATTATTAACAACAACAAACAACTCGACCAAAAAATGTCCCTCGAACATATGTACACTTCTGTGTTAGTCGGTGCTTTATTATTATTGAAATAAAATATAACAGGTGACTTTCAAACGTTTACATAATTGTGTAGGAATAATTTATAAATATAAACCAATAATAAATTGGTAATGATGAAAAATTAGATTCGAAACGGATTTCAGTGTTATGATTTTGAACCAACACATTTGTGTCAGTTGGACTGGCGTAACAATAAAAAAAAATTCTTTCTGGATGCTCTGTAGCCAGAGCCTCAATTTCAAATTTTCTACTATCATTTTATCATGTCTAGAACTTATTTCGATAATTAAAGTCTCCAATGTGGGTTGCATGGTCAAGAGTCTCAATCGAATGTTCATTTTAAATAATGCTAGTTATTCAGTTTGACGTCGAGTACTAGAAGTTACGAATCAGCCAATCACAACAGTGTTAACTATATTTTAAATTAGGGTTTGTACAGTTATCGAATTACAATTGTCACCTTAAAATGAAGTTCCCTTGTAAAAAAAAAGTAGAGAGGATTCAATTAAATTACACAACTCTTAATTGGTACATATATTAGAAATCATGCATTCAACATATAACGATTATGCCATCATACTTTTATTTATATATACATTGTACAAAGAGTCAAGATTAACAACATTTCTGCCAATATTTAACCCAAACATCAAATTGCCTATCAATTTCAATAAATAAATTATAATTTATATTACTTAACAAAAGTCTATTTCTAATAAATTAATTAATTTTTTACTACAACAATTCAAACGTGAGCATATTTTAAATTATTTAGCTTAACTATATAATATAATAGTAATAATAATAATTTATATATTACATAACAACTTCTTACAAAATATATAGAATAAACAGCATACATATCTAAATGTAATATTTAACCTTAAAATATCGTTCGATCAAATGCATAAACCGCGCACTGCGCATAGATTTAGATCGTGTACTTTCAAAATGTATACTCAATTGTTTTATACGATCACTTCAATTGGTTACATACAACAAAACTCTAAAAAAAGAAAATTGATCGTGAAAAGTGGTCTGAAATCACCCACAAATTTTCATGATCAATATACGAGTACATACAGGCGTAGATAATGTATTCAAAGTATACAAATTCAATTGTCATTTTCGAGATCGTTTTATAAAGCAAGAATAATAATATGTGATAAGAAAGAGTAAGACATTCACAATGAGTGAAATAGAAATATAAACAAATAAGATTTTTATTATACGATCGTTGATTGCAGTTTTATAGGGTGAAATAAAATAATAATTAATGCCATAAAAAATAATTATCGCAAATTGTTAAAAATAATTGTTAATTATTTTATGATTTCTCTAATATGCGATATAACCATTTAAGATTTTTTTAAGATCTCATAACATATATAGTACTTTTTGAACACCCGTTACAGTTCTTATAACGATCGTTTTGATTTTCTTATTTATTTTTTTTGTTTTTTTACAAACAGACAGAAAAAAAACTTTAAATCAAGTTTTTTGCTTTTTCTGGTTTGTTTTCTTCGTCTTATTATTATTATTTTATTATATTGAAGTAAAAATGGACACAGGTGTTCAAATTTATCCACTGTACGTAAGTATATACATAAATGTGTGTTTGTATATACATATATCCAACTTCATCCAAGATATAATAATAATAATAATACAAGAAAATTAAAACAACAAAATTTTAAGAAACAAGACAAGCTTTTTCAAAGATTTTAGAGTGTAAGGTAAAACGAAACAAAACAAAACGTTAATACAGTGTGAAACATTGTGCAACTTGCTGCAGGAGTGCAACGAATATATGTAACGGAGTAACACGATGACCTGAACTTGTTTTACTACGCTGTTCTATTATAACTCACCACAAAACGGGCCTGCTTTGCTCCGAAATTTATTTTGCTGGTTGTATTCTGGGACACAATGCCATACATGAATGTTGGGCAAAATATTGAAGTATCAAATTGGTCGAAATCTTACAGAAGAGTGTAAAAATTGTCAAGCACCATAACTATAGCGTTAATGGAGCTTTCAAAAGTGTGAACTACTGTAACTGTCAACAAATGATAATACATACATTAAAATATAACCTACTATTTCGGTAACAGGTAAGAAAGAATGGAGTGATACTTAGATCAGTGAGATTCGCCTTCGTAAATCTCAAACTCCAAGATAAAATTTCACTGAAAATAATATAAGGGAATAACTCATTTTATTAACATTTCAGGAGAACGATTTTAACCTTAAAACCCTTGTATGATTAAATTTTATATGTTTAGATTAAAATAAATACCGGCATACCACGCGAAATGTTTAACTCCATCATAATTCAAATGTTTAACTCCATCAGCCAGTTAAACGAATACCTTTTCATGTAGGTGGTGAGGTATCACTCGGTGGATTAACCTGCACATAGTTTGCGGCGCGTTACAAAGCACGAATGGCATAACCACAAACTGATATAAAGCACGACCCGGGACCGCGAACGCGGTTTCATCTCGGGACTCTTGAGACAGCGGGATCTGCCAAAAAGCATCTTTCAAATCTATGCTTGAAATGTACCTGGTTTGATCCAGTCGACTCAAGAATCCGTCGATGATTGGCAAGGGATACGCATCCCTGATCGTAACTTCATTCAGTCTGTGGGCATCCAAGCACATTTGGACTTTGCCACTTGACTTTTTGGGTAATGTCACCGGGGAACTCCAGGAGCTAGAAGACTCCTCAATTACACCGAGAGCTATCATTCTGTCCAGCTCATCATAAAGTGCTTTTTGAATAACCTGGGATACAGCGTAATGACGCTGTTTAATGGGTTTCGCGTCTCCTATATCGATGTGGTGTGTCAATAGTTGGGTTCGACCTAGATCTAAGTTCTCGAAAGATGGAAAAAATTTAATAAAACTATTTAGAATGTCGGTTTGTTTAGGACTAAGTTCGTGTTGAAGAGAATCGGTATTGTTTTGAACTGACTCCAGAGGTTTAACTTCGTGAATGGGTGATTTATGCGGATTTTATCGATCCTTTAGTACAATCTTTGTTTCAAGTTAGGGATGAGATAAATCTTAAAAGGTTTCTTCAATCCATTGTATTTTACATTAGCATAAATATAGCCAAACACTCTAAGTAGTTCTCCTGAAGCAGTTTTAATGTTTGTGGGGAGATTGGATACTTTATACCAAGGGTTATTCGTGACCATCAAGATAAACTTTGGCTTAGGACGATTATCAGAGGTATGGTCAAAGAAGGACTCAGAAATGTTTTGACGAAGGACTCGTTTAGCGTGCCAATAGTTACGTACTCTACTTGATTTTTGACGAAAATGTTGAACGTCTGATAATGGGGAAAGAATATTTTTGTTGGTTTGAGAAGCAGAGGTGCAAGAGGTTACTTTTGGAGGGATAGTGGTAGCAGTGCGGAACCGCTGTTTGTTTTTGTGGTTGCTCTTGGATGAGAAGAGGGTGTCGGATTCAAGACGAGCCCTCATTGATGAGTTTCCCGAACATCTAGAGCTGTTCGGTTTAACAATTCCTGGACGCTCACACCCAAATCAAAACAGCTTGGCAGGTTTAGGACAATCGAGAAATACATGACCTATGCCTTGACAGTTCCAACAGATTACCAAGTGGGTGAAGTAGAAGGGCGTTGTTGAATCGAAGAGAATTCTTTCTGAGGCCGAGAGTTTATTTCATCTACTTGTATCGCGTCCGCTTCTGCTCCTACTAGATCAATTTCCTCGATATGCCTACGCACACATAACTTTTCCGGTTCATATCCAGTCCTTTTCCACGTGTCTTCCAAGGCTAAGCATCGTCTTACCAATGTTGATATTGTGTCGATATTTTGATCTGCTAGTGCTTTTTGAAAGCCATTCCGCATATTTCGCCTAAAAATATGTTTAGTTCCTCGTCTGGAAGAGGATTCCGAAACTGCAAAGACATCACTGTTATGTCATTATAAAAGGTACGAAAACTTTAATACGACTTCTGTTTTCGTGATTCTAAATTTTTCCTTATGTCATGCTCCGTTCGCCGATCTTGGAACCGCTTCACCATTTCTGACTTTAAACTACTCTAAGAAACATTTGGATTTCGCTCGATATGGCACCAGTACCAATTCAGTGCAAACCCCTTTAGTAGTTAGCCCAGTTGATGGACTAAAGCCTCATTTGAGATACCGTAAGTAGCAGCCTGGTGTTCCGCTCGAAATAAAAATCGTTCTACCGCTAACTCCCTCGAATTCGAGAAAATAATAATAACTATCATAATAATTTCTATACTTATATTCCTTCCTCTCTCAAATATGGGTGGAAATCCGGCATAACGTCTGTTTCCAATTATTGGCAAAATGGCCTATTAGATTTAGAACGGACATCAGGTCCTTTTTCTTTTCACTACTAATTTTTATTGGGCCAGTATAACATTTGGCCAGTTGTGATGTAGAAATAGAATTAATTCCTCTTTTTCCCACATTCGAAATTTGAAATGGCTCTGCTTCACCCAAACAAATTTTTAATTGAATTTCCCCAAATTTTTTAGTATATCGTAGTCATCTCACGGAAAGCCATGAAAATGAGTTACCTTCTAAATTTGAAAGATATGAGTTGAAACTATAGTTTAGTTGATGTTGAACAAAAAATATCTAATGAAACTTACCTCTTGTCTTTGGTCGAAAATTAAATTTCTTTTTCTTAATTTGGTCGAAACTGAAGGAGTCATCTTGAGTTATTTCGAACACTCGCTGCTTTTTCTTAGCTCCAACACTCGCTATAAAATTGTACCAATCTCGAGGATAGCAGATACGAGCTGATGATAATTTTTTCTTTTTTCAATAGCCGCGTGGTCTGAATCACATTCCATGTGAGTGTGACCAACAACCAGGAATTTGAGATCAATCACCTCAACATTTAGGTTCATTTGAATAAATATCAAAAACATTGATGCTACATATATAGCTATTTTTATTTTGTCCTGGACACGAGTCGTTGCAGAAAATAACTCGTTTCACTGTATGTGGCACCTGGCTAATGCGCTTATACAAGAATGATGCAATCTCATTTCCTACACGTTTACCCATTGGTTCATATGATTAAATGGGATATTGGACACCCATTCATGTATCGTTAAATTAAATGTCCATAATTGACATTTATAGAATGAAATAGATGTCCGAATAAAAGGTGTGGAAGGCACTGTTGTATATCAAAAGTATACACTCTTATTAAAGCATCGGTTTTTGCGGTTTCCTTATCCAAACTTTTCCTTTTATATGCGAATCCAGCATTGTCTTGGTGTTGTTTTTGTTGTACAGTTAAATCTTCCTTTTCTATTCTTTCTGCCAACTCTATTTGTATAGTGTGTAGTGTGATTCATAGACCGGGAACGAATTGATGTGTGATCTTATTTTATCCGCGATGTTTTTTTGTAATTTGTGAGCTGGTGGAAATTTTCCGCGTTGATCCATTAAAATAATGATGGTAGAAGATTTACGCTTCTTCTCAATTATGGTGTAGGTAAATTTTAGCGACTCGCCAACGTAGCAACTAGACATCCTTTGAAGGCACTTACTTTTTCTCCGTGAATAAAGAACCAATAGATGCAAGAATGACGACGATTGTTTAAAGGCATTTCATCGTGATATACTTTTTGGTATTTCTTGTTAACTAGCTCGATTAATCCAGATACAAATGCTATTCTCAAGTCATAGTTTCCAAGTGTCCAATACAGTTGAAAAATGTTCCTGGTTTTGGTAACCTAACGATTTTTACATTTTTTTCTGATGTTTGCAAGTTCCTTAAATATCCTTTTCTTTTTTTTCTATTTTATTTTACATTAGATGGTTGTTCTAGGAAAGCTTCATTCTTTTCATCGACATCATCTGGTGCACCCCTTTCATTAGGCATCCCCTCGTCAATATTTATTTCTGAACGAGTCGAATCATCCGATGGTATGTAATTAGGATCATCTGCACTATCGTCAAAATTATGATCCTCATCTTTATTGTCGAACTGAGCTACGTTTTCCTGTCTTAAATCTCGTTCATGTACGTCATTTGGCTTGATTTTCGTTGAGGCTTGATGCATTTCAATTATTCTTACTGAAGGTTCTGTTATAAAATTGAAACAATGAGCAATTTCAATTAAACTAAAATGAAATATTACCTGATTTTGATGAAGCTGGTTTGTTATAACATGCTTCATTGGGTGTTAACATGCCACATCACTTGGCCATTTCAACCATTTTCATAGCTCTTAACGACATTGTTATGCAGTTCCTGCATTGGCAATTGTGGTTGTTTCTTGATTTGCAATAGGGTATACCTTTGGTCACGCGACATCTATGGCAATCTTCTCGAATGGTGCCCCAACATTATATTGTTGCATCGCTCCACGGTTCTCCTTTGCAGGTCCTTTCACTGCCATATATTGGTAACACTTCTGACACCATTCAGCCACTGCTTGTCTACATCCTGTCCAGTAGAATCTTTCACGTACCTTGGTTAGCGTTTTGTTTATCCCTAGGTGGCCTCCGCTTGTCCCTCCGTTTTATTCCTCCAATATTTCTGCCAATCTGATCCTCGGTACTACTACCAACGATTGCTTTGTTGTGTCATCGGAGCTCTACCATGTTCGCTCCGTCTTCCATAATTAAACTATCACATTGGGCCCAATAAGCCTTGTTAGTTGGGCTTTTATCCGCAATATCTCTCGATGTGGATGACGTTCTTCCTCCATGAATTTGGTAATGACTGCCAAATCTGGATCCTTACGTTGCTCTTTGTAGATAACATCCTTGGTCCATTCTCAGCAGGCAACACCTTCATTAGTCTGATGTCGACGATGTTTTCCTTATTTTCTACCCGTCCGCAATGTTTACAATCCACTCGACATAGCGTCTTGAAAATGCACCCGCATTTCCATGAGCGCTTCCCTTCCGATGTTGAATTTCGTAGACAAAATTACCCAATCGCTCAATACATTGTGCTCCTTTGCGATTTTTAAACTGCAGTAGCCATGTCAAGGCGCCATGATCCATTTTTAGCAGAAATGATTGGCCATAGAGGTTCCGAATATACCTCTACACATTTCACTATGGCCAACAATTCTCTTCTTGTTACACAGTAGTTGCGTTCTGGCTTTGATAATATCTTGGAATAGTATATGCGATGACACATTCCTGTCCATCGATTTCTTGTGACAATACTCCTCCCAAGTCATAATTACTTGCATCCGTATCCAGAATAAAACAGCAGTTCGTTGAACGCTTCCTCGTGTTCAACTATCCATTGGAACGGCTTGTTTTTCTGTGTCAGCTCGTGTAAACTCCTTGCGATGTTGATAATTCCTGGCATAAATCATCGATAGTATGTGCCTAGTCCGATGATACCCTTTAGTTCATGTAAGTTAATAATAGCCCTCTAGCTCAGTTACGATACGGGTTTCTATTTCTTATTTAGTATGTATCATTTACCGATAATTTAATACGCTCAAATACGCTCGAGAAGGTTTCAATTTTGGAACTGTCTTTTTTGAATTTTGGAATCGAGAATTTTGGAACTGTCTTTTCGTCTTTGTTCGATTAGTATGGTTAAAGGAAGTTATGCCTCGCAAAGTTAAGAAGATTCTCTTGAAATACTTTTCCATTTATTCTGGATTTATTCGGAAGGCCGTGAAAGATATTACCGCGTTTCAACTGAGAACTTACCAATTTCCAGGAAGCTTCGATGACTCGACAGGGACTGGTACTCATCAAGAAGCAACCGTAATGCGCATAGAAGATATCGTAACCAAAGAACGGATCCTATGGGCAATTGAAGGGTTCAAACCCTATAAATCGGCGGGCCCTGACCGTATTATTCCCGCGGAGCTTCAGAACAACTCGAGGATTATGCTCCTCTGGTTGGAGGTAATCTTCAAAGGGTGTTTAAAACTTGTCTGTATTCCGCGGGAGTGGATGGAGGTCAGAGTGATTTTTATTCCGAAAGCGGGTAAATGCTCGCAGGGCTACCCAAAAGACTTAAGACCAATAACTCTATCATCCTTTCTATTGAAAACCTTGGAAAGGCTGATAGATATCTACATACGCTCAAAAGTTAGACCTAGTGACTGGGCTCAGACTCAGCACGCTTACTGTAAAGGGAAGTCTATGGACACAGCTCTGCATGCCCTGTTAAGTACAATTGAGAAATCATTATTCTCGCAAGAGTTTTGTATGGTGGCGTTTCTTGACATTGAAGGCGCCTTTAACAATGTAAGGAAGGAGGCAATTCTGGAGGGATTGTCGCTACTAGGTGTGGATTACCCTATAAGTAGGTTAATCAATCATATGCTTGGGTGCAGGATGATTAACTCAGAGCTGGGGGAATCCACCATCAGGAGACGGGTGACTAGGGGGACCCCACAGGGAGGTGTTCTGTCTCCTCTGCTCTGGAACATAGCAATCAATGAGCTGCTATTAAAGCTGGAGAGAGAAGGGATCGGAGTGTTTGCTTATGCAGATGATGTAGCGATAGCTGTCTCTGGGAAATACATAAGCACAGTGGCGGAGGTAATCCAAAATGCCCTCCTAATTACAACGAGGTGGGCCACCAAATGTGGACTGGCAATTAGCGCGTCTAAAACTGAATTGGTACTATTTACGAGGAAATATAAAATCCCTGTAGTAGATCCACCTCTCCTAAATGGCAACAGACTAGCTTTTACGGACAAGGCAAGATTTCTAGGCGTAATCTTGGACAGTAAGCTAAGCTGGAAGCCCAACATTCTGGAAAGAGTAAACAAGGCCAATATAGCTTTGTACTCGTGTAGGAACGCCATCGGAAAGAGATGGGGCCTGACGCCGGAGCTGGTACACTGGCTATACACTTCCGTAGTAAGACCTGTACTTATGTATGGGGTGAGCGTGTGGTGGCCAGCTCTTGATAATATAACATACAGGAAACGGATTGAGAAGGTGCAAGGAACGGCCTGCATGCTTATAAGCGGGGCACTGAGGACAACACCTACAAGTGCCTTAGAGGTCTTGTTTCACCTTCTCCCCGTGGACATTTATGGTAAGCAGATGGCGGCGATTACGGCCACTCGACTATCAGCCATATCTCAGTGGAAATGTCTTCAAATAGGACACTCGACGATAGTCAGATCGCTGAGGAAAGAACTGGCGAATATTGACTATGTTACACCGACTCTGTGCTTCGAGAAAAGGTTCAAAACCACCTGCCCTTCAAGGGAATCCTGGAGGAGCGGATTGGCAGCTGAAACGGGAGCATTGCAGTTCTTTACGGATGGCTCCAAGCTAGACGGTAAAGTAGGAGCTGGAGTCTTCTGTGATAAACTAGAGGTAGATATAGCAGTTCGCCTCCCTGATCACTGCAGTGTGTACCAGGCAGAAGTGATAGCGATTGAAGAGGTCCTGAACTGGTTGAAACATAATGTGGTATCCTCGACTGATATCGCAATTTATGTGGACAGTCAGGCGGCAATCAAGTCGCTGGGTTCAGTTTCTCTAACTTCTAGAGTGACGTTGGGTTGCCGCTCGTCTCTTAATGAGATGAGTGAGCATTTCAACATCCAGGTAGTCTGGGTCCCCGGCCACTCAGACGTTATGGGAAACTGCAGGGTGGACGAACTAGCGAGGCACGGTACAACTCTCCAACTGCTACCGGAAAGGGCGAAGTTGGGGAGACCCATTAACGCACTCAAGACTGTGCTTAAAAAAGAGGCGGAAGCCTCTGCGAACAATAGGTGGACGAACACCCTCTCATGTAGAGTGGCAAGACAAGTCTGGCCAAAGCTGAACTTGAAACGCTCAAAGGCACTTATCTCCCTGCGAAGACGTAAACTTAAAACGATCGTGGGGATACTCACAGGACACTGCCTTCTTGGAGAACATGCGAGAAGGCTGGGTCTGGAAGTAAATGACTTTTGAAGAAGCTGTAGGGACGAGGAGGAGGAAGAGACGTTAGTCCACTTCCTATGCTCATGCCCGGCTTTGGCACACAAAAGACATGAATACCTGGGTAATTTTTTAATGGACTGCCTTTCCGATCTCGAGAACTGTAATGTGCGAGACTTATTACGCTACGTAAGCAGCTCTAACTGGTTCTCATAGGGGTAAAAGGGAAGTAAGATCCTGTGGTATCACAACGGACCGTTGCCGGTCTAAGTGTGCTGTAGCAGCCACTCAACCTAACCTAACCTAACCTAACTGAGAACTTAAGACAATAGGAATAGGAGAAAACATGATGCATTATCATCATTATAGTGCAACCCTAGAATAAACTTGAATTATAACTATACCATAAGGCATCAGTTGTGTCCAAATTTTATATAATGATCATAACGACTATATGTAAGCTGAGTAGCAGTTGCAATTAAACTCATAATTGCAAAAATTTAGTATTTTATTTTATTCCACTCAAATTCGAGTACGTAAAAATGTGGAGTTCTCAGGCTCGTCGCAAGAACCAATATCTACATAAAATACTTGGTCGTGAAACAAATCCAGTGGTTATAAATCGTAGTGTCAATCTTGCTCTCGGCAGATCGAATACCGAATCACTTGATTTATGTCCACCATTTTTACTTCCATCATGTTTGGTTCCCGGATCGTTTGGATTAAACCCGGATCCATCCAAAGCACCAGTAGCTTACGGGAATTGGGGTATACCACAATTGATTCGTGATATCAATTCCCATAATCGTGTTCTACGATTAAAAACATTACAAACACTAATTGATGAGCTACATGATCCGACCAAACTTTATCATGCGCTTAAGTTAAATATTGCCAAGCGACTGAATGAGAGTTTAGATAAAATAATATACGGTCTTGTTGATTGTGATTGTGATACGCGACCGTTACAAGTTGAAAATGCTTTTCGAAGTATGGTCGTGCTGGGTGAAAATCTTGATGGTGCTGTCGCCATGCTGAAAGAAGAAAAGCTCATGGATAAAATATTTGAATTGATACCATTTGAAAATGTCCAGATACGTCAAACCGCTTTACATATATTATCGGTTATGGCAAAACATCAAAAAGTTGCTGAGGATTTGAACGGTTTAAACTATTTGGAACGAATTAAGGAACACTTGAACATCATTGATTCGTATGATTATTTTTATAGATTTATTGAACGGTTAATCGAACGCGATCCTGAATTGGGCATGGCGCATGGTTATTTTGATATTCTTCTCCCCAAAATAACGGAACAAAATAATTGCCAAAAAAATGTGATGAAAGCGTTCGCATTACTAGTGGCTTGTCCGAGAGCACACTATCTTTGTGACAAAAAGGATGTAATTCAAATATTATACAATATGATGAAAGATGACACTATTAAGGATGACGTAATGCTATATGTCGTAATGGCATTACAAAATATAACGTTGACAACTCGATCACGCTGGCGGTGTCGCGAATTTTGGGATATCACTGTAATTTTAATTGAATTGGCACATCGAAAAATATGTTCGGAATTGCAACTTGTTTCTTTACAAACTTTACGACAAATTACCGAAATGCCATCTGTGAAAAAATTTACCCGCAAAGTTGGAATAGATTATTTGCGAAAGGTACGTTGCGCCAAACTCGAAAGTTGCCAAAAACGGGACAAACTTATAGCTTGGTTGAATCAACGGGTGTATCCAGTGGATGAATAAATTTATTTGGTATCATTGTAATGATTTTTAAGAAATTTTATTTTATGAGGACACAATCATACCTATACGCCCGTAATATTCTTACTAATTTTAAGCGGTTATATTTTGTAACCCCGCCACTCATTAGCGCAAAAGGAATGCCATGAGTGTTGGAATCGTTCGGTCCTGCAAATGAAATAAGCCCGGTTCTTCAAAGCTCCTATAGTTGATCCTTAACTAGGAAGCATGTTCCGAAGCAATGCTGTGAAGAAAAATTCTAGACATAACAACAGCAACTATTCAACAATCTCTATTTCGTCTCTTCTGCACTGCTAGCAGTTTGCATTGTTCCAATTTTCCATTTATAACATGTGAATAAGATTTATAGTTCAAGACGAGCTTATTGCTGGGTTATTTTATGATAATGGTTTGGATATGTGATATGCAACGAAGTCACAAGCCGTTAAAGTGACTGTCTTATAGTGGCTCAGATCCGACAACAGTAGAAAACTCGATGTGTCTGGCTATTTAGAGAAATCCGAAATTATTAAGACAGTCGATTTGATTGTCTCCGACATAAGTTTCGAGGAAACAGTATAATGAATATGTAAAGGATTTGTCATTAAAGGAACTTAGTTGACAGGGAAGATGCAGAGATTTATATCTATTTCGCTTGAAAGAAAGTTGTTGACTTTCCACTTCCTCTAAAATTGTGAAATCAAGGTAGTAACAACCTATTGTACATGAAACTCTAAAATTAAAAAAAAAATCCCAAGTATATATTCTTTCTGTGTGTTAATGCTGGACAAAAGCCGTGAAAATGACCAGCCGTCTCCTTAACTATTGTTTATACTCATAGCTCATAGCTATTGTATAAGTCATTAAATTGTAGGCCATAACCATACTAGCATAGTCTGGAGTTGATAAATTTGTTTTGTTACATTGCATAGTATATTTGGCTTTTTAAGCGCTGCTGTCGTTTTCGTTATGCCTGTCCTTTCCAGTAGCAGTGGTAAAGTAAACGAATCCTGGCTAGCTCGTCTAATCTGCTGTGTACCAAAAATTTCCTAGCTACTAGAGACCCAGCTAATTTAGACGTTGAAACGTTTCTTCTACTAGTTTAGAGATGAATGGCAACTCAACGCCACTCTGGAGATCATATTATATCTCAATTAGTTCAAGAGCTCCTCAATCGCTTTCATCTAGACATGGTTCACGATGCAGCACTCAGCGAGGCAAACGAACATGCACACCTCGAGCTTGTCACAGAAGACTTTACCTCCATTCTGAAATTAGTAAAACTGTAAAGCCTCCGTTTCCGGCTATGATCACTCCCAGAAGTAACTGAAAGGGAAACAGTTTGAAAACTGTTGGTAATCAATATTCCCTTGTTCCTCATCTAGTAACTATCATCAGCATCCTCAAGACATTCGTTGCAATATTTTCAATGTTCATTCTTGTTGATTGAAAGAATTTAATTGATCAGTTTCGGGTAAAATTCTGATAGCCTAGAGACCGAATAGACTGCCGAAGATGACCACTGGAGAAACATGCGCTGTAAAGCGTGAAAAGTTGTATTTATCAAGAGTGCTCCACAACACGCTAACTCCCTATTGGTTAATCTAAAGCTGTGTAAAGCCAATGCAGTCGCTCTGATTTTAAGCCGCATCTGTTTCTTAGAGCGAACTTATATGTTTATGGGTTTCAATTTAGTTTACTGCTTAAGACTGTGTCAAGAAATCTCAATTTGTCAGTAAAAGCTGATTGAATTTCATTCAAAGTTATAAAGGTAACTGAAAGAATTTTATTAATATTAACAAACAGAACCAGTTCGTATTTGATGGGTTAAGCCCTAATTAACACTTGATGGCCCATTTTGTGACACTTGAAAGGGAATTTTCTACTCTCCATTTTACTGTATAGGTTTTTAGCTCCGAGTTTGCTATCAAGGATATGAAACCATCAAAATCGAAACATATTTGCTATGTTAGCTAAATAGTCTGGACTTGCATTGCCAGATATTTCTCACTGTATATAGAGAGCTAGAATCCTCGTTCTCCTTCGCCAGCTTTAATAGAGAACGGGAGTATTCTTACTTCACCAGTCGGATTGTCACTTAGTGATCTAAGTACCCTGTTGGCCAAATAGCCTGGACTCTTCCCGCCAGAGGTCCTTCGCTGTACACAAGTGACTAGAGAGCTCGTTCCCCATTCACCAGTTTTTATAGAGAACAGACATTTTGGCACACCATCATTACAGTTTTGCTGTCTTTTTTGAGGTTTTGAGTAATTATTCCCATGAGTACTTTCAGTCACATATAGATTTTATTTAAATTTTATTTATATAAAATGAGAGCAGAATCCAGGCGATGCAAATGAGCAATGCAAATGAGAGTATTGATCAATCAACTTCTTCAAGATTTAATGGAATTAAGGAACAACAATCCTTACTAACAAAGTATTCCCTAAACAAAACAAAAATAACAATTACTAACGGTGGTATTAAGAATTGGTAATGGTAGACTTATGGGGAAATCCGGACTGTAGGTAGATTAACACCAGTTCTTGAGATCGTCACAAATATCTATTCAGTTCCATCACTGAATCGAGTCTGATGTAAAATATTTTCTCCTTGTGTGAGATGATAATCGAATTTCGTTATAGTAGTATGGAAAAACCCCAGTTACTCAGCCTGCGTTATAATATATCAGCTAATTTGTGGGAAGACTAAATGTGTTTCCGGTTGATCACTTTGTATTTAAAATTAAAATAATACTAAGACAATTTGAAGGCCCTGAATGATCAGACAGTTAATATTAGAGATGCTAAGTAAAGTTGACCCTTTTGGGGACCATCAGGAGGCCACTGAATGACATTTATAAATCCCCAAAATACCACGATCATTTTTAATTGTAAGTTGCTCTTCAAACACTTTTTGCTAATTAGATAGGTTTTCTGAAATTGATTGTTGACAAATTTGAAAAGAGTAAGCTACCTTAGTTTCATATAAGCAGAAATGTTACAAACAAATTGTCTTTCCATTTCAATTTTTTGGATAGATACATGGATCACCTTGTATCATCTTTACAACTGGTAACCAAAAGCAACAGGGAATCGATATAACCAATGCAAAAATTGACAATATAAATTTAAGGATAATGTAGACTTCTAGCACCTGGCTGGACATATACAGTTTGTTTGTTTGTTTATGTCCCTACTTTCTGTTTTGAGGCCATTGAGGAGTGTTTTTTTAATAGTTCCCTCTTAATGGCAAGAGTTAAAAGTGCGGTCTTTCATACTTTCGTTTTAATGTCCTTTCTACATCAAAGCCATATTGAGAACATAAATTCTCGATTTGTTTAGATCATCTGCAAATTAGATTACTTTATGACTGCACATATAGTACTGTCATGAAAGATAGAGTTAGCAAAACATTTATTCTTGAGGCATTCGACAGGTCATAAAATAGTTCTTCAACTAATTAAAAGTTTGGAAACCATTTGAATGTCAATTGCAATCCTGAATTGAACTGAAAACTATTTGTCTTACCAATGATACTTCCACTCGTAATAATATTCGAGTTTGGGATCTCTACACATTACAAATATATTTTAATTCCCAATGAACGCTGAATTACGCATGTATAAAAACAACTTAAATCGACGATTTTGAGGTTTCGGGATGGGATCATTTTTCAGAATGGTGCTCAAAAGTCGGCCAAGTTTCATACAAAATCACATTGAACCGTACAATAAACTATCGATTTAGACTCTGGTTGGCTTTCGTCCATGTTTCGTATAATTACCGAAATCATACCCTCCTCATTATTTTTGTTTTATAACAGAGCCTCCGCAACAAAGTCACCGGTTGAAGTTTAGTGCATAGCACAGTTTTTTGTCACGCCGTGGTCTGAAGTTCGAAAAGTGAACATGCTACGAGTGAAATAAAAAAGCGATTGAATATAAAAGCATTCGTCGTCAAACCTCTTAATGGTTTCTATAAGGTCTCATTTAATACACAAGCGTATTTTGTTCGATGAACATGGTAGTTTGGTTCTCTATGTCTCAATCAAACCACTGCTTTCGATCACATTTTTTTGAGGAATTTCGCTTATTTTAGACAGAGAAGGATAAATTACTCTCTATAGGGTTATCCGGTGGAGTATTCGTAAGTTCATTTTTAGATTCGTCAGTCGGTTTGTTCCTTACTTACATATTGGTTTGTTCTGATCGTCAGAGATTCCTCCTAGTTAGAGGACTACAGTGCTCATTTAAAATTTCGCAGGTTTTATATAGAGAACAGACATTTTCTCACTGTTTTGCCGTCGTTTTTGAGGATTTGGTTGTGATTTCCATCAGTATCCGAATTGAACATAAGGTAAACTGTAGGATATCTGAACTTACGATAGGATCCAGACTTGTTATATTAGGCATTATTTACCAACTCATCAAATGGGATGATTTACAAAAAATCTACTAAAAGAGATAAAAAAAACCAAGAGAGATAAAAATTGGATAATTCGTTTAAAAAAGTAACATGGAAATCTTCTTCAGGTTTATGTGTCATTTCAGGACAATAATACTTACAAACCCCTTAACAAAACAATCAATTTTTCGGATGAATACCAATAGGAGACTTGAGATAATTAAGCACATTAAGGAAAATGTTGATTCCTAGCACAGGGCTGGGCACTCAAAGATTGTTTGTTTGATTTTGTACCAACTACCTATTTTGAGGCTGTTGAGGAGTGTGTTCTTTCATAGTTAACTTTTAATGTCCTTTCTTACATCTAAGCCATGTTGAGAACGTATGCCCAGTTGATGCCCAGATCATCAACGGAATACTACTAATGGGGTTGAGTGAACTTATTTGCTCCGAGTGAATTTTTTTTATCATAATACGAGTATTGCAAATTTTATTCCTTTACTTTACCAGACAATGATTCTTCCAAACGTAATAAAACCATTTCCTTCCAAGAAACGTACACATTAAAAATATATTTGGATTCCGACCGCTGAATTACACACATGGATTCAACTACCAAATCGACGGTTGGTTTGTTTTGGAATACCGGACCATTTTTCAAAATAGTTCTAAGTTTCAAGTTTGTTTGTTTGTTTGTTTGTTTTTATCTCTACTATCTGTTTTGGGGCTCGAGGCACTTCCAACTCTTTCGCGGTTCGCTTATTTACGTCCTACCTTACGCCATTACAGCAAAATCGAGGACGTACGGCTATAGGTCCGATTTACGTAGAACCATCTGCACATTGCATAGCTCCATGCCAGCCTATAGTACTGACATGGAAGATGGGTCGGCCCATGAATTCTGCACTCCAACAGGGGGTCATAGATGTGTTCATTCACACCACCGATCGTAATCGTATGGTGAAAAATCCCTTTGCCATCCTGCCCCTATCGGGATTCGAACCCGGTACCTCCCGCTCCAACTGCCGCAGCTTTAACCACTGCGCCACCTGGGCGGTAAGTTTCAAGTTATCCACCATAGTTCAAATGTTAATCGTTTAAAACTGGGAATAAACTTTTAAGAAATAGTTTATGCTCTGTTGGTCGTCCAGTTTCGTGTAACTGGTAAAATCATCCCCTCCACTTTTTTTCAATTCCTGTTTTATAACAGAGTCTCCCCAATAGAGTCGCCTATTTTAGTGGTTCAGGGAGCTTCTCATCTGACCATAGTCTCGAGCTCATAAATATGCATTCATAATAGTATTTGTTGGTATGACAACCAATACAATGACCAGCGATACGTATTAATGGTTCGTATACGATTCCATTTGAGACGCAGTTAGGGCCTTTAAACCATAGATTTTTGGTAACGCCAATGAAAAAGATGTTAAATACAAAATAATTAGGGCAAGATAGGCAAGTAGAATTTGATATGTTTATTAAAAGAGTTCACAAGCCAAAACATCTATCGTAGGTCGATTGCACTGTTGAAAAAGTGAGAAAAGCTGAAGCATGCATCTAGAATGCGCATCAACAAACCAACTCATCAACATACTAAACCATGATTGCACAGAAACAACTTCAGAAACTATTTTGTTATAGATCACAGCATATTTTGTTGGATGAACATGTTAGTTTGGTTCTCTATGGTTCAATCAAAACACATTTGATAACTAATTTAGCTTATTTTACACAGAGAAGGATAAATTGTTCTCTACAGGGTTATCAACGGGAATATTCTAAAGTTCATTTTCAGCTTCGTCTATCGGTTTGTTCCTAAGTAACACATGGAATTTGTTATTAAAATAGCCCGGATCCTGATCGTCAGAGATTCCTCCTAGGTAGAGAACTACAGTCCTCATTCTCTATTTGGTAGGCATTTCGCATTACATCATCACAGATTCGCTGTCTTTTTGAGGGTTTTGGTTCTGATATTCATGAGTATAGTTTGCAAACCAATTCTGAACCAAGGAATGAAAAAATTGGAGAATTGATTTAAACAAATAAAATGTCAAACTGTTGCAGGATTAAATGTCATTTCAGGACAATAATCCTTACTTAGCCCTAAGAAAAACAAAAAACAATTGCTTACATTGGCATTAAAAATTGATAAAATTATGACCAAATCTGGACTGCAGGTTGATTAATATCATATCAGTTCGTAAGACTCTCATAGGTTCATGATCTCTATTCAGTTCAGAAGTCTGATGTAAAATATTTTCTTCTTGGGTGAGGTGATAATCGAATGCAGTAACCGTAGTATGCATCAGCTCAAGTTATTAGTGTTGTTCCGCTACTAGATAGAATGTGTCATCAGGAATATTACAATCGAATTCTGTTGTACTCGTGTAGGTAGCTGGAAAAATTATTATTTCTTGAACATTTATTTTTATCAATTTTTCGGATGAATACTTTGGTTACCTGCGGAACCTTACATCTTACAACCAAAACATACACTAAGGAAAATGTAGATTACCAGCACATTTAAAGATTGTTTGTTTGATTTTGTTCCGACGATTTGTTTTTTGAGGAGTGAGTTTCCTTCGAGGAGTGCACTATTTTATCGTTTTGGTTTCAAAAGTAAGAAGTGCTCTCTTTCGTAGTTCGGTTTTAATGTCCCTTCTAAGCCATATTGAAAACGTAAGATATAGTTAACAACACATTCAATTTTAAGAAATTCAGCAGGTCATAAAATAAGCCTACAAATAATTGAAAGTTTGGAGATGATACTTCCAAACGTAATAATAACCGAGTTTGGGGTCAAAAGAGACGAATTCACAACCATTTTCTTTTATGGACCCTACACATTACAAATCTGTATGAATTCCAAATGAACGTTGAAGTTAACATGTATATAAAACGACGTAAATCGACGATTTGAGATTTTGGGAAACGGGCTGTTTTTCAGAATGGCGCTCAAATTCCGGCCAAGTTTCATATCAAATCAGATAAACTATCGATTTTAAAAAGTGACAGTCAACTTAATCTGAGAATTAAATTATTAAGAAATAGTTTAGGTTCTGATGGACTTTCAGGCTCAGGCTGGTGGTAGTCCAAGTTTCGTATAAGCTGATTGTTACGGTTTGAGACTATGTTAGAGCCGTTAACGGACTTTAAAGTTACGATGTTCAGTCCAACATAATTCGGGCTCAAAGAACGAGGATCTTCGTATTGAACTACTGTATGACAATGAACATAAGCCAAAACATCAATGGTAGGCTGAAATGCACTATTGAAATACAAAGGGTAGCTAAGATATCTAGACATGCATCTAGAATGATTGAAAAGATCACTCTCCAATGAATGGACATGTTAAAATAATTTTAGGGCATCTTAAGTCTCACCCTAACTTTTCACTCATATGACTTACCTGCTTGGACGACATATTGTAATGTTTTATAGAATTGGAATTAGATGCATAGAGACATGTCTTAGAAAATACAAATAGACATTATAAAATAATTAACCCGCCCTAGTAAAAGAAGAATCACATTTACATTTACACATTTCAATTAAAATTTACAACCCTTAAACTTTATTTATAGTTTTAATTACACTCAATTGATCGGAATATTGAAACAACGCTGTACAACTATCTACGAGTATATTGTACATTATTGTAATTAAATTCAAATTAATAGTTGAAAAACTTTCGTCTTCATTTAAATTAAATTTAAATAAATTTTCATTACAAAATAATTGATCATAATTAAAATTTTACTGTTTCGTATACGCGGTCGCGGTTTATATATGTGTACCTATATACCACCTGTTAAAGTTCTTTGATTTACCTGTCGTCCTTAAAATGGGGAAACTTTTCATTTTATTCTATAATTGAATTGTAAATTGGAAGGAAATTAAAATTAAAATTAATTTTAAATGGTTTTTGGTTATTTGATATTAATCTACAATTTATAATTGTTGCTATATGTATGTGCATACATAAGTATGTTTGAGGTATAAAAAATACATTTTAATTATTATTTATAACATTGTATGTCGGTTGTGTGTGTGAGTACAATAACGAAAAGTGAGTTTTTGATAATTTCACCCTTGGTGAAATGTTTGTATACTTTTGAACAAAACACTTCCTGAAATCCTTATTTTATTTTGACAACATAATTAGTAAGCTTATTGTAATGCCTTACGTTGTCACGTTATAGTATGTTGGTTATCTTTCTGTAATTGAACATAAGTAATTAGTGCGATTGAAAAGATAATATTATCACTAGTGAATGGAAGTGAGTTTTATGAATAAATTTTTAATACTTGAATGATTTTGAAAATAAACTGAGTTGAATATTTTTAAAGGTGTAGGTTAGATTAGGGCAAACAAATCGATCTGCTAGCAATCTAAAAACAAAACACTGTTGGTGACAAAAATCGGAATTAAATTAGACAAAAACTGTTTGGGAGTATGTTCCACCTTTTCGAAACCGACCTCGATAATGACCCCGTACTTGCCAATACTTGAGACTGTCATGCGAATGATCGAGGCAAATTATACATATAGCCATGCCTCCTCGATTTGGCAGGCAACGGCGTGAAGTAGGTTGTTGTATTTTAAAGCAAAACCTACCTACTGTCCTTGTCCAACAACTTTGAGGATAAAACAGACAATTGTCACTGTTAGTGGGTAAAATATGATAGTATATTTATTCTATTTCTAAAAGCAGTTAATAAGCTCACCTAACTGATACTAAGCCGACAGAATTTGATGATATAATTATAAATTCTAGAACCTAAGCTTTGAATCGTAAAAACCATCAGATGGCAATTGAATAAGTCCTTAAGTCCAGTATATCTAATGAATAACAATCCAGGTTCCGCCATCACTTGACATTTCTATTTCTAAAGAAAACAATTTTTCTCACAACTGTATGGTAAATTTATTTTCCCATTTTTTTTTTTTAATCTCTGATCTGTTTTGGGCCCAAGGCACTCCCTACTTGTTCGTGGTTTGCTTTTTAACGTCCTTACTTTTACGCCATTACACCATTACAGCCTATTCGCGGATGTACGGCTATAGGTCCGATTTTCCTAATCATCTGCACATTGTATAGATCTATAGTGCTGGCATGGAAGATAGGTCGACCCATGAGTTCTGCACTCCAACAGGGTGTTATATTTGTGTTCATTCATACAACAAATCGTAATCACATGGTGAACAACTCCTTTTGTAACCTGCCCCTATCACGATTAAAACACAGTACCTTCCTCTCCAACTGCCGCAGGTTTAACTATTGCGCCACCTGGGCGGTCCAATTTACATAACATGCACAAGTAGGATGTCCTATCACTCTTAAGTACCAACTTCATTTAAATGTTCATCACGCCAATTTTGAATCCTATTTTTAATTAATGGTTCCGATTAAGGTCGGAATTGAGATTTTAGTTAACTTTATTGAACCAGAATCCGAAAGCACAACATGAGACAACAGTAATGTCTTATTACGAATTTGCCCTAATTTTTGCAAATGGTCTCAATTGCATTGTACTGTGACATTTATACTGTAGACAGTTAGTGCATTAGTTGGCAACAAGTACACTAAAACGTAGCGTAAATTTCGTGGTCGCTTTCCTTGTCGTCCTGCGCACCATGTGCCCAAACAGTTTAACGTTTTGCTGAGTGTTTCGAACAAACTGGGTTCACTGGTGATGTCGCAAGTAGTGACCGGTCACGTATTGTAGTGACCGGTAACCGAAAATTGCCCCAGTTGTGGCCAAGAACGGTGCACTCGAATTAGAATTAGCAGACGGTTTAGAATTCAGTTCGTCAAATTTTGATGAGAGTTGTGGGGTTCAGATGTCACCGATTAACTCCGTAATGCAATAACCATCACGCCACAATCAAATAAATTAATAAATCGAAATTTCGATCCTAAGTTCTTGTAATTCGTAAGCAATATCGCGATGCGATTGAACTGGTGAGACGGATTGACCGTTAAATATCATCATCGTCAGATTGCACCCGGCCTTAGTGGATTTCAAAATACAACCAACAACTCGAAAGACAAATCTCAAAATAAGACCGCCTTTTGCGTTATTGAGTCCTAAAGTCGTTTAGGGCTGGCCCTAATTTGTTTAGTACAGCGATGGCACCACCTTAATTGGAACTGGTTAGCCCAACAGACACATGTAAAATGATTTTTTTTCTGTAAGCTGCTGAATTGAGTCTCGTGGCTTTTTGATTACAGCAGGACGGAAAAACCGCCATCTAGAGCAATGATGAAGATTTCAAAAAAACAATTTCTAGGCCTTTTATTTCACATTAAGTCAGTTTGAACTGAACAGTCAGATCTAATGGCACCACACTTTTTTAAATTTTGAAATACTGCTTTGAAGCAGCAATAAATTACTTCGAACCGCAGATATTTTAAGACCAACAGTTCGAAATGCCATTAAACCAGCACAAATGTGCATCAACTGAGGAGGTGTCCATTTGACCGACACCATTTTTACAATATAATCTCTTTTCATTTCTAAAGACTAAAATGTTTAAGCCAAATTATACGATCTTGGCTGCCAATTCACAGTTACACTTCTCGACACTAACATTCACATGGTCATTTTACAAACCCCTTTATAAACCCTGTTTTATGCCAGCTAGATTTGGTTAAAAAGCGATCTTGTAAGCATTATGTTTGACGTCGCTCTCGTCGCAAAGAAAGAAGCTTTGTTGCTCTGTCATTCGGATTCGATTCCCAAGGTAGTGACCAAAAATCGATCACGATTAGGTGTTTTTAATCTGTTAGTATATGTGAGTTGAACTCTGGGCCCTAGCGGCATTGAGCTCTGGAATAATTACCGCCTTCTTTAATTAAAATGGCCGGCTCGATCTAATGACACTGTACTTTTTCACGTCTTGAAGAAGAAATAAATAATTTCAAAATGCCATAAAATGAGTACAAATGGTCAATAACTGACGAGGAGGCCATTTCACCGATATCTTTTTTTTTCAAGTTAAGACTTTCAAACAAACTTTTTGTGAATTTGTTTTTCATTTTTAACAAAATTGCAGCCAATTATCAATATGAAATAAGCTACACGGTAAAGTAAGTCTTCTGTGATAAATTGGAAGTAGATATATAAGTTCGTCTAGCTGATTACTGCAGCGTGTACCAGGAAGAGGCGATAGCGGTTGAGGTGGTCCTGAATTGGTTGAGACATAGTGTGGTATTCTCGACTAATATCGCAATCTATGTGGACAATCAGGCAGAAATCAAGTCGCTGGGCGCTGGGTTGCCACTTGTCCCTGAATGAGATAAGTGAGCATTTCATCATTTAGATATCCTGGATCCCCGGCCACTCGAGCGTCATGGGCAGGGCGGATGAACTAACGAGGCATGGTACAACTCTTCATCTGCTACCGGAAAGAGCAAAATTGGAGAGGTTCATTAAGGCACTCATAACTGTGCTTAAAAAATAGGTAGCAGCCTCCGCGAATGAAAGGTGGACGAACACCCTCTAGTGTAGCAAGGCGAGTCCGGCCAATGCTGGACTTCAAACGCTCAAAGACACTAATCTCCCTACGCAGACGTGAACTAACCATGGAGATACTCACAGGACACTGCCTACTTGGAGAACATGCCAGGTGGCTAGGTCTAAGAGCTAATGACTTTTGCAGAAGCTGTTTGGACGAAGAAGAAGAAGATACGGTAGTCCAGCTCCTATGCTCATGCCGTGCTTTTGCACACAAAGATATTAATAATTGGGTAAATTCTTAATGGACTGCCTCTCTTACCTAGGAAACTGTACGGTTCGAGACTTATCACGCTGTACATTAGTAGCTCAACCTGGTTTTCATAAGGGTTATAGGGAAGTAAGATTCTGTGGTATTACAACGGACCAAGTGTACGTAGCAGCCACTCATCCTACCATGCATAGACCAAAACATTAAAGATGACAAATCAAATAATGACAAATTGGGCGACCAATTCACAGCTCACTTCTCAAAACTGAAGGTTTTTATTAGATCACATGGTCATTTTAGAGAACTGTTTATATATCCTGTTTTATGCCAGCCCAATTTTGTTAAACAGCGATCTTGTAAGCATTTGAAAATTTACATGTTTACATAAATGTCCCAAACATCAATTCACACTCAAGTCATAAAAATAAAAATTGGTTACAAATACCAAAAGGCAAAATTATATCGTCCGTTAAGACTTTCCAGATGCCGAAACAAATTGGATCGATTTTAAAATGTTGAACCTCCCAAATCCATTAGAACTTGTGCTCATCATGTACGATGGTAATTAATCTTTAAGTCCTATGTACCGAGGGCCTCTAATTCTAACAAAACAAAATGTTAATTTGCATAACAGATGAATTAGACCTTATATAGTCACTATTTTGAATATGACACGAAGGTATTGTCAATCTAGATCATTTTACAAACCATTAAGGATACAAAAAAGGATTATGACCATTTCATATTCTATGTGTTTTTGTATATCAAATTAAACAATTTACATTTTGTATTGTTGTTGTGGGTTTGGATGTGTTTGAACAACTTTCTTTGCACTTGTTCAAACTTTGGGCGAAACGAACGGGTAGTTAAAAAGATTATTAGCCACAATCTTAACCACTTGTAAAAATCTAACATTTGTTGACTACCCGTTAGTTTACTGTGTACGTAACCATAAATTTAGGGGATGCTGTTGATTACGATGATGAAGATGAGGGCTATTTGTCTTGTGATACATATATCGTCGTAAAACCTAATTTTTTTTTTATTTGGGTTAATATTTTTTTTTTGCTTGTAACCCGACACTTTTTTTTTACTATTTTACAAACAAAAACATTTTCAAAACTTATATTTCTACTATATATAATAGTGGTAGGATACAAAAAAAAAAACTACAACAACAGCAGTTTGTTTTTAAATTTTAAAGATTTTGGCACAAAAAAAATGAAATCTTAAATCATCTTAAATGGTACTTTTGGTTCATTTTTTTATTTTGTAACAAAAGAAACAGAAATCACATCTGGTTCGTTTATTTTATTTATGCGCTTTTGTTGTATATATGTACGAGTATATTTCACATTTCTATGTTAGTTCCAGAATATAAATTTATGTATCAAATTTAAGTCAACCTTAGCATCATCCAGCAGTAGAATAATAAAAGAATTGGAAATAATATATAAGATAAGGAACATAGATTATTTAAACAAATATATATACTTTGCATGTGCAATGATGACGTTACGAGATTAAGATTTAAATTTTAAGATAAAACTCATTTGTTGTTGTTGGTAAATGTGTTTTCATCTTTTACAATCATGACTCGTAACTTTTTACGATTTAAGCGTGACTTAAGCCAATTTTGGCATAAAATTATAATTTAGAAACATTTTGAAGATATATGCGGATGGAAAAAAATGTAATTGGTCGTTTTTTGTAACAAATAAACCGAAGCAAGTGCATATAAACCGTCGCATATAAATTGCTACGTAATTTCAGACTTCAATGGTTCGAAGTCGCGTTCATCTATATACTTATACAAGATTAACGTGGTGGGTTGCTAACAGGTCACTTTATCGATAACAATCTATCTTTATGAGACCACGAAAGTTTCTGAGTTGGTACTACCAATTTTCAACAGATGGCGCCACTGCCATTCCAATGAGTTTGATGAATTTCGACAGATGGCGCACTCGCTAATGCATTGAATATTGATAACCTGCTTCCCATCTAATCAAAAAGATCATTGGGAGAAATCCAAGGATTATATGAGGGAAGATATTCTACATCGAATCAAAATCCGGAAATTCAATTCACACCAAAACGTGTATAACGAGGCATTGATTTCGATAGAAGACATATGAGAATGGCTTTTCGATCGTGATTTGCATCGACTAACACACTTTGACTAACACATACGATCACAAAATAATATTGCACTGGCCATGGCATCCTCTAGAATTGCGGCAATAATTTTGGATGGTGGCCGAACAGCGCATTCAGCATTGAAACTACCGTTGAATTTACAAAACTCTGAGTCACCGACAAACAACATCAATTGGCAGCGCTAGATCGTTCACTGCGATATTTAAGAGGAAACGCACGGATCTTCAGTGTTTGGTGATTTTCGACAAACACTACCGGTTATACCACGTTCAACACCCGCTGATGAACTTAACGCAGGTCTCAAATCATCAGTTTCATAGCGCTATTTACAGAAACTGACTTTGAAAACAAACATGCGTGTACAACTATACAACGGGATGCATCCCCTGGAAATTTTGCAAAACAATTAATGGATATTAGTAATGGACGAATAGCATAGACAAATTGGTGCAAAAAGTTCGAATTGGTGCGAATTGGCCCAGAACTACAAAAATCATCAGTGACTCAGAACGCGTGTTATACTAGCGGGCAAAAACATCGATGTCAATACCTTCAAATTTACTATTCAGCATGGAATATCCGATGAAACGACAACATAAAAGTCTATCGATCCTGTGATGAAGTAAGGCGAAGTTGTCAATTATCCAACTGAATTCGCTTGCCTAGGCATACCACCGCACGTTCTTATTTTGAAAATTAGCTGCCCAATCATTCTTCTTTGAAATATAAATCCACCACGATTTTGCAACGGAACCAGACTCTCAGTCAAGAAAATTGTGAACAATGTAATATTGTGTGGCATATAGCATCTTGTTGTAACCATATATCTCTGATGTCAAAAACAGTCAATTGAGTACAACATCAATGGTAATCATGTCACTATATCGGTTTCGTTTCACTGTAATATTTTCACCAGCATCACTTCTGAACAAATCTGGTCCAATCATTTTTGATAGGTCAAAAATATAAATTATACGAAAGACAATACTGCTTATAGAATTAATCATTCATCCAAAAATGAGCTTCCGTTTACATGTAAGCATGTAAACTAAGATCCTCACGCAAAACCCTAATCGATGTGTGCAATGATGAAAGGATTCAAGTGCGTAGCACCAAATGTTAGAACCATGTGGTCTTACGTGAAGCGTATTATCATTTTGAGTTAACTTTTTCAGCATGTTAAATCGGCTGTCTTAAAAAAGGGTTGCCAGCTTAAAGTTCTATATCTCAAAAAGAAACACGCTTTACAAAGGGGATTCTACAAACAGTGTACTGTAACGAATGCTTTGTATTATAAAATCAAAATCAACCCGAGGTTAGCCGACTAGATCCAATTTTGTTGGACTGTTGCTTCAATTTGATTGAATATTTTATACAAGACGGAAGTAAAGAGAAAAATGTGATCAATTTAGCAACATGCCTTATTTTCGAATGGTTGACTAACCTCGACGCAAATTTTACATTCGATAATTTTTTAACGATCGTATCTTTTGCACAAGTCGGAGGAGTTAATACACCTTATTTTAACCACAAAATTAGCTTAATAAAATATTTATACGGGGTATGGTGCTAATTAAGGATTCAATCTAAGTATCTGACGATCTGGTTAAATCCTAATCCTTATTTGTGGATCTTGTAAATCAAAGGGTGTGTAGAGTAAACAGGGCAGAAACCATCGATTTGGCTCTTCTGGGCACTACCAATTATGGTAGGAGATAGGCCGGCTGTAATCCACCTGTTTTCACTTTGGTAATCAGCACCAGAAGAGATCTCTTTGGAGCAATAAATCAGCAAAGATCTCAGTTCTTCTTAAATTATGATAGACGCACAGTTATGAAAATTGGTGAAATAGAAATTATGAAAATTCGGAGCAACTCAAACGGCGAATATTGTGGTTGAGGCGAGAAGAAACTGTTCAGTTCTTCTTGTGCTCTTCATAATTTCTCCATAGACTGCTCTGTTTTGGATCATGATTCCTATTTGAGGATCAACTGACGATCTTGTAAATACCGGATATCTTGAACTTTATTAGAAGGAAATCGTTTTTGGGACTTAGAGTGTACGTCTGCGAAGGAATGTCATAATGGGCCAATCGAGCCTAGACGTTAATTGACTTTGAGAATGAAGACGTGGTTTTGGATTGTAAATTATGTGAAGTCTTCATCCTATTCGAGGCAGCCCTCTCATATTATATCGTAAAGAAGACCATTTAGAGTCAAATTTGCTACCGGCAGGTAAAACTGAAGTTTTACTCTGGCAACATCTATTTAAATTTTGCATGAATTTCTCGACCTTCCAAATCTTTAATTTAAAAATTCTTCTGAATTACACAGCATTAGGACTAGAACGTTATAGTTACCATTATACGAATCGTACTATATGGACGTTTTCAGCAGATTGAAAAGTGTGTGAGAGAGTGTAAATCGCTATAATTTATAGAGCCCCATCGATTGTCACTATCGAAAAGAGATTATTGAACACTCGAATTCATATCTATGTTACACTCCTTATTAGACTTTAAGAGTTAATAAGTATCTTTTATTACTGTTCCAGCATGGACATTTTGAAAAGCTGTAAGAAAGTGAGCCAGAAAACTAATCGTCATAAGATTTCTATCCAAGAGTATCTTTGCTCGAAAATTATGACTGACAACTCTAATTAAGTTGAAATAGAAAATAGACGAAATTCAAAAAAGTTCTTGCAATAGACAAAAATTTACCTGTAGTTGAATTTACTTTTCTACCTTGCTCATCAACAAACAATATTATTGGTCTACATCCTGTATTATACCAATAATATTGTTTGTTGATGAACAAGGTAGAATTTTGTCATTGCATCCAATGACAGATGTTATTGGTTCAGATGGTGGTTCTACTTCTTAATTCTGGTTCACACTGGTTGAAGTGCCTGGGTTGTTCGTACAATTTTGTGAATGTTAATGTCTCTACACCTAAATTTTCTCGCATTAAGATCTTGTACTTCTTATTGGAAATCCAGTAATTTTGAAACTTTCTTTTCCAAAATACTTAACAATTTAATTCACCACGGTCCTCCCCCAGTTCCATTAATTATTCCATATTAAAAACCTAAAAAAAAACTCGTAACCCAACTTTTTCCACAAATCCACGGATTTTCCGGAGGACCTACATCATTTGATCGCTTCGTCACTTCGTTCCACAATATATTTGCAGTTTATTTACATTGTACGATCAAATAGTGACCTTGACCTTAAGACCAAAAATTGTTAAACAAATCCTATAATATTATACTGTTGAAAGGGATATTACAGCAATAATCCATCATTATTTGACGCTTATTCCGTAGTTTATTGACATTTTTAAAATTTAAACAGTGAAATGATGATGAGATATCATATTAAGCCGCCTGAGAATCCCGCTCTCTCCGGGAGTCAAGTATCAATGGATCTGGTTAGATCGGAAGATTACTTGGCAAAAAACATATAGAAGAGAAATGCAACAAAGCATGCAACATATACTGAAAATGCAAACAGTCATTTGGTAAATCATTGGGCCTTAAACATAGACGCTATACTGGCTATACGTTTCGGTGATCAGACCAATAATCTCGTTTGTCGCACTTATTTAGACGTCTTAATCGCCTTCAAAACTTATTTATTTGAGTATTGTATTGTTTCTGCGGGCTGTGGAGCGGCTACCACTTGATAATTGGATCAGAAGCTGTGAAGCGCAAACAGCTCTCCCTTACAAAACAGAGACAATCTTCCTAGTCCTTGGCTGTCAAGGATATCAAATATGGAAGGAGGTGAGCCGGCACACATCTGCCTGCATGCCTCGGACACTATGGTGACGAAGCATGTCTACGGGAAATTATTTTGGGTAACTATTACCGAAAATCAGACATGAGACTATATTAGCCCATACTACCCCTACGGTGACGGTATGAAGATCTTTACTGACGGATCAGGATGCTGTAATTTAGCTAGTACTAGTTTATACACACAAAATATTGAGGTTGTATCTATCCCCCTTGGTAGGTACGCTACTGTATTTCAGGCGGAAATTTCTGCAATTTTGAAAGCAGCATATTTGCAAAGGAGGTGAATTGCAGAGTACATTGTACCTGCATCTTTTCTGTTAGCCAAGCTGCACTTTAGGCGATTGGTTCTAATAATGTTTTTTCAAAACTTGTTTTGGAGACGATAATTGCCTTAAATCGACTAGGCAGTTTGAATAAAGTTAGAATTCACAGGATAGCCAGCCATATGGGTATTAAAGGAAATATATCGGCCAGCAAATTGGCCAGTTTGGGTGCGGCTTCCAAATTTTTATGACCTGAGCCTGGTTTAGGAGTGATGTCATTGTCTTTCAAATGATAAATTGAGCAGCACTCTGGTGATCTTCACCCAATTAGATGGAATATAGCCTCATCTCTTGTCGACCATCCAAAATCTTCTTTGCATCAATAAATCAGCAAATATTCCAGTCCTTCTAGGTATGATAGACAGACTTTGAGGATCTTGCTGGGCAATTTCACAGGGCATTGCTCCCCGAATAATCATATGAAATTCGAATGAAAATTCGGAACATTGCAAACTTCGAACAGTGTGGAGGAGGAGAAGAAGAAACTGTAGGGCACATTTTGTGCTCCTGCCCTCCATACTCTTTTCATAGACAGCACTGGCTTGGATCACAATTCCTTTTTGATAATCAACTGACGTCCTTGACAATACCAGATATTTTGGACTTCATTGGAAGAACAAACAGATTTCGGAAGATGTCAAAATGGGCCAATGCAACTAAGAAAAGAAAGCCGTTTGAGAAATATATGAGGCCAATTATAGAAACATAATTTACGCAAAATCATTACGTAACATGACAATAGCATAACTAAAAACTATACAAATAATATTGAATAGACTCAATCAAATATCAATCCGCGGCAGTAAACTATTATATCATTGTAATTATAATTAATTATATAAATAATGAAAACAAATAAGTAAATGTAAAAAAAAACAAAGTAAATAAAAACGTAAATTTTTTCTGTCTCTAATTTCTTTAAGATTGACGATGATAAATTTCCACTTTGCATAGAAGTACGTTTGGTTCAACTGCATGTATTCGCAATCATTATATTAATAACAATAATTTTAATTATATATAAATAGAAATAAATGCAAAATAAAAAAACTTAAGAGTTATAATTATAATTACAAACAGTAGGTACTCTTACACAAACGATTCTTTCTATTTGGTTTTTTTGTACTCCAACGATACGATATTTATAGAAATCTTGTAAAATCAGGAAGGAAAGAAAGAAACTCTTTTACGCTTTCATGTGTATATGTACATACGTGTATGAATATATCCAGCAATCAGTTCCATTGTGATAATTTATCTTCAGTCTTTTGATTTTTGAAGATATTATACCACACTTATATAACTACATAAGTAAATAACGATAACTATATATGTGATGTAATACTTGTAATTTAATGTTCGTTGGTAAGTACAAGTAAACCTTGTTTGTTAAATTGCGTGGTTTCTTGGAAATCATTTCTACATTTTCTTTATTTTACTCTAAAGTCAATCATATCCATCAAAGTCGATTGAAAAACTTAACTAATTATGTATGTACATATGTACAATTTTTAGTTTATCTGTACTATACACAGCTATGATTATCTATAATTAGGAATTGTTTTGATTTGCAAAACACAGAAATGCAACATTGTTTATATTACATGTATGTACCCGTACTTGTTATTTTATTGCACAATGGTCCATACATATGTAAGTGAAGGTACGTGCCCAGTGCAATTATATTACACCGAGTGCATTTCAAAAACCACCTAGTTTGATAATATAACGAGTATCCTTATTTTATATGAGATAGTTCATCGACCTGACTCAGGAGCCGAACTATCATCTTTCTACTGTCACGTAGTACATGGTTTTGAAATAATTTTAGATAAGTTTGTTTAGCACAAATTCAGACTAACGCAAAATCTTACATCTGCACTCTGTTAAATTTTCTGTACTTAATTACCAACTAATCGCTTCAGTTTTCTATATGAAACTTCCATCTAAACATAGGATGTGTGGTTGATTACCAAATTATTTAATAAAAAAATGCAGCAGAGAAAATCCTCTTTTGCTATAGTAGTGCCCCAGTCACTACCAGGGCCACTACATTCGCTTAAGCATTTATTATTGCGTACACGCAGTGCGTACCACCCGAGAATATTGATACTGTGGCAGAAAGTGTGCGTGATGCGCCACCAACATCAATTCACCGTCGTTCTCAACAATTGAACATTTCGGAGACATCATTGAGACAATTTTGCATAAATATCTTGGTATGACGCCATACAAAGTCCAATTGGTTCAAGAATTGAGGCCAACTGACCATCCAATGAGTTTTCGCATCGCTGAGTGGACCTGCGATCGACTTACAGAAGATTCCGATTTTGCCAAAAAAAATGAGGATGAAGCTCATTTTGATCTTGGCGGGTATGTAAACAAGCAAAATTGTCGCATTTGGGGCACGGAAACCCCGCACACATACATTGAAAGCCGGTACACCCAAAACGAGTCACTGTTTGGTGCGGATTTTGGTCCAGAAGCATAATTAGGCCATTTTTCTTCGTAAATGAGCAAGGAGTGGCCGTTACAGTCAATGGCGATCGTTATCGGGTTATGTTGAACGAATTTTTGTTCACAAAAATTGAAGAGGAGGATATTGGCAACATTTGGTTTCAACAGGACGGCGCTACGTGCCACACAGCTGAAGCTACACTCGATGTTTTGCGCCCTGTTTTTGAAGATCGCATTATCAGCCGCAGATTTGATGTCGTTTGGCCACCTCGGAGCTGCGATTTGACACCGTTGGACTATTATTTGTGGGGTGTCCTCAAAGATAAGTGTAACGCCGACAAGCCAGAGACAATTGACGCTTTAAAGGACAATATTCGTGAAGCCATTGGTGAAATACAGCTGCACACAATCGATAATGTGCTTAAAAATTGGACCGATCGTGTAGGCTACTGCATGGCCAGCCGGGGCAGCCATTTGAATAAAATTATTTTCCATTATTAACCGGAAGGATTGTACTTTTAAATAAAAAAAGAAATTTGAGAAAATATTCAGTAGTTTTTTTATAGCATTTTCAAAAAAAAAGTTATTTGGCGTACCCTTTATTACGTAGAATAAAAAAAAATTCACTGTAAAGTATGGATGGACCCCTCTGTAATCAATATATTTATATTATTTTCTAGTAGCTAGGATCTCAATATCCAAATGTGATGTTCGAGGAAAATCGTGCCAAGCAGAGAACCTCCACTATTCTTTCAATTTTTGGGATACGCAAAATATAAACTTTTTCCATAGTGATGGAAGTGAATCTATGGAGTGAATCTAAAGGTCTTCTGAAGAAAATTAAGTTAGAAGACCTTCAGTTTTTTTTTTAAATTTTGACCCACAAAAACGATTCACGTTTGTCACTATAAGCTATGGATGGATCGGTATATTAAGGAGTTTTCACAATCAGAATATAATTTTAGTATTCTATCATCACGCCTTAATTAAATATACTAATAGTTCGACCGCCCAGGTGGCGCAGTGGTGGAATCTGCAGCAAATGGAACGAGAGGTACCGGGTTCGAATCCTGACAGCGGCAGAAAACAAAAACGATTTTTCACATCCCTGTTGATAAAGGTTAAAATCCATGGACCGTCCCTTTGTCATTCATCTCAGTACTATAGACTGGCCTGGAGCTATAGCTGAATGTCAAGTTAATAGTGGAATATCACAATGGGCCAAGTGAACCTGCGTGACGGTTAACACAAAAATAAAAGTTAAAATATTCTTTAGTACTAAAACTGTTCCAATACAACAAACACCATATATACGAATTGTACAGTTCCCAAAATAAAGTCACTCATCAGTTTAAAACTGGCGTGGCAAAACAACAACGTTTTACATGTTAAAAAAATGATGTAGATTTGATTACACAAAGATGTTCAGCAACCACCACCCACACCCACCTATAAATAATTAATAATAAAGTTTTTTATTAAAAGTGCTTTAGATACTAGATAGTAGTGCCTCTGGTGGTAACTTGAAAAAACTGTCGCTATAAATTATCTACTCTCGTTTTTATACAGCATATAATGTTTTGAAATGATTTGTATTCAATTCATCTCTTATAGTCACTCCGACGTACACAGATTTGTAGTCGTCTATTTTAATTCGTCAGTTCAAAGCCTGGTGCTTTTTATTCGTGTATATGTAGCTTTTGTATAGTTTCTCTGTTTATTTACACTGTGATCAGCATGTGTAGTAGGTAAGGTTAGGTTAGGTTGAGTGGCTGTTTCAGCACACTTAGAACGGTGACGGTCCGTTGTGATTCCACAGGATCTTACTTCCCCATTTCCCTTATGAGGACCAGTTTGAGCTACTTATGTTGCGTGCTAAGTCTCGCACCTTACAGTTTTCGAGATCAGAGAGGCAGTCCTTGAAGAACTTACCACAATATTCATGTCTTTTGTGTGCCAAAGCTGGGCATGATCATAGGAGGGGACTACCGTCTCTTCGCCTTCCTCGTCCATACAGCTTCTGCAAAACTCATTTAAGTCTAGACCTAGCTTTCTTGCCAGTTCTCAATGTAGGCACTGTCCTGTGAGTATCTCCACGACCGTTTTTAATTCTCGTCCGCGTATAGGTAGATAAGTGTCTTTGAGCGTTCCAAGTCCAGCATTGGCAAGACCTGCCTTTCTACTCTACATGAGAGGATATTCGTCCACCTTTAATTTACTGAAGCTTCTGTCTACGTCTTAATTGTGTGCCTTTGAGCACAGTCTTGAGTGCCTTAATGGATCTCCCAACTCAACCGTTTCCGGTTCGAGTTGCCGGGGACCCAGACTATTTGAATGTGAAAATAGTCACTCTTCTCATTTAGAGGCGAGCGCTAACGCAACTTCACTCTAGACGTTAGAGAAACAGAGTCCAGCGATTTGATTGCCGCCTGATTGTACTCATAAATTGCGATATCAGTTGATGATATCACATTAGCCTTATATTGGTTTATGGTGAGAGATAGGTGAATCATAAGTATTCGACAAGTACTGATGTAAGTTCAGTTTAGAATGTGCAAAATCCTTACTCTTATTTTGTTGTTTTTCTGAATATTGTACGGACGATGACGTAATCGTCTTTTATACTATTATATAATGTGCCATTGAAGAAAGGGACTCCAATCCCGGTTTTCGATTAACCGGTAAATCGTTTTTACCGGCTTATTTTGATTTATAATTTATCGGGAACTAACGAAAAATTTTACCGAAATAATTTCGTTATTTATTTTTTCATTTCAAATAAATATTTTGTAACTGAGTTTTACCATCTAAAGAGAGACACTCGAACATCCATTCCAATGTCTTTCTGTTTTTTACACAACCTCGACATATGGAATAAAAATTTCTTGTCTTAATAATCGAAAGGTTAGATACGATTAATAATGCAGCAATGAAAGCGATGAATCTGATGAAGAAATAAATGTACCCAGTAGTTTATCCATGAAGAAGCGACTAGCATTAGAGCCTTTTCAGCCGCGGATCAAATATGCACTTAAATACGACCCCGTAATAACAATAATATCGCCAATTTTTGTTTTTTGCGATCCTATTTTACTGTACAAAGTGATATTGTTCAACCTTAATGTGTTTCTAATAACGAAATTTACCAAGTATTATCGATAAATCGGTAATTCTATTTAAAAAAATGGCCAAAACTCGGTAATATAAAACTTCGGTTATTTTGGATTCCCTAATTGAAGACAATCGTTAAATAGACTTTTTCTTTTCAAGTGGTTTTTAAATAATATTTGTAATTTGATGTACTTGGCCAATTGGAAAATGGCTGCTATGGAATCTAAATTGTTGATTCAAGATTCCTAAAAACTAGAGGTTTTAGGCACATTTTAATAACAGCTGCTCGAACTATTTCAACCTTATCGGAAATAATGATATTGATTGGGGGTTCACGGTTTTTGGTGATGTTAAAGCTTAAATAACCGTCCAGGTGGCTCAGTGGTTAAAGCTGTGGCAGTTGGAGCGGGAGGTACCGGGTTCGAATCCCGATAGGGGCAGGATGCAAAAGGGATTTTTCTATGACCACCTGTTGGAGTGCAGAATTCATGGGCCGACCCATCTTCCATGTCGGACAGATAGCCGTACGTCCTCGATTTGGCCGTTAAGGCGTAAATTAGGACGAAAATAAGCGAACCGCGAAAGAGCTGGGAGTGCCTTGAGCCTCAAAAAAGATAGCATAGAATACAATATAAAAAATAAAAAAAACTTAAATAAAGTATTTGTTATTCAAACTCAAAGTATTTTATCAAAACCCTTCTTAGGGTTTTTTATTTGACCGGGTTTTTATCGTTTGTGTACAGCTCATTTGGATTATAGTTTACTTCATTTGGAGAGATTAAGACAAGTTATTCATGAGTTTGAACTGGTCCAATTTACGCCCCTTCTTTTGGACTTGTATTCGATTAGAATATTACATCTAGATGTTCTGCAAATATTATCTGTGTTGTTGTCATTAGTTAGCTGGTTCTGGTTCAAATGCGATGACAGTGTCATGACTATAACTTGTTTTTTTTCTCTTAAGTGTCTGGTAAGTCTAGTTTTGTCTTGTAAGCCTCTAGTTTGATAATTATAATTTGAGTCTCATAGGTTTTAGTACATCAACTTGAAATTTTTGTACTGAGGCGTTTAAATGATCAGATAACATGGTTCAAATTGGGTAGATTAAAATTAATTTGCAAGATTTTTTTTTAATCGGTCATCAGCACACATATATTGAGTGGTCCATTTGTTGTCCACTGATCTGTATTTATCCTAACGACTGTTATATATTTGAGAAAGGTTCTTACATAGGTTAAGCAATTTTTGTAGTGTTCTATTTAGAAAATAATTCGGTAAAGTTGACAACAGTCTTTGAACAATTATTGCTACAAATTCTAGTTTTCGACAAGGAGATGCTGTTTCCAATATCTTATTTCATAATGAAGTATAGGCTTCGTATCATATATAATGTAATAATCTATGGCTTTAAGGTTGTAAACGGCCCTAACTGCGTCTCAACTAAGACCTTATGAACTATTTACAGACCAATACAAAGTATTGGTAAACTTTGTAGGTAATCAACCCAACGAATACTTTTTACATACAATCAATTCTTATGTCATCCGGTGCATATACATTTTTGGTCAACGGAGAAAATCGAACTCGAGACCGCAGTTTAGTGAGAAACTCTATTGACTATTGAGCTATACAACCGGTGACGTATTACTTACATATTAAGACAGCATAATACTTTAAATAAAATCAAGGTCATAATGTGACTTAAATATAATCAAGGGCATCTGTTACTAGCATATTTGAAGGTGGAATAATAGTCAAGCTTTTAGGATCTAGGTGTGGTTTTTTCTGATAAGTTAGCTTGGATTCTTTACGTTCACCAATGAAACTAGCAAATGAGTTGGACCTTGGTAAATAAGTATGCGAGGTGTTTTATATATTATAAATTATTTTTCAAAGAGTAAAAACTTGTGGGAGGCTGTTAACGATCCAAATGGAAATTGTTCAATAGATCTGCTTCTATTTCTTTTATATTATCCAACGTAAAAATTAAGTCTGTTTACTCCTAAGTGGCCATAAACACAAATTCAACACAGGCAATAAGAATCAACAATTCGTAGATACCTTGCACAATTGAGACGGGACTGATTCTCAAGGGTAATTCAATAAGAGCTTTCAGAAGTTTTTTTTAAACATAATGCTTTATCAGTCTAATAATACATTTTTTATTTGTAATTGCTCTTAGATGATCTATGGGTCCAATCTTCCCGCACTCTTTCGAGCATTTCGGCCGATTTTCCGTTTATTATGCTTGTTATGTTCGTTTTTCAGGCGCAGGAACTGACTATGGTTTATTGATCTCCAAGTTACGAGATCTTAATGTGATGTTCTCATTAAATGAGCTGCATTCCTGAAGACAAAAATGAATCAAATTGGAGCTGTTCCTACACCCATTACCCGAATCGATGACTTACAGGAAGATCACCTGGCTTCAATTTTTGAAAAAACTGTATTCTGTGTGCCTTCAAACCCCGGATTTCTCTTTAAAATACGCCACAATGTACCATATAAGAGACCCAGATAGAGATTGAGATCGGCGATGAATTGATTGATTGCGATCTTCACGTACACTTTGAGCTACAGTACCAATACTCTCAATAGATCGACTTGTTAGCACTCGATTTGATGTGATTAGAGTGAATCCCAAAACAAGCGACTAACCTAGTCCTAGATAAGACAATCTCTCATAAGTAATATAATTGGGGAAAAAACCTATCACGCATGATTAGTAACTTAATTCAATCATTTATAATAATTTCCATGAGGTCTTAATGTCTCTTTATTGTATTACAGTGTTTATAAAACTCAAAATTTTGATTTTATAAAAACCACTCAACGGGAACATCGTACAATCACCAATAAATTAAATGTTCAAAAAAGTCATCAATTAATTATTATAAATAATTAAATATTTTCGGAGATGATATAATTTTTTTGTCAATTTCCCATGAACTTTAATTTCTTTTTAATTAATTTTATTTTTAAGATTCATGCACGATCATTAAATTATTCAAAGTTGATTTAAAATTGTCTCGCTTTTTATTTTTAAATGGTGAGAATTATAACAAAAAAAAAATTGGGGCAACCCTTTAAATAGATTTGATATGTTAAAGACTTGTACAATAAGATACATAAAAATTTATTCGAGACTAAGATGCGTTTATGTACTTGGTAGACCAATAATTCATTGATAATTTCCTTAATATTTTTTTTTTTTTTCCATTCGAAAAAGGAAAAAGGGTTGATTACACATACAAAATTTGAACGGACGAATGAATTTTCCAAACATTTTTATTTCTATATTTTTATTCATACCCAGCAAGTAATTTTTGCATAATTTTTCGATTAATATCCACAGCATAAAGTGTTAATATGAATAATTTGTACATTAAAATGCCAAATACGTGGTGAAAATGAATAACAAACGCACCAAAAAAACCGACAGGATGGAGATCCATCCGTATTGTCTAAACACAAAAACTGTATGGTAATGGATGAATGACTAAATACTATATAGAGTGCTAAGCGAGATGGACAAGTAAATGTTTTGGAAATTTATGTATAATTTCAAGTTGTGTATTGTTTTGGTAATGTAATGATGATGAATAGGACAATCTAACAGTGGTATATGGATATATGATGTGGGTGGTCGTGCTTTAATTTAAAATATTTATACTGTAGTGAAAATTACAAGGTGGTCCATTAACAAATTAAATATTTTAAACAAAATTCTACGCACGTCCTGGTTTTAATCAACTGCTGATTGCATTGAATCGTACTGTATACACACCATCTGTTGGTAAACATTGAGTAGGTACTCCATGAAAACCGACCAAGTGGTGAAATGGTTAAAGCTTGTTCACTTAATAGTTATACATCTCTGCACTCTGCTCAAATTTAGATGGAGACAAAAATAAAAAAAAGGGATGTAATGTAGCATTAACACAACTATATAAACCCTTATACACTAGCCCTCTAGTATGGTCACGCTTTTAATGAATTAGAATTGGTGTTATAACAACCAGTTTTGTTTGCAAGGTTAGTTATACGATCCTGGAACGATCTGTCAACATGTGGCAGTTCATTAAATTCTTGTGCAGCGCCAGTTTATACATTATATATATATATATATATATATATATATATATATATATATATATATATATATATATATATATATATATATATATATATATATATATATATATATATATATATATATATATATATATATATATATATATTTCCTTGCACTAGTAAAACCTTTGGTGAGAACAGCCATTTCACAAAGACGGTAGCATTCACGATCAGATGCTACGATATGGACAGGTTATGTTTAAAAACTCCTATCACCTCCATATTTGATTTGTGCTCATACCATACCATAGACTCGTGTACGCATGAGGAGTTTACCTTAACATGCCACATTAAAAGGTTTGTGAAATTCTTGGTCGTCTTACCTTTGGAATTCATAGATCTCGAAACTCCACTAAGATAGCATCATCTTTGCCAATAATGATTACTCTAAGATATTTAACTTCTTTGGAACATCTGATCGTTTTCTCATTCGAAATGGAGGAGGAGGGGCGCAATAAGTAGCTTTGGCTTCCTAGAGAATGGTATAATCACTATTTTATTCGTTTGTCGTTAAATCCCAACTGTTTGCCACACTGCCGGTCAATGCCTTCCTGCAATAGATCTAATAAAGTTTTTTTCGAATTCACCGTAAATAATTATAACCTTGAGTCGGCTTATGCATGGTTTCTCAGCCTAAATAAAAGCTCGTTAATCATCAGACAACACTCCTTCTGGCTAAAGGGTGGCCCACTCATCTCTTTATCTGTTATATTACCGCATATGAGCATAGACCGGAATTATTTTGCCATGTGGAGCGTGTCAATTCTTTCTTCTCTGCTGCTCTATAATCGAGTCGTAAAAGTTGCCTTCAGAAGCTCTAGTAATGCTTTAATTGAAACAAGATACTTAAAGAGTACCTCACTCTTTGTATTAGAATCACTGCTGCCATATTGGGCCAGACGATGCTGAATCCCCACGAAATAACTCGGTAGCACTTTACTTTCATCTTCAGAAAATATCATGCCTGGAACTACAGTTTTTACCATTCCATCATCTAGAGTCCTAGGGCGATCACTACTGTATCACTACGTCTAGTTTCAACTAGAACACAATATTAAGTGCAACTAAGCGACTTGCATCACGTTAAGGCGTCATCTTACACTTAGTATTGAGGTTAGTCTTTTAAGTGTATGTAGATAAACCTGCACCACGCTAAGACTTCTTACAATTCGCTTCCTCGTCTAAAGGTTCATGTGCTTTAGAAGATGTTTTATTGCCATCTGGTAAAAGTATTTCCATTTCTTCTAGTTTTATATGGAGGAACCCAAATGAGCATTTCTTCTCGACCCACTAGAGTCGGACAATCCTTTGGGTGGACTCACCATAAAGCTTAATTTTGTATTTCCTCGTTGTGAGGATCTCAAGAGCTGATTCAAACCCCAGATTTCGATTAATCATAAGCGTCAGCACTGTCTGAGAAGTGTCAAAAACTATTTGAATAATTCATTCGCCCTGGAAGTTAAGCCCTAAGTCAAGCCCTTTCCTATGGACAAATTTCCTCAACTACGCTAGAAATTACCTTGCCGGCATAATTGTCAAAGTCAGTAGTAACTCATCTACTGAAACAGACATTTATGACTCAAGGAGTTTTTCCTCCCGCGTCTATACTTTCTGGTGTTATACGACCAAAACCTTTTCCCTTTTACTTCCTTAAACGGATTTAAGGCAAGACACTTAGTCTTTGTTTCTGGTTGCTATCTTCATGGTCGAAACCTTTTATTACTTTTCTTTTCTGTAACACTCTAATTTACGTCAAGAACATTTCGAAGGCAACTCTTATACTGAGTCTATACTCTCAAGGACTCCGTCCGTCTTTGCGATATTACCCTCGGGCGCATATTTTCTCGACCGTAGATACCCTCGGGCAAATTTTCTCAATTACGTTGTCTATAAATTGCGAAATGACCTTTTCGGCATAGCTGACGTAATGCCAATCACCATTACTGATCCAGGAATGTATAAAAGAAAGCATTACCCTTCTGCTCCTATACTTTTTTTTGTCATCGGACCAATTATTTTGCACTTTCTAGCTCACCAAAGGATCACTTGCTTCTTTAAGCAGTCTTAAGGTACGAAGCTTGCTTTATGTTCTTGGCTGCTATCGTCATGTGCGAAGCCTTCTAAAACTTTTGTTTGGCTGCTCCACTCAAAGTTACGTCAGAAACAGTTCGAAGACAACTCTTACTGAGTCTACTTTCGAGGTCTCCTTCCATCTTTTCGATATTACTCGCCATCTTAGGTGAATCATCCTAACCCAAATGACCAACATACTTAACGCTAGAGATCTCCTCAATGAATTGAGAGCATAAGCCACAGTTCTGCACAGGGCGATCCATCAGCAATCACTCCCAAAATCTGTTCTGACTGGATAGACGATAGAGATTCTCGTATTTTATCAGATCTGTTCTATTGTGATTTGTGACGCTTTATGAGCGTCGCAATCTTCTATATTGGTTTGGCATATGCTGATCTGGATACTGCATATCACTTGGTATCCCGATCCTTCTTAACCATTCATCGTTTGGCATACACTTTTCCACTGTAGATTAGGGAATTAAAGGAAAACCTTTGATCGCAGCATCGCCACAGTATATGGGTGCTGCTAACATGCGGAGATGAACGACGACTCGGCCTCAGACCCCTGGAAGTTTTAATAATGTATGTGCATAGTTGGTGAAGCAAAAACGGTACTGATCTTATTTTAAAGCTCCAAAGATTCTAAAGACTAAGTTATTGGTTATCAAGTTTTTGAACAAACGTACTGGAGATTATAGCAATGTGTAATGGGGCACTGAAAAATCCGCATCTTTTAATTATCCAGTGTTTGCGTTTTGAACTTATTTAGAATGTACTTATATGATATTAGAAATAATAATGAGATCACAATAAGGTGACTATTTTAAATTATCTCTACCTTAAGACCATTTATCTTTAAGATACAAAACAGATTTTCGTAGAAAATGACAATGTTCCTAAAACAAAGAACTAATTAACGCACAAAATTAATAATATTCTGAGAATCACCTTTCAATGTATAACTAAAAGAGCATTCACATACACACAATAGAACTAGGAAAGATTTAAGACTATGTCCTTGGACCCTAAAACAATACGCAACGATTCCTTTGAAATCATTAATTAACGTTTCTTGTATCTGCACAAATTCTAAAAATCAATCAAATTCATAGTTATACGTGTATAGAAGAAAATTAGAAGCGACTATTCTCCGATCACATAAATAAATACTTTTGATCTTTATGTCCATTGTTTCATGGTCAAATTTATCCCAAAAATTAGAAATTTACACAAAAAAAAAAGTTAATCTATTGTTTTAAGAAACTATAAAACAAAAACGAATTAAGAAATAAAAAATAAAAAATTAGACGAACCATTGGGAATTCATGGGATGAAGAGTAGGTGGAGGGAAAAAAATGATAATATGTTCCAGTTTACATAAATTGAACAATAGCGAACCGTGGTAAGTAGTATAAGGATATGTGAGAGATATACGAAAAATATAAAACAAAACAAGTGGAAGACGTAAATTATGTTCCTTCTTCTTTATCTTCCTTTGGTTATACATATATATATATATATATATTTTGGGGTTATTTAAGACAAAGAGAACCTTCCACTTTTATTGTATATCGTTTCTTGATTGCGTTTTTCTTCCCAATTTCTTAAAGGTTTTGTTTTTGTATATTGTATTATCTTATTTCGTTTTTTTTGTTGTTGTTTGTTAAATTTTGTCTGTCTGTCTGCGCTGCTGCTTGCTATACAGAAACAGTCTTGAGACCTGTCCCAAACATGTCTGAACACGTTAGAAAAAATAAAAATACATACACTAATAATTATGAAAATAAAAACTAAATTTTATTTGGTTTTCATATTCATGTCTCGTTTAAAAAAAAAAAAATTAGGTAAACCTAGAAGAAACCATAAAATGGATTTTTTAAAGTTTTTTTTGACAAAAGTTAAGTCAAAATTAATATGCATATATATTTATATATAAGACATATACGATAAGATAATAGTAAGAAAACAAGAAGACGAGTTCAAACAGTATATATTGTGATTGGGATTTTAAATTTTGGGTGCGTAGTTTACAAAACCAAAGACGATAGTATTATTATCAGAACCAATTCCGAGTCGGATTCACTGTTGGGTGCGTAAATTACACGATGTAATGTACACGGTTTTTTACATGTTATTTTTTACGTTATATATGTAAAAAATGTAAAATATGGTTTTATGTAAATAACTGCCATCTCTTATAAATCTAATTGTAACTAAAGCACCATCTGTTAAAAAATCTTAAACTATTTTACGAATAGAATTTGTGAAATAATTACCATTTTTACGACTACATAGTATCACAATAATTTTTGATCTAGATTAAAATTATAACCAGGTTTTACAGGCCACGTACCGTGTCAACAATCTGAATCCATCGATTTCGGTCACGAGCCAGTTCTTCATACGTGGAGCCATCGTCGCTGACAGCGAGGTTGAGACGTTAATTTCATGCACGATATCAGAAATTCACGTTAAATTTCAGATATTGTGATTAAAAAGAACAAGGTATGTACCATCAATATCGTGTATTGGGCCATATATCACAAGCATGATTCTCCTCTCGAATGCTAAAAACCATTTTTTTACTCTTAACTCAAGGTCCAACTCTTGGTTTAGGACTCGTTGATTTTGTGACAAACGGAAGATGAAGAATATTCCAGTGGATCAAGTATCTCCTTCATCCCGTTGCCATTTAAATCAATCACATCATTTCCATATGCAAGAAGTTCTTTGGATTGTCGGAATAAGACAATCTTTAGGTGTTTCAATTTTACAAAGGATGTATTCCAACATGTGAGTACAAAAGTATCGGGGACAGCGCATCTCCTTGTCGAACACCAGAAAAAATTTAAAATGTTCTCGATAGTATGTTCTCAACTTGGACACAGCATTTTGACTGCACTACTGTCAATTTACACAGATGTACATATCTGTTTGGTATTATAAAATATTCAAGCGCATACCATAGTCTCTCTCGATTGATCGAGTCATAAGGTTGTTTCAAATCTAGGAATACCGGGTGGGTGTACATCGCTAGATGTATCATAGTTCTTGGAAAGAATCATCCGTAGCAAAAAAACTTGATCAGTGACTGACCGATTTGAACGAAATCCTCCTTGTTTGTCACCGACAATTTCCTCCGCCAGTGGTGTATACTGCGATAGTTCTCGCATTTCATGCGATCACCCTTTCGCCATACCAATCGAACAAGGTCGAAAAGACAGTTCCACAAAGTTAGCCCTCCGAATATCAACAACTGTGAATTAATGCAATCTAATCCCGGTGAACGATTTCTCTTTAGTTTCGTCATGACCATTGTGAATTCCTCATAGGATGGATCCTCAATGAACATCTCCGCGGTCTGTATTTGAGGGTATTCAAATACAGCTTGTGATACATGTGGAACATTAAGCAGATCAGAAAAATGATTACGCCATGTATCGAGTACCGCATCGACGTTAACACAGAGGTTTCCATCCTGGTCCCGAATGGCAGTTGACCGAGATCTTAAGGTATGGTGCAATTCGGTGATTCTTTAAAAGAAATCACGCGAATTGTGCTCATTGCTGAGTTGTTGTACTCTTAAGACCTTGACTTTCCACCATTCGCGCTTCTTCTTTCAACAAATGCGTTGAGCTGTCCTCCTAGCAAGAACTGCTTTATTTTTTTTTAGTATTGTAAACCGGGTCTGCATTATATTGTGAGCTCTATTTCGTTGCTCAAGAGCAAGACGACACTCCTCATCAAACCAACCATTTTTGGGCGTAGTTTTCACTCTACCGAGAATTTTTTGGGCTGCATCCTCAACCAAGAATTTCAACAACCGAGGTATCAAGATCTTGTTATTTTCGTTGCGTTTCTTCATTTATCAGACCACAGGAGTACTCCCTGACTTGTATGAAAATTTCAGATAATTTGTAGACAGTGACCAGATAATATCACTGCCTATGACTTTTGTTGACGTCCGATAAGATTTCACGTCTTAGACAACCCAAGCCCGCTTTTTGGAAATCAACACATGGTCAATTTGGCTTCGGGACATTTTACGCGGATGTGTTCATATTTCCAAATAAATGTTTTTATTAAGAAAGAATGTACTTCCCACTTTGAGATCATGAGCGATCGCAAAGTACATCATTCTTTCCCCATTTTCGGCCGCAGTTTCGTGAGTACGGACCTGTATTATTACATAAGCGGTTGGATTACTGCCACGTCTAGTATTAAAGTCACTAATCATCAATCTGACATCGTGCCAAAGTATACAGCCCATCAGATTATCCAAATAAAGTGAAGCTTATACCAATGGCAAATCTAACTCCAAGATTCGAGGTCATCTCCACTTTGTTACAACGTATAGCCTTGTGAGACATGGTATGGTCGTCACTTTAAGGCCATCGAGTTTCTTGGAGCGCTACGAGTTCCAGTCGATACTCTTTCATAGACGTGATAAGGCCGTTTAACGCACCAGGTGTTTATTTTAACTGGTTTGGGCGAAGCTAAAATAAATCGCTTTCCAACCTATAAAGTGATTTTGAAAACTTACTGATTTTGCACATACGCATTTCTCTTAATGAATAATTTGCAAATGGAACATCGGTAAATTTTTGTCATTCTAAAATAGATGGCACTGCGCTTAAGGTTGTTTTCCATTTACATGTAATTTACGTTTTATGTAATTTACGCTTGTTTTTTACATAATTAACATAAAATGTAAAAAACGTTTTTACATGTAAAATTCCAAAAGTGCTGATTATACATTAACTTCCCCACCCATAACATTAAGTGTAGTCCCATTTAATTACACCACATACATGAGTGGTGTAACAACATTAAACAACTCGTTTAAGTACAGCAAATATATTGTATGTATAGGCAACGTACAAATATGTTATTAAATAAATTACATGTAATTAATTACAAAATTATAATTAACATTCATAATTAACTGTGTCTTTAATATATATTGTGATTGATTGAACATATATATAGACTGATTAAGATTTACAACCAACAATAAATTAAATATTGACACTTTTTATGCGCACAATTTATACTGTACAAGTCAAACACATACATTGGTTTTAAAAGTTGAAACAACCCAAAATGATTGTTTGTTGTTTAAGTATAATTTGAAATCCGCCAATGTGTCTCCGAGATGCATATCAATATTATTCAAATAGTAGATACGATCTACGAGCTGGGATTGGAAGGGAAGCTTCATATGGAAAATGTGGAGAGTGGTATGCTTAGATATTAAATTTATCTTGAAGCTCCTCTTGTGATCCTCTTAAAACGTTTTCCATTATGTCAACTACGCCATGTTGACAATGTGACCCCATCGGTTTCGGTTACGAGTAGGCTTGCCGCCCGTTCTCCTTTCGCAAGAAATTGCCTCCATCCTCCACGAAGGCAAAACGTCCTCCTCCAGAAAAATATGTCGATTTTCCAAAAATATATAAAAATTAATAATTTTAATTTTTATAAATTAAAATATGTATAGTAAAAAAATCTGGTTGGATCGCTGGGCTGACGACCCGCATCCGCAAAAAACAATAACAGTTACAAATGTCAACAAAAACAAAAAAATCGGATACCGCCTAAATAACAATGACCCCCCGCTTAAGTACCCGGATACGAGATTGAGACATGACACATCCACGTAAAACATCCCGAAGCCAAATTGACCATGTGTTGATTTCAAAAGACCGGGCTCGGGTTGTTCAAGACGTGAGATCGTATCGGTCGTCAACAAAATTCGTAGGCAGTGACCATTTTATGGTTGCTGCAAAGCTACGATGGAAATTTTCGTACAAGTCAAGGAGAATATAAAACGCGATTCTCCTGTGAAGGTCTGATAAATGAAGAAACGCAACGAAAATACCAAGATCTTGTGAGCAATAGCATTTTACGATCCAACTACCAATCTGATGATGTGATTGTGAACAGTGTCTGGGAAGTATTGAAAACCTCGGTTGTCGATGCTGCCCAGCACACTCTCGGTATAGTGAAAACTACGCCCAAAAATGATTGGTTTGATGAGGAGTGTCGTCTGGCTGTTGAGCAACGCAATATAGCCCACAATGAAGCGCAGACTCGGTTTACAATTGCAAGGAAAAACAAGGCAGTTCTTGCTAGGAGGACAGCTAAACGCATTTGTAGACAGAAGAAGCGCGAATGGTGGAAGGCCAAGGTCTTAAGAGTACAACAACTCAGCAATTAGCACAACTAGCGTGGTTTCTTTAAAGGAATCACCGAATTGCACCGTACCTTAAGATCTCGGTCAATTGCCATTCGGGACCAGGATGGAAACCTCTGTGTTAACGTCGATGCGGTACTATGTTAATGTTCCACATGTATCACAAGCTGTATTTGAATACTCTCAAATACAGACCGCGGAGATGTTCATTGAGGATCCATCCTATGAGGAATTCACAATGGCCATGCAGAGATTAAAGAAAAATCGTTCACCAGGGGTTGATTGCATTAATTCAGAGCTCTTGATATTCGGAGGGCTAACTTTGTGGAACTGTCTTTTCGACCTTGTTCGATTGGTATGACGAAATGAAGTTATGCCTGATGAATGGAAAGTGGCCGCGTTATGCCCAATATTCAAAAAGGGTGATCGCATGAAATGCGAGAACTATCGCGGTATAGCTCTCCTTTGCACAGCATACAAGTTACTGTCATACATTATCTTGGGAAGAATTACTCCTCTGGCGGAGGAAATTGTCGGTGACTACCAAGGAGGATTCCGTCCAAATCGGTCAGTCACTGATCAAGTTTTTTCGCTACGGATGATTCTTTCCAAGTACTACGAAACATCTCGCGATGTACACCAGGTATTCCTAGATTTCAAGCAAGCCTATGACTCGATCAATCGAGAGAGGTTATGGTATGCGCTTGAATATTTAGGAATACCAAAAAAATATATACATCTGTGTAAAATGACAGTAACGCAGTCACAATGCTGTGTTAAAGTTGAGAACAGGCTATCGAGAACTTTTGCAATCAATTCCGGTGTTCGACAAGGAGATGCGTTGTCCCCGATACTTTTTAATCTCATGTTGGAATACATCCTTCGTAAAAGTGAAACACCTCGGGACAATATCTTATTCCGACAATCCAATCAACTTCTTGCTTATGCAGATGATATATGTGTGATTGGATTAAATGGCAACGGAGTGAAAGAGATACTTGATCCACTGGAACAGTGTTCAGCTTCCGTTGGTCTCAAAATCAATGAGTCAAAAACCAAATATCTAATCTCGGGTTTTAGAGACCAAGACGCAATTGATTTCAGTAGTGGAAACCACACGTTTGAAGGAGTGATGAGATTCAAGTATCTTAGGATATCTTAGGATAGGGGCGAGGATATCAAGGTCCGCCTTTCCGCTGGCAATCGGGCTTTGTATCCTCTACGTCCACTGCTGAAATCAAAATATCTTGCAAATACGGATAAGCTGAAACTGTACAGAGTGTTGATCAGACCCGTTGTCATGTATGGATGTGAGAGTTGGACCTTGACGGATGAGTACGAAAGATGGCTTCTAACATTCGAGAGAAAAATCATGCGTGTGATATAAAGTCCAAAACGCGAGGTCGATGGCACTTACCGAGTTCTTTTCAATCACGAGATCAGGAATTTAATGCAAATTCCTGATATCGTGCATGAAATCAAAGGACAGCGAATACGCTGGCTCGGTCACGTTCTGCGTGCTGATCCGAAACGAATGATACAGCGATCTTTAAAGGGAGAACCACCTTTCAGTAGGCGAAGAGGTCGCTGTCGGCGACGATGGCTCCACGGCGTAGAAAGCGATCTGGCATCTTCCAACTGCTTGCAACAGTATGAAGATCTGGCTCGTGATCGAAACCGTTGGAGTCAGATTGTTGACACGGTACGGGCCAATAATGGCCTTTAAAAACCGAAAAAAAAAAAAAAAATAGTAAAAAATGGTATATTTACACTTTATATTTGTTTCGTTAATTTCATGTATTTATTTATTTGATTTTTTCAAAATAAATCGTGCAAAATAATTTTTTTTGGTAACCCTAGCAAATCTGTCAAATTCAGCGTTAAATTGTTTGACATTTCACTTTAAATTGTTTTGTAAGTATCTTTGCTTATGCTTAAATGTAAAAAGGTTAGTAAAAATTATTTAAATCAACTTAAAAATAATATTTTTATGTGGAAAATTGGAAATTATGGTTTATTTATGTGGAAACAGTAGTTTTATGCGGCTACTAGCAGTTTATGTGTTTCCGAATTTTTTAATGTGTTTTGCTAAAGAGTATTTAATTACAGAATCAATTTACTATCTCTGATTTGGAAGAAAAACCTGAAAATGATAAAACTCCCCCAAAGGCTAAAAAACGGATTTGTGTTTTTAATAAAAAGTGGTTGAAGGAATACTCCTGGCTAAAAAAAACGACAATTCGTCTACAAGAGCGTATTGTTCATTATGCCGAGTGGATTTCTCCGTAGAATATAAAGGATATTCAGCGCTTCGAATTCACCAAAATGGAACAGCGCATCAGGCTAATTCATCATTAGTCTTCCCGATGCAGAAATTGCCAAAAAAAATTGTTGCGGTCGTACAAAAGCCGCAATGATCGTGGATAATGTTCTTGGTCCTTTTGTACTGAGTAATTTGGTATCATTATCGAATAACGTGTATTTCGGAGTTCAAACTGATGCATCTAATTTAGACGTAGATGTTGAAAATATTATTCTAAAAAGTATATTCTAATTTCTCGAATGCTGCTAAACGTATACACAAAAATTGCTACTCGGAGACGGTTGTCTTTGTTGCCTGCTATAGATAGACTTGTTACTACATGGCCAGCTTTATCCACATATTTTCTAGGTGAAGAATTGCCAAAACAGATGCGTCAAGTTTTGGACATAAAAAATGACAAAATATCGCCGAAAATTCAAATCTACATGCTTTTTTTGTCACATTTTCTCAAATGGTATTCCGATACAACTTAAAAACTAGAATCTGTGGCGTTCACAAATACGACGAATAGTCACGCCACAATAGTGAAGTATAAACAAAAGTAATCGAAAAAAGATTTCGAGTCAAATTCTGTAAATTCGCTAGAACTGTTGCAACATAGCCTCACAGTATACATAGAAAACGAAATCAACATACATCAAGTCCGGTCGCATATGCCTGATGAGATGGATTTGATCTTTTCGATCACACAACGAGTTAATGTCGTCATCAGATCGAAACCGGCCTAGCGAAACGAATATTTACAGATCACATACAAGATGCCATACATTTCAAGACAAACTTCTTCATCGGCTGGTTGATTCAGCGCCCTAGTTGTCAATCAATGCCACTCTGTGGAGTTCAAAGTTTAACTCCCACCATTCATCATTAGCTGTCACGATTACAGATCGATTCACTCGTTGGCCGGAGGCATACCCCATTCGAGATAGAACCGCTGCCACTATTGCTAAGACTTTTGTTGAGCAATACGTATCAAGGTTTGGAATACCCCTTGAAATTACAACTGACCAAGGCAGCCCATTTGAGTCAAAACTCTTCTCTGAACTCACGCGTTTACTAGGCGCTCACAGAATTCGTACCACTGCCTATTATCCACAGGCAAATGGTATGGTCGAACGTTTTCACAGACAACTAAAAGCATCGCTTAAAGCTCGTGGAAATGTTATCCATTGGAGCACTGAGCTACCCATTATCTTGTTGGGAATACGAGCAACAGTCAAAGATGAACTGAAATGCTGCCCAGCAGAACTAGTATATGGACAAGTCCTCAAGCTTCCAGGAGAATTTTTCGTGACCAGTTCACAGGATTCAAATCCCGATCCAACAGACTTCGTAAACAAATTTCGCGACAACAGGCGCAAATTAATTCCAGTTGACACTCGCAAGTCAACTTCCACTCCCGTTTTTGTTCCCAAAACATTAGAAAGTTGCGAGTATGTTTTTGTTCGTATCGATAGAGTACGAACCGGCCTATCATCACCTTACGAAGGCCCGTATAAAGTCATTCGTCGTTTCAGGAAGCATTTCATTTTAGATCAAAACGGTCGAAATGTTAATGTTTCCATTGACAGATTAAAGCCGGCATATGGTATTCTCAGCTTAGCAGATAAAATTAACCAAACAAAAGCGAAGAAATCAGTCCGTTTCCAACTATAATAACCTATCCCTAATATCCTTCTATATTCCTTTCCTTCTTAATCCGGGGGGAATTTACTTGCAGGGGGGTACTGTAGCGATCTACTCCGAGTATTCCTACTCCAAATAGTACCCCACAAAAACACAGTCATGTAATCTAGTACAATTTTAGTACTAAGGTAATTAGAACAAAGAGAATAAAATTGCATAGTCACGAAACAAGAACAGATAGAAAAGAAACGAGTCACGATCAACACACAACAACCACGGGAATAAAATAAAATAAAATAAATAAAATAAAATAAATAAAATAAAATAGTAAAATAGAATAAAATGAAATAAATGAGTAAATACAAGTATAATTTTATTTGTAAATGTTTTATTTGTAAAAGATTAAAATAGAGTGAAACAAATTAAATAAACATAATAAAAGATTAACCATATATCAAAAATAAAATAAAAGTGTTATTATTCAAAGTGGCTCGTCAAATCTAATACTTGCACAGCCATCGAATTACATGACATTTTTGTTGGTTTTAAAAGTAAACATCAGGACAGAATTGACAAAAAATTTTTGGGTTACGAAGTTCGCCAATTACTTTCCAAAATTGAAAATATAACTGAAAGAACTATAATTGAAAACGATTTTATTGATTTTATTAAAATTACTTTAACATACATTGCTGAACATTTTGATTTTTGGTTTTTTTAATTCGAGGATATAACAAATGTTATTGAAGAATTAAATTTAAAATAAATATTATCTGGCCTTAATATTGATGAACTGTTTGAAGAGAATTATCATTATGTTAAATCTTCAAGAATTTTCAAATTCGAATGAAAAGTATTTGAAAATTGTTGAAGGTTTTCCCAATCTGCATATATATTGTTCGAATCATTTCATATTTGTTTAGCATTCCAACTAGCAGTGCTTTTACGGAAAGAGTTTTTTCCGTGATGAACTCGAAATGGGGTGAAGATAGGGGAAAATGTTTGACTAAACTAATAATAAATGAGGTAATTATATATTTTAACCAAAACGAAACTTGCGCTGAATTTAACGAAAGTGCAAAGCATAACGATAGGCTGATAAAATTAGCAAAAAGTAATGACAAATATACTTTTAAGAATTGAAATGTCAATATAATAAATTTGAAATAATAAAACAATATTTTATTGTCCTCCCCTGGCATTTCCTAAGGTAGCAAGCGAGTTACCAACGTCCTCGCTTACTGAAAAGTGGCTCTTCTTTTAAAAGTCGCTTCAATATATAGCTGTATCTTGAACTCATCCGTCAAGTTCCAATTCTCACATTCATAAAGGACACCGGTTTTGACCAGCACTCTGTACAGTTCCAGCTTGTCTGCATTATTTTGTTATTTAGACTTCAGAAGTGAACAAAGAGAATATAAATATATATAGATTACTAGAAAAAGGGCGAATCTCCTACACTATTACTATGAGCAATAAGATATTCAAGGTTTTTAGATTACTGGTGTAAGTGTGCTTTCTTCTTCAGCTTTTTCATGGTTTATATAAAAAATTCATATAGTTAAGGGTAGAGCAGCTAGAGGGTTAAGTTTAAAACAGTAGAACTTACGTTTGTTATAAAAAATACAATTGAAAATATGAACCATATAAGACTCTCCCGACTTTTACAACTATAACTCTTAACCCGTACCGTGTTTTTGTATTTTCTACGTCGTTTAACGCACAACGTGATTCTGACAGTATTTTGTTTTGATCGGTTTTTAAAGACCATTATTGGCATGTACCTTATCAAAAATCAGGCTCCATCGGTTTCGATTAGAAGCCAGCTCTTACTCTATGCAACACACTCTTATTACAAAATATGTTTTCACACTTCAGACGCTCAGAATAAAAGAATTAGTCTCTCATAATTCGTAAGCCTCTCATAATTCGTCAAAATGAGGAGCACGGGGTGGGTTGACATAAAAATGAATGCTTTCTTTAAGAATTGAAGGCTTTGTGTACATCCTTTTCTTGGAAAGTCTCCTATTCTGTTCTGCGACTTGTGGCATCGATATCTAATCTTTTAATCTTCCTCTTACTCGTTAAACTCATGTATCTTTACTTTCAGCTGGAGTGATCATGCTCGTATCATTTGTATTTTTGATTTGTTTCCTGGACAGCCAAATCTTAAGATGTATGCTATGATTCTTCGATCTTTATACCTTGAGAACTTGGTTAGTAATTGTTGAACTACATCTACTGTATTGATGGTTCCCGATAGTACGCTTACATATTTTTAACGTCCTTCTAAATATAATCTCATTGTCTTAAGATCGATCTGGATACTTGGTCTAATTTGAAGAAATCGTTGAGAAATAGTCGCGTTGTAGTTTTGCAGGACCCGTTGACGACTCAAACTGTTCGCAGAATTTTGCCCGATATGATGACCAACTTCTTCAACCTCCCGAAATTTCATTAAAAGTTGATGTAACTCGTCGATTGGTTGATTGTCCATTTTAGTGCCATTGAATGATGAGACTTCATTGTTTTGGTTTTTATAGGTTCCAGTCCAGGTTTTTATATTGGAAATCCGTTTATGGTTCGTTTTTCTGGATTCAATGTCTAGAAAAATATAACTGCTCCTAGTAATCCATCGATGTTGCTAGGTTTAAAAAATTGTGGATCTGCTCATCAATGATATAAGCCTTTACAGCTAATTGATAGTGGTTATCAATTCGTAATAGATGGTCATATCGGTTTCTCCTCTTGTTTTGCCAGCTGATGATGATGCTATGCCATAAATCGAAATGGAACTTGATGTTCGCTTGAGGTCTAAGCGTGGTGCACATGTCTCGGTCACAAGGGAAGTGGGGAAACGATTCTCGCTGTGCTTCGAATGTAACAATGTAACAATGGATCGAATGTAACAATGTGTGATGACGGCGTTGACAAATCATGCAAGTGAATTTTGAATAGCATTTTGAGCTTAAATGACCACCTTTTAAACAGTTATGACAGAGATTATTTTTATTAATAAATTTTATACTAGCATCAATATCGTCGTTCTTATATATTGGACATTTAAACAATGAATGTGACTATGGTTGCAAGCTAGCCACCGTGATGGAGAATTAGTGTTAGAAATAAACGTTTTTGCAGTAGATCTTGAGGTGATCTTCTTCGTTATGTCACAAACTTCCAACGCATCACATCTTCTATTTAAAAATTCTAAAAACTTTTCAAATTTTGGAAAGTTGTTACCGACGGATTCCTGGATTCGCTTTAATTCTCTGTCTACCTTTGTCAATAGAATGTATATAAGCCAAGGATCTCTTTCTTCTTCATTTGGCCCCACTACCCGAAGACCACGAATTATTTCATCAGCTGCTTCTGTAACACGGCGTAATTCTTTGCCATTGATTTGAGAACATGGTTTTTGATCAAAAAATGATTGTATTAATGATGAGACTATTATATCGGCTACAGATTTTATATCGGCTTATTATATCGGCTACAGATTTTATCCCATGCTTCGGAGTAATTGTTTTGTGTAACTGGTATAGGTATGTCTAATCAACGATGCTTCTCCTGATAGAAGTTCCTTTAATATCTATAGTTTATGAACCTCACTAATATTGTGGTTATCATGCACAGTAGTCTTGTATAAATCGTGAAAAGAGGCCCATTGCTTGTAATCTCCAGAAAACTGCTCGATTTGGATTTTTGGCAATCGCACGTGTTGAGACGTATTAACACCTCCGTAGAACGTCCTCTGCTGATCGATGAACTGTCCTAAGCTAGTATTTAATTCCTGATTGTCCTTGACTCCACCATGAGTAGAAGCAGCCTTGGTTAACAGTGCATGCGCCGTGTAATAAATATCATCAGTTTCGTTGGTGATTGGTTCATATTTTGGGTCTTTGCATAATTGGTTTTCAAGCTCGTTGACCTTTTGGTATCGAGACTCTAATGTTTCCAGTCTGACCTTTATATCTTCAACGGCAGTACTTTTATTGATCGATCACTCAATAAATTAGAAAAATAAATCGTTTGCCACTGGTAGGACTTTGTCACAAATAATATCTCGATCTTTACCATATATAGTTTTTGCTGATGTTGTTTCGCACGTTGTATAGTGGTATCTCTTTCCTCGTTTGATTCTCACTTTTCAATCTAAAATCAACTGTCAAAAATACTATTTTTGTTGAGGCGTTGACGAGATAACATGTTTTGCTTTTTGAAAAAATGCTGAACTTTACAAAAATATTGTCTTCGAATTTGGATTCAAACCAGCTTCTATACGTTGAGTACTCCCACGTACAAGTCGATAGTGACATTTTCAAGATTGATATTGTTTCAGGATCGGTTCTCTTTCGCGACATCAAAAGAGATGTTCTTATGCATTTATTTGCCAAGGAACATCTCTCCTATGCATTTATGGGTCACAATAAAACAAGGTGTACAGGTCTGATCGGCTTTCATTTAAAACGTTCATTCCTCGTTAACTTTTCTGTCTCTTAACACAATCATTACATAAAGTTAGACCAAAGAGAATAAATATAAAGAGGAACATCTTATATGAACCGCGGTTGCATATAAACAAAAAATTTTAAAATATTTCTGAGTTATTTGGTGATGGCAAACGAAATAAGATAAACATATATTTTTTATTTCGTTTTCTCTTTCGGACATTAACAAAAACAATATTTGCCTATTTCAAAACATCGCTTAGTATTTCATATTATAATTCAATTGTAAAATGAAATAAAAAATATATGTTTATCCTACTTCGTTTGCCATCACCAAAAAACCTCAGTAATATTTTTAGTTTATATGCAACCGAGATTCATATAACATGTTCCTCTTTATATTTATTCTCTTTGGCTCGACATTAAACTTTCGAACGTACACTTACCAAATATGGTTAATCTTCGCACCTTTCGTAGAATTCAGTTTGGAAATAAATTTTGCAGTAGAGACTAACTGCGTTCGCCCAGGTGGCGCAGTGGTTAAAGTTGCGGCAGTTGGAGCGGGATGTACCAGGTTCGAATCTCGATAGGGGCAGGATGCAAAAGGAATTTTTCACGATACGATTACGTATGGAGTGCGAAATTCTACGTAAATCGGACCTATAGGCGTATGTCCTGCATTTAGCTGTAATGGCGTAGGAATAAGCAAACCGCGAAGTAGTTGGAAGTACCTCGAGCCCCGAAACAGATTGTAGATGAAATTGAAATAAGCTTAGTAGAGTGATTTGAAATTAAATTCAGTTCTTTAATCGAACATGGGAACATAACGAATGTTTCAAATCGAGCTATATATTTAACAACCGTTTGTCGCTTAGAATATGAAACTAATAAATCCGAACGCCATAAACCTCTTAATTATCCTATCGTTTTGCACAAAAGTGCTTCTCTTAAGCAATATCATTAGCAACCCTGATTTGTTAGTATAATTGGACCCTTTGGTGCTTTCAATTCGTACTTAAGTTGAAATATAGTTTAATTATGTGCGCGATCAGTATATACTTACATACGATCAACATCTACTATAAATAATTTGACGAAATAATTTTTATAATTAATTATTTTTAAAAAAAACACTTGGTTATAACATAATAAAAGTAAGAAATTATTTTTATTTTATTGGAACTTCATACTTCATGTATAATAAATATAATTTGGTATTGTGCAAGACAGCATCAAATTGCAAAGTGGATTTTTAATTTATGTATGTTTACATTTGACTCAAAGAGATTGTTTATACTGTATAAATTAGGTTTGAACGTACGAATGATTATTGAATATTTCAATGAATATTGTTCGTTAAATATTGACAGTTAAAGTATGAGAGAAAATAGCAAGTAAAAAAGGGCCCAACACAGGTTCTGCTCCTATTTCATGGAAGGAGAAATAAAACCAAATGCCACACATTAGTTTCTAAGCTTGTACTATCTGTTTTTCAACAGCCAATCTTCGCCAAAGTGAACATACATAGTTTGTGTGGCTCTCATGTGTTTTATAATTCGTAGCTTATAAAAGCTTTAGCCAAACAATTGAATGTCATTTGATTGATAGTTCTTGTCAAATTGACTGTACATCTTTTGTCACATTGATAGCTATAAAAGTGGGATACATTTCTTAAAGACGGTTGATAAAGTTTACACTGTCCTATGTACATTGTAATGGGACAACAGGTATTTGAACTAGTTATTTAGTACCTATATTTGATCCACTATGTCTGCGATTCAATACATGACGGATACTGACAACTTAAAATATTGAAAGTTATTAGAAATACAAGACTTGTGAGTTCATTTGTTAAAAATATGTCAATAATCATATCAATAAAATAATATTTGCCACCAATTCTACCTTTAAGTTAGTTAAACGGTTATTATGGCAACTAATGGAGAATGTTTCATTAATTATGACTGTCAAAGATAGAGGTATCAAATTGCCACACTAGATAATAAAAAATCACCTAGTCGCGTAAAAGGGATTGTTGAAGTGTGATATGATGCTGGTTGCTGTAATCGTGACAGCTAATATGATGAATGGTGGGGGAGCTAAACTTTGAACTCCACAGAGTGGCATTGATTGACAGCTAGGGCGCTGAATCAACCAGCCGATGAAGACGTTTGTGTCTTGAAATGTATGGCATTTTGTATGTGGTCTGTAAATATTCGTTTCGCTAGGCCGGTTTCGATCTGATGACGTCATTGGCTCGTTGTGTGATCGAAAAGATCAAATCCATCTCATCAGGCATATGCGACCGGACTTGATGTATGTTGCATTTCGTTTCTATATATACTGTGAGGCTATGTTGCAACAGTTCTAGCGAATTTACAGAATTTGACTCGAAATCTTTTTTCGATTATTTTGTTTATACTTCACTATTGTGGCGTGACTATTAGTCGTATTTGTGAACGCCACAGGATCACACGATCGGTAACGCCCTGTTAAACCGTATCGATTATCCATAAATCCAGGATTAAATACTATAAACACCATCTTATTATCATGAGGATGGATGATTTTTATTTCAACGATAATGTAAAAGGATGATGTCTCTTTTGAATACCTAAGATATTCGGAAGTATAATTATTTTGGATTTATAATCCCCTGCAGCATTTTCACATTGTTTAAGTTAAGACAATATTACCGACTATCCTGGAATTTTTTTTGGAAAAACGTCTGCTGTATAAGTATCTCCACTGGTAGACTTTTTAAAGTTTGTATATTTAATGAGAAATAACGGCATATAGCTGGTGTTCATTATTTTTAACTCGACGCTTTAGTCAAGACTCTTAGAAAGACCTTAGTGGAGTCAAGGCGTATAGTAGGGCCATGGTAGGCAAACCTTACAACTAGGTTGGAAATTAAGCTATTAATTCGACTAAATAGTGAAGCATCTATCATAACACGGCCCCACGGGTATAAAGTTATTAATCAGACTGGTGAGATGTTTGAAATAAAAAAATCATTTAAGCTGTGAGAAATTGTCACGAACATGGAAATTTCGATAAATCGTATGGGCCAGCATATTTTTCCCACTTGCCCAATAGGCCACTCGATTACGTTTTAAATCAATAAACAATCTAGATTAAAACCCTGTCTGGTCCATCATTTCCAGCTTATTTGTGAAGGTTATGTAGTTAAGCATTGAACAACTCTAAATAATTTTTAAGGGCTTTCCCTGTTCTAACCGTTCTATTTGGTTTAAAAGTAACATATAGTACATTGCTTGTGTGGTATCGAATTTCCATTGATCCTGGCAAACAAATTCTTAATATTACTTAAGCTACTGTGAAGAGTTTTCCTGGTATTAGTTCACTGACTTGGATTAATGCACTTTTAAGTGTTTACTGATATAAAACCAATTTAATATTGTCTGACAGTAACAACTAGACTGTGTACTAGATCTGTTTGATTTGATTTCCAACTACAGACCTACATATTTCAACTCTATCAGTATTGGATAAAATCATAGAAAAAGTAATAAGTAGTCGCTTCAGAAATTTTTTAAATGATTCTAATTTCTTCTAATGCATATATCAATACGGTTTTAGAGAAGGTGCAGGTACTGAAATGACTCTAGTAGAGATAACGAATATAATATATAAAGCTTTGGATCGAAAGAAGTACGTAAGTGCTCTTTTTCTTGATCTTAAAAAACCTTTCGATACTGTTGATCATGAGCTACTTCTCGCCAAATTATATAATTATGGATTTCGTGGAATATCCTACAAATTAATGAAAACATACTTAACAAATCGTCAACAATATGTAAATAAAATTGATGGGATAAGCAGTAGTATCCTTAATGTGCATTGTGGAGTTCCACAAGATAGTGTTCTAGGACCACTACTGTTTTTAATTTTCATTGATGACATTTCGAAATTACCATTGAGGGGCCATATTCGTATTTTTGCTGATGATACCGCAGTATTCTACGAAACAAAAGATCCATTAATTATAACTGATGCATGGAACACGATATGCATATTTTATTAGATTACTTCAAGTCTAATCTTATTTCTTTGAACCTAGCCAAAACTAAATTTATAGTTTTTCAATCACCAGTTGATTGAAAGAAGGGAAAGTTGATCAGTTCAAATACCTAGGAGTAACATTTGACTCTCATCTGTTATGGGATAAACATATCAAAGTTATATGTAGCAAAATGGCTCCTGTGGTCGGACTTATAAGAAGACTCTCTTATTATGTCCCAAAATATGTATTTATACACCCGAGAATTTTATACGGAATAATCATTTATGGAACTGCGAGCATAAATAAATTCAAATAAATTCAAATCATGCAGAACAAAAGTATTAAAGGTTTTATGAAATTACCTTTACGATTTTCTTCATTGACATTATATAAAACCTACCCATAGGTGCGCTGCATGAGTATCAAGTGTCTCTATATATGTATAAGACGTTGAAGATATCTTTATTTATCTCCAATTTAGAATTTTCAAAAAACATTATTATTAAAGTTGGTTGGAACCCTATAAGGTTCCGCACTCAATGCCACAAAGACGCGTTCTGCAACCTTAGCAAACTGAAGCAGTTTGAACCAGGGCAGAGAAGGCAGTAGATTTACAGGAATAAACCTGCAGCTAAACACAAGAGATCTCATACGGTCGAAAGCTGGACAACTGCTGATGAAGTGTAAACTATCGTCAACATCTTCCAGACAATCGTCGCATACGGCATCATTGGCCAGTCCCATGCGATGAAGGTGGCTTTTGAAACGGCCATGGCCAGTTGGTATAGACTAAAATTCTCAAGTTGTCGTTTTTCAATGATAGAACGTAATTAGCCAGGTTAGAGTTAATCCCTCTGATAAAGTATTTCGCCTTACGAGAAGTAGCGGTAGCTGACCACGTCCGCCTTAGATTCGATAGGGTAACTGTTTTAATTGTTTTTTCACTATATAAGTAGGTAAAGGCGCAGCTGGTTCAGGACCTACGAAATATAGGTGAGAACCAGTTTTAGCCAAACTGTCCGCAATTTCGTTGCCCTCAATGTCACAATGGGCAGGAACCCACATGACCGTTACCTTGTTGTTACTACCAAGGAGATTTAGAAATTTCTTACAATCCAGTACCAGTTTAGAGCTGGTTAGAGGGTTGCTCAAGGAGTTAAGGACAGTTTTACTATCCGTACAAAATATAATCTCTTTGACGCTGACTAAAAGCTGACATCACGCAGTGAGTAATCGCAATTAATTCTGCTTGATGAATAGTACAGTAGATCTCCAGACTTCCAGAGATTCTCAGATCATGCGAAGGACAGTAGTAACCAAAGCCCGTTCCCTGTTCAGTGGCAGAGCCATCAGAAAAGAATACAAGCGATTCGGATATCTGTTTGAGAAAATCTGGTGCGAACCACATATCCCTGGATGGATGAAACACCTCAAATGATCTATGGAAATTAAAGACAGGCAGAAGCCTATCAGAAACCATGTCAAGTTCTGGCATAGCCAGTTTAAATTCATTAAGAATAGATCTATGGCCTGAAATAGTGCCGAGAGCATTCCACGCCCCAACACTCCTCAAGCGAAAGGCCGCCGAACAAGCTGTACCTAAAATGAAGGATTGTAACTGGGGTAAGAAGAGAATTAGCTCCACAGCTAGGAGCGGAGTTGAAGCCATGGCTCCAGTTACAGCTCGACAAGCGAAGTTCTGCAAACAATTGAGTTTAACAATTGAAGATTTAACTTTAACCACTGGCCACCAAACAACAGATACATAAGTAAGCATTGGGAGAACCAGTGATTTGTAGATAAAATATAACATTTTGGGGGATAATCCCCAAGAATTACCAAAAGCTCTGCGGCATTGCCAAAAAATAGCAGTGGCTTTTTGTAGTTTAAAGTCCAGATGTTACTTCCAAGAAAGTTTGTTATGCAGAAAAACTCCAAGGTGTTTGAAGTCGGCTGAGCTATTAACCTTAGAACCAAAAAGTGATGGTACAGAAAAAGCTGCAGTGTTCCTACGCCTTGTAAATATAACCAAGTCGGTCTTAGATGGGTTCACATGTAAACCCTTATCCAGACACCATCGTTCTATAATGAGAAGAGCGTGCTGAGTTAAATCTGATAAGACATTCAGATGCCTGCCTGAAACTGTCAGAACCAGATCGTCAGCATAACTTTGGGCGACAAAACCGGAGTCACGAAGATTCACAAGAAGTTCGTCAATGACCAGAAGCCACAGCAGGGGTGAAAGCACACCTCCCTGCGGGCATTCTCTGGAAGCCTTGACTGAAATAAAGATATCCTCAACCACGTATATTGCAATGCGAGATTCAAGCATACATTTAATCCACCTGATAATGTAGGGTTCGATACCAAATTTAGTACATGCATTCGTAATCGAGACGAAAGAAGTATTATCAAAGGCTCCTGCAATTTCCAAAAAAGTGCCCACAAGATACTCATTGTTGTGCATAGATCTCTCAATCCTAGTTACGAGTTCATGTAAGGCAGTCTCACAGGATTTGCCAACTCGGTAAGCATGTTGTGTGGTACTGAGCGGAGCGGTAACTAAATGTTGGTCTCTAATAAATCTATCAACAATCCTTTCTAAAGATTTCAGAAAGGTTGATGACAGACAAATAGGCCGAAACGAGTTGGGGTCGGTGTAGTCCGACTTGCCAATTTTAGGAATAAAAATTTCTTTACTTCTGCTCCAAGATTGTGGAACAGAACTAAAAGCGATACATGCCTGAAACAGATGTAGTTAATGTTCTTTAATGAGAGGAAATCCATGCTGTAATACAGCAGGAAATACACCGTCAGGACCGGCAGATTTGAAGGGTGCGAAAGAGAACACGCTCCAACGTAGGACCTCATAATTAATTAATCTACAGGCTAAGTCCCAATTGGGACTTACATCCAAATTGTTAATGACTACACCAACATTGTCGGTAGTAATGGTTTTACATCCCGGGAAATGGGTAGTGAGAAGTAAATCACTTACTTCCTTTTTCGAGGAAGTAAGCTTGCCATTAGGTAGACGAAGTGAATCAAGTCTACATGTATTATTCCTGCTCAGTGACTTGTTAAGTCTAACTACAGCTTGTAAGCTATTAATCTCCTCACAGAAGATCTTTACGATGCTCTTAGTTCTTTTTTGTACACTTTTTGTGCCGCTAGGAAGCTGTCCCAATCAGACTGGAGATTAGATCTTCTTGCCTTATTCTTCAGCTTTCTTGTAGTCTTCCTTAACTTTTTTAAAGTGGAGCACCAGAAAGGTTTGTTCTGAGTTTTTTGGTTCGAGACAAGTGGACACGAAGTCTCAAACGCTGTTCTAATAGCTTTAGACAGACCAGAAGCCTGCAATTCTAAGTCCACAGACGAACAAATCTTCATAGGTGGTTCGAGTGAGGAAACAAGCTCTCGAGAGAATGTTTCCCAGTTGGTAAGCTTCCGATTACGGTAAGGTTTAAGCGCAATTCTTTTAAGATTAATATTAAAAGAAATACACCTGTGATCGGAGGTGAGAATATCATTCGTCACTCTACAGTTTAAAATAAATTTAGTGCAAGACATAGAGCACAAACTAATGTCAATTACCTCCCTGCGGGCAGAGTTAACAAAAGTTGGTTCACATCCAACATTGAGGATATCCAACTCAGATGAACTTAAGTAGTTTAACAGAGCAGAACCTCTGTTATTAATGTTAGTACTTCCCCAAAGAGAATGATGTGCATTAACATCACAACCAGCTATCAGAGGAATATTTTTAGCCTTACACCAGCTTACTAGGTATGTAAAATCCTCAGATTGTGGAGTAGCGGAATCGTAAGGAAAATAAACTGAGGCAATAACCACTTCAGTTTGAGAGTTTAAAGTAATGCGCGCAGCTGCAATATCAGCCGAACTACACTCTTCAATGAGAGATGCATTAAAATTCTTTGAGATGCATATGCACGCTCTAGTTCGCGATAGAACTCTTGTACAGAATTCTTCCACCGGGGGTGTTTAGTCCAGAAACCAAACCATCAAGAAGGTAAGGTTCTTGAACTAAACATAAATCTGTGTGCGAATTAACAAGCAACTTCTTTAATTCTACAGAAGCTGACTTGCTATGTTGCAAGTTAATCTGTTTAATTACATGCATGGATGCCATGATAACATCAGCAAGATATAAAAAAAAAATTTAAATAATAAAATTGTACACTACGGGCCTGAGATGATCTTAATAGATATCCTCTCAAGAACGTATTGTGGAGAAGAGCCGGATCCAATAATGTGCTCAATAGATTTCGAGTCAACCCGGAACACAATCGATTGACTGTTAGCCTCTCGTCTGTGTCGGACGATTTTCCACCCATTGGTATTGACCATTGGATTCATCACGCTGATGTTCGCTAATACTACACTAGGTTCCTCTGGAGGTCCAGAGACCCAGGTGTGGATTAGTAGTGGTTTGGGACGCCATTTTTATATACAAATACCATATTTTATCTACAAAGAAGGACGCCATCATTGAGATAGCAACCCAACATTTGTGCTACGAAACCGGTAGATTTTGCCGCTTCAAGAATACGACGGCCCAACTCTATACGAAAAAAACCCAGCTTAGCCTCATCCAGCGAATTGGCGCCGTTGTTGTCACGCACGCAGAATTTTTTAATCGTTGTCTCAGCAACAACTTGTGCCAACGTGCGTGGTTTTTTGGTTAATAACTCAGGAGTGGAACCAGTTACAGCGCGCGACCGCTTGGGTGTCGACGATGAGGGAGGATTAGACTCTTCTGGAATAGCGCCAAGCGCCAGTCCAGAGAGTCGCTTCTGCAGACGTTGGCGATTCCGTTTGCCAGCACGCCTGGTTTTCCTTAGAGGATTAGTGGGTACGGCTGTAGACCTCTCGCTCTCCACTAGTGGGTTACGTTCAGTATCAGAAAGGACGTTAGAGCTGAGACCACTGATACTGATAGTATCGTGATCGTCTAGCTCGACCCCCACTTCAGATCTTGAGCCCATCATGAAAAGATCGAAATGAGATTTAGCGAGATTGATCAGTCAAAAACTGTGTAAGTTGGATTTCTTACACTATCTTGAATGCTGAAAAGGGTAAAATATTGGTGACATTATAAAAAAAACAATATTGTTGGAGTAAAAAAAAACAATAACAAAATAATAAAAAATGGATAGAATTATATATTAAAATAATAAAAAAAATTTAAAGCAATAATAGAAAATAGAAGGCAAAAATAAAAAAAAACAAATAAATAAATAAAATAAAATAACTAAAATAAATAAAATAAAATAAGATTTGCAAATAATTTATTTTGTGTCTCAATAACTAATGAGTTTGGACGTAAATCTATTAGGTTTTCTGGTTCTACTATTTATAATAAATTGCCGGATATCCTCAAAAATTCAGTAAATATTCACCAATTTATGAAAAATTTAAAAATTTACTATCAATCACTTGTCGCTGATTACATTCAATAAATTCAACCTAGTAGCTTTGAATTAAATAATTTAATAAATTTAACATAAAATGTATTTCATTTATAATGTTGATTTCCTTCAAAGGACAAGAAATCCATTGGAAATCAACATTAACAATTATTGTTGTAAATATTATATTATAATATAAATAAAATAAAATAAAAAAAAAACAAAGACATTGTTTTTAGAACTGACTCGGATAAAGGGACCTCAACGATACTATAGATGAACTTTACAACAAGGTTGCCACTTGAGCTATTAACTAGACTTAATAGTGAATCACCTCACTTAATACTAAGTGAGGATGAATCTTGAAAAATGTAAGAATTTGTATGTTAACCTTTGGACTATCAACGGAAAACAAATGAAGAAAGAAAAAAGCCTCAAATGATTGTTGAAAAACAAATGCATTCACTGTATGTAACTGTTTGAGAGTGAATTTTCGGTTGGAGTTATATTATCATCATTTATTTAATTAGAACAAAAAAAAATGGTTTACAAACAAACGACAATATAAATAAGATGATAAGATAAGTGTATCTTTTGGTTTTCTAGCAAAACCAGTATCAATGATTTATAAAGTCATTTCCACTCATATTATAAAAAAGTCTCAAAATCTTGAAAACAAACATATGTTGCAGAGGTGAAATATTTAAAGCTTGGAAAATAGGCCAAGAAAGCGAAAGCCTATCTTTGAAACATATAATTCTGCTAATATGTTTTTGTCGTACATATAATGCATATAAGGTAGTGTTGCACGCACAACCCCAACAAGCAAGACCATTAGAATAACATCGTAGGCTTCTATTGCATTCAGACACGTGATAGTTCACTCCGGCTATTTTAAACTGGTGCTTCCTAAAGTGCAGCAGTTTAGTTTTTTCACTAAGACGCATGTTATGAGCTGACAACCAGTGGGATAATAGATCTAAGTCGTGATTGATTGAAATAACATTTTGCTGAAAGTTTGAATAAGCATAACTTAACGAGAGGTCGTCAGCGAATGCAATAATAGAACCTAAAAAACGTTGTCTAAAGATTCCATTTATGTACACATAATGTACACATTATGTACATAATAAAGGTCCCAGTACACAGCCCTGGGGAACCCCAACCTTGATCGGTAAATTATTGCTCAGATGGCTGTTTACTCTCACACACTGGCTGCAGACTATGGTCAACCCTATCAAACGCCTTAGTCATGTCCACGAACAGGGCCGAGACCTTAAACTCCAGGTCGATAGAATTTGTGACAACCTCCAAGAATGCCAAGAGAGCCATTTCAGTACTTTTTTTTTCTCTAAAACCAAATTGTAAATCAGAGAGAATTAAGTTTGCATTCAAGAAGTCCATAACTCTTCTTTTCATGGTTTTTTCTAGTATTTTAGAGAAAACTGACAAAAGTGAAATTGGGCGATAATTATTCAAGCACGCTTTATCATTTTTCTTGTAGATTGGTATAACTACTGCACGTTTTAATGAAGCAGGGAAGACACCTGATTTCACACTTAAATTGAAAATATGCGCCAGAACATCTACCAGATAGCAAGCTATTTTCTTGATGATATTAGTTACACCATCTAAACCGGGTGACGAAGAGTTTTTCAGCGTATTTATTATACCATACAACTGGTGAGAAGAAAAAACTATTAATTGGATTGTTATTTTCGAATACGATACTTTCAAAATCAGCAGAACGCGAAAAAGTAGTAGGACCACCTAAAATTCGTTGAATTTGTTTGAAATATCATACGCTTCAGTAATATTTGTTTATGTTTCGATTACATTAATAGACGCTTTATCTGTTTGCCCACAAATGATTTCATTGACTAATCTCCAATTTTTACGAGCATCTTACGGTGTAATATTGTTTCTTGGTAGTTGTGATTTTTTGAGTAACTAACTCACAAAGTTTCAAACTATAACAATTCAGTCTCAGATTAGACGGATGTTTTTTCGAAAGCCGGCAAAACTTGTTTCTTTTACGTAACAAGTCAAGCAAATAATCATTCATCTAAGGTTTTAGTTTAACAGAACAATTCGAATTTTGTGGAATAGTTGAATTATTGAGATGGTCCCCAAAAATTTTCATAAATTTATCAAAAGCATAAACCAACCCCCATTCTTCGGCAAGCAATAAATTTCTCGATTTGCCATAATCGGTACGATTATGCGATAATTTGGAATTCACAGTTGTTTCTCTAGTTATTGTCATTGAAACGACTTCAAATGAAATCAAACAATGATCAGTGATTTTTAAATTTTGAACTGTGCCTAAAACTTCACGAAATGATCGATGGTCAATTCTAAATAGGACATTGTCAATACAAGTCGCAGACGTATCAGTAATACGAGTTGGTTCAGATACCAAATTGACGAGACCATTATTCGATAACAGCATCAAGAATTGGTCAACCAAAGCATTGTTCAGCAACAGATTAAAATTGAAGTCATTAAGGAGTACAGAAAATTCTTCGAAGAAATCTGATATATTTGTAACCCAAAACGATAGTCATTAATGTCATTTTTTTCGAATACAAATAAAATTGAATAACTACAGCATCAAATGTACGGAAATTGAAAGATGCGGTTGATCATTCGCGACATGATAATTCAGTTTTTAGTGTTCACATAAGATATGGATCTGAGAAGTATTGTGTAAAATACAGTAGAGACGAAATGCCTATATAAGCCAATTTGTGGATCAATTTGTGAAGTGAGTTCGTGAAACTGTTAGATAAACAAGCACGCTTTCAGAACATAGGGGTGCTGCTCAGAATGAGTCTGAGCACCCATTAATATCAATTAGCAATCGTGCTCTAGTTCTTTAATAAAAATTAGAAGCTGAAGCAAAGTTAGATCCGTAACGAGCATGTTAATTGGTCACCACCCAGCAACGATTTGACTCAAATTGACGTTTGTGGCGAACTGTTCATAAGAAGTATTACGACTAACCAAGATTTACGAAGTCGCCATTGATGAGATAGGATACCCAATACAATCAAAAACGTTCTAAAATTACACTGTACTCTTGGAAGTCATTTGAATGAAATCGTCCTTACATTGCCATCGTTAGATGGGCCACCATTTATCTGTTACAGTTTGGTTCATGTTCCATCCAGCACAATGAAAATAAAATATTTCTTACAGATATCCGCTATTATGCCAACGTCCACTTGAGAGGAGAACCACTTCATTTTTATGTAATTTGCTACTAAACGGATAATTAATTTCAAAAAGCTATTAATCATGAAAATTAGCCATTTAGTTTCATCGCATATTAAAATCATATACTCGTACAAATCACTTAACCTACCACAATTACATAAAAGTAAATTCGAACAAAAACTTAAGAAATTAAAGAGACAATAACAATAAACATTGCAAATGTGAGATGTTTAATTGAATTAAAAAAAAAGAATCTTAGAAAATTACCAAGAGTATTACTTGCTGGCGCCACAACAGAAAAACATGCACACACAGAATAAAGTATATAAAAAAAAACCAGTTTCTTCAACTTTTAACTACATATATGTAGTAAAGATTATTTGTAAAAAAAAATCTATATAATAAAATTAATATTTATTATTATTATTTAATATAAATAAATTTAAATCATGATAAAAATAATTAAAACTTAAAAACAAACGAAGAAATATATAAATTAACTTCCAAGATGAGAAGACTCAACGAGTATCACATGCAGTGATTTTTCTTGTGTGTATCGTCGTATATAAGACGAAATTACTATTTGAAGAATTGACACCTTATCAATACGAAATCACTTACCACAATTATTTTTAAAACCATGCTCAAGTATTTTGTTCTGGTGTTATGGTTAAGACAAATTAAATTTTATAAGAACACAACTACGTTAACCCTTTATATACAGAGGAAATCGTGTCGTTTGAGTTATATCGATATATAGTGTTTAAGGCTTGCTCCAATGGTCGTAAGAGGGTTGAACAAACACAAAATACCGTATATATATATATATATATATATATATATATATATATATATATATATATATATATATATATATATATATATATATATATATATATATATATATATACGAGAACATGATAAAGGCGCCATTAATTTTCAATTGCACGATTGTTATTTTCGGATTATTATTATATCAATTTTCTAATTAATTAACTTCTAAGAATTAAAAGAAAATAACGCACAAAATTAACTGATCGTGTCTACTTATGATGATGTTTCGGTTTCAGAAAAGAAAGACAAGATCATTCATTTCTTATAAATATACAGATCAATTATTTGTTTCTCGGGTCTCCGAGGTTTGTGTTCCCAATACGAAAAACAGCAGCGACACGTAGACGCAAGCTCAAGCAAAAAAAAAATTATACCAAAGCAAAAACGTATTTTAAACGATAAGACAAATAATAACAATAAATATTTTGCCCAACAATAATTGTTGTATAAAATATATAAACAATACACAGCAAAGAGAAGAGAACAAAAGAAGCAAAAAATTGGAACATTTAAAAGATAATAAAATTAATAAGAAGTAAAGTAAGAAATTGGTATTAAGTACGTACACAATATAAATTGCACGCGACCAACATGCTTAAGTGTCTCGCACCCACAGTTATTTTCTGAAACATAGAAAGTTGTTATGTTTTGTTTGGTGTTTTATATATAGTTGGTATCAGCACACCACACTAGACATTATGTGGGCTTACATGTACTTACCATGTAGTTATAATAGTTATACATTGTTTTTGATTTATCAGGTGCTGTTAATAGCAATTGTGAGCATATATTATTGGTGATCTGTTTTATACAATGGGCGAGAATGACCAGATTCTTATCCAAATACAAAACGGTTAGTCCTAGTTAAACGGCTATGTAAAAAGATCGGTATTATCTGGAGCAAGATCAAGTACCATCAATAACCAGAATAACTATCGCGTAAAATCCCAAAAAATTAAATTGAATCATAGCATTCTAAATATACAAGCAGCAATGCTTGACCCTTTAAATTTATCGAGCTTATTTATGGGGTCTAGATTTTCTATTGCAGTATTTGAAATTGCAGATTTTTGGAAACCAAATAAAAATACGAATTATTTTAATAGTTATGATAAAAATAAAAACGGTTTGATTTATTCAATTTTTATACACGTATATGTTATACTTGGTTCTAAACGCCGTATAAAAATATATAAAACGGGATCAATGAACTACGAAACAGAAACATATACTTCAAATATTGGATGAGAGATGGCACTTAATAACTTTAATAATATAAATCGTAGTTATTGATATTTTAAAGCATATTGTTAATGCGATAATACGAAGTACACAATTAAAATAGCCAACAATGTATATGAAAGTGAATACTTCAAAAGTTATTTAATTTTTTTTATTTCCATTCAATTGTTATACTCGATATAAGATGGCATCATAAAAGTCGTTACGATTTTTAACAGTGTGAATTTTTAAAACAATTTTAAGTATTTGAATTGTTTGTTTTATTAAAATTAATTTATTTATTTAGATACAATATTAATTATTAATTATAATATAAACGTTCTATTATAATAAATAATTTATTATTGTCTACGGGTATAACCTATAAAAAGAAAAACAAAAATCGCACTGCCAGTTATTTTTTAGTTATAATTTAGAACTGTAGGGTATTTTTTTATTTTTTTTTTAATGACGTCACAACTTATTGATGTGTAAGTTAATATGTGGTATAAACTTTTTAAGTTCGTTTTCGATGCTTGCTGCTTCTATATTTAGGATGCTTTGATTGAACTCAGTTAAAATGTCAGAAAGAGAAAGAGAATGAACATAACGATTGTGCTATATGAAGTTCCTATAAATAAAAGACTGATCAACTTATTGTTCATCATAATCATAGGTTAACTGCAAGTTCCCATTGACACTACGATAAATTTACAAAGCATATAGACAGACAAAGTATATGTATAAAGAAAAATTATTTTGGATTTGACTGCAATAGAGTAGAGCTTTTAATATTTAAAAAGTTGCGTGATAAATCTCCATTCTATTGATGTGCCCGGGATATGGTAAACATAAATTTCAAATATCTTTCAAATGAGAATAAAGTTATTGTGTACATTGTACATATTGTTGTTTAAGCTTCAGGAGCAAGTCGAATGGCTTCGTACAGTGTATAGCCCAAAAGGTGAAGGTTATTTCACTTATCGTGTTTTAATAATTTTGTTTTAGTTTTCTGTAACTCAGACTCAACTAGCCCATTTTGATTTTACTTCCCAAACGAGCACATTGAGACCTGAAATCTATTCCTTTTTCGAATATAGGCCAAGATATCCTGTATCTTTAAAGTCGCTAGTTAATTCTGAAATCAGAACTGCGATCCAAATCAATGCAGTTTGTGCAAAAAAGGTAGAACAGTCCGCACTTTGCAAGTCGAGATTCCAGTTGGTTTTGATCGATGATAAACGTACTAGGGGGTTTAGCTTATTATTCTCAATGGACGCTTTTTGTTTTCACATGTTAATATTGAAAATTCGAAATAATAAATTTTCATTCGAGACAAATGTTAACTCAACTAACAGCGTCCAGTGAGAATACAGAGCCAGACCCTCAAAGAACGCGTCTGTTATAGATCAAGAAAACCTTGATTTTGACTTGTTAATTGTTCCAAGGAAGTTTTTAAGTATGCAATATGATTTTGTCCCATCTTCTTGATGAAAACTGTTAAATCGATGACTTCTGTAAGAATCACAACATCATGCCTAGGTCTAGCTCATGTTACACGTTATCTTCCAACATTTTCTTTGATATCCATGGGACTGATTTCATTCAAACTGCTAAGTCGATTCAAGGGAGTTATTAATAATTAAGTAGTAACATCAACCAGCACAGTTTTTCAACGGCAAACTGGTAAGCCTTGATCACGACACCATCTTAACATACGACTGATCTTGAAATTATTATTAGCGAACATAATATCAATATCAGGTTACAACACTCGTGGTATATAAAATTAATATAACCTGATGAATTTTTTTTATGCACCAAGTACTGAACATTAAGGAACACCTGAAGGAATTTAGAACAACAACTACAAAAAAAACTGTCTAGCAGCCGAAACTGAAAATTTAAATTTTCCGATAAACTTGTTATAAAGAATATTGTGATTCCAAGAACCAAAGGCATTTGAAAAATCTAACAAAGTGAGAGAATTCAGTTCCGAGCTTAACCTTTGAGTATACCAGAGGGGAGGCTTTAAAGTCAAACATTTTTGGCCTGGTCATATTTAGGCGTGCCATGAGATGAACACCATTCTGACCTTCCTCTATACGATGTTAGTCTTTATCAAAGAACTAAACTGGGTCTTAAGATTGTGGGAGGTAAAGAGGAAGTTCAGTCCTGGTCTATAAAATACCAGATAACTTTTACAGAGGTGTATCTTGGTTGCCATGAGGATATCGACTTTCTTACAAAAAGATTTTCATTTCAATGTCTTTTTACTACGAATACAGAATTTACACAAGTCTTCCGTTTTACCGGTTCCGTAGTAAGAGAAGTTTTCTAGCCTGTATGCTGAGTCTTTCCAGCTCCTTAATTACTCATTGTGTCTCAGTACGGTTGGGTTTACTAAGAGAACAGCTATTTAACATAGAAGCTAATAAGAGCTTTTTTATTCTCGCGAAAGATGGGGATATAGACTGATAGAGATGCAGTCTAAATAATTTTCACTTTATCTTCTTCGACTCCTATAAACTTCCATATTTCAGGTATATCATCTCTAAGGGTAAATGATATATATAGCCATAGAGAAAATTATTACATATAACACTCTTTAGGTTGAGACCATAAAAGTATTCCACAAGGAAGATGTCCCTTGGATTTATATCCGAACATAAAATATTTGAGTGTATAAAAGGAGAGGCTTATAAGACAAAAGTCATACCTAGACTTGCAATTATTCGGAATGAACACTATTTCACCTTCTACAATTTTGAAACGTTTCGCAAAAGGAGTTACATAGGTCCTTTGGTTTGTACTTGTAATATTTTCATCTGGTTTTTCGTTAGCTGCAATAGTGACTTTCATATTTCTACAGATATCTCTCTTAGATTAAGCAGCTGTCATGAAGCTGCCACATCCTCACAAAAAGATCTTCATTGTGTTTCTATTCACAACGAACACATTTTTTGTACTCTCTTTGAGAAAATCAATACAAGTCCCATATTTCTGTTTCACCGTTTTGAAAGGATTCGTATAGTCTCTCCAGCTCCATAATTTCTAATGGAGTCCCAGTATAGTTGGGTTGATTAAGAGAATATCTCTTTAACATAGGAGTTTATTGGTGCTTATAAACATGTTGCCTGCATTTTTCATTCCCCTGTATTACTGATTTTCATCGCAGAACTAAGTGACTGGTAGCGATGAAATCTGTAATCTTTGTTGATTCCTAAACACCTTACGATGGTCACAGTCAGAATTATTTCATCTAATTATGCCAGCACTGATTTGAACCGATCGTCATGGCGGTTTTCATACAGAAAAATATGAGGCCATTACAGCACATTTATTTACGGGGTCTGTAATTCAACTGTATATATTGTCACTCTCAGAGAACAGTGCCTGAGAAACTGAATTCTTTTTTTTTCGTGATCCCACGGTTTTTGAATCAAGAACAGAATAGCAAAGGTGACATATATAACTATACTTTGTGGTATTCCGTATGTTTCATGGAACTAGCAAGAAAGCAAGTCATTTAACTTTACGAATTGCCAATGATTTGGAATGAAAAATGTTGCCACCATCTGACTGTGATTTGGTTATAGTTTAATTTTTCTAGCTTGTCTATATAAGACACGAGTAGAAAACTAATAATAAAGGTAAAATATTGAACAAATATTTAAACAGCCATGAAGGTGAACATTTTTGTTATATGAAAGACAAAAGAAGACAAAAAGTAGATGAGAGATATTTATCAAGCATGGTTCTTAGAAAACTTCACTATATCCTTAACGAAGGCTTACCATGAAGTAGTTCACTTAGCTTTTCTCTATATAAGAGAATTTAAGATCCGTAAAGTCTTATATAGGTCCCACTTCATCTGTTACCATTTATGCATGGTACAACTTGCCAAAATTTCTTACATGTCATAAATTTAATAAATAATATCTGTTTACATAAAGCATAAAACTGTAATTTTTGTCGGTTTTTACAGGCCTACCGAAAGGCGGTTCTTCATGCACGATATCAGGAATTCACATTAAATTCCTGACATTGCGATTGAAAAGAACCAGGTATGTACCATCAATGCCGAGTTTTGATCCATATATAACAAGAATTATTCTTCTCTGGAACGCTAGAAGCCATTTATTTAACTCATCTGTTAAGGTCCAACTCCCACATCCATACATGACAACGGGGCTGATCAATACTATGTACAATTTCAGCTTATCCGTATTTGCAAGATATTTATATTACACAAGTGGACGTAGAGCCCATACCAGAGTCTCTCTCGATTGATCACAGTTATTGATGACGCTTTAGGGAGAAGAACAGAAACACTGCCGATAACAGAATTTTATAATTGTAGTTCTGATACCTTGCCAACCAATCCGAAAACAATTGCTGATGAATTCAACAAGTTCTTCATCTCTGTTTCTACTGACGTCACATCTAGATTTATCACACCCAATTCTAGCTTTGACAATAATGAATTTCACAAATATGTTATTGGACAACCAATATTCGGTTTCGAAATTATCACTGAAATTAGGAAATTGAAAAACAAGGCATGCAAAGGTAGTGACGAAATTAATAATTTTATATTCGAAGAGTGTTTATGGTACCGTACCTAATAGATGTTTTAAGTTATTTGTTTAATTAGAGTGTGGATAGTGATATTTTTCAAAATGAACTGAAAATAGCCATGGTCGTTCCAATATTTAAGAAGGATGACGCACTTCAATTAAACAACTACCGACCAATATCCCTTCTGAGCTCTTTTTCGAAGGTATTTGAGAAGATAATGAAGCGTAGACTTCTCAGTTATCTGGATAAAATTAATTTCATGAATAAGAATCAGTTTGAGTTTACGGCTGGGAAATCAACGGAAGAAGCACTGTTACATTTCTTGAGTCCGATTCATTCTACGTTAAATGACTCGATGTTTCCCTCAGCTCTGTTCATAGATATTACTAAAACGTTTGACATGGTTTACCATCATATTCTTACAAAAACTGGATTAGAAGCTACCTTGCTAATCGGCGAAGTTTTATGCTTTGAAGGTCTTATAAAATGTGGCGTACCCTCAAGGGGGGGTCAGTGTTCGGATCACTATTATTTTTAATTTATTTTAACTCCATCTTTGCGGCCGGTCTTCTTGGTCACACCACAGCGAACGCGCAATAGTTTTACCGATGTACCACTGGGTTTGCTAATACAAAAAGACTTAGATAACCTAGGTAAATAGTTCTATTACCATAAGCTTGTGATCAGTGACAAATCAAGGATGTTGAGTTTTGAACGGACTAATGATACTTTAACACGAAATCGTCCAATGTATCATGCATATCCGTGTAATGATATTCAATGATGTGTTTTTAGTTGGAGACTGTAAACGAGTTCAAGTATTTGGGATTAACTATCGACTCTCAACTTAATTGGAATTGTCACTTGGGTAAAGTAAAAAAATTGTTATTACTGTGCATAAATTTTATAATCTCAGGAAATTTTGCATTTTAAGATAGAATAGTAGCCAACACTTTTGAATGCTTCTTCTTAGTGGACAATTTCGTTTCATATAGGTTTAACGAAACTTTACTAAGATCTGGAAGCTACCCTCTCGTAAACTTGTCTCGTATGAGAACTTATGATGAAATTTTTGATTATATCATTCTGCTTACGATTAATAAAACAATTGTGCCACTCGAGTATCTCTTTGCCAACCTTAAGCTAATTTAATCCATGTTCATGTCTCGTGTTATAGTCGCGATCACCCAGCGTTTAGTATTAAGCTAAAATAAATGTTAAATTGTTTATAATAACAAATTCGGTTAGATTTTAAATAAATTAAACAAACCACCCGTAACCTACCCGACATAATAAAAAATCTTTCTCGCATATAGCTAACAATAGATCGTTATGATCTAGATCGACCCAATTACGCAGATATATGTCTACACTCTACTATAAATATTTACCAAAACTATCAATTTAGTCTATCGTATATATCGTATATATTGCATTTGCAATCAAGTCAAGCGGCATACGCATATGTTAGCAATCATTAACAACGACATTCCATTTTTTTTTGTTTATTTATGTTACATTATTAGTGGCGCTATGCAGTATACTGATGACTTAGCTTTATATATACCATATACATATGTACATATGTGGCTGACTCCATGCTGATATATTTTATAAATAAATAATACAATAATTGTAATTCAATCCTCATAATTGTGGTTTTGCTTTTATAAAAATTAAATTAAATCAAAATTGAATTGAAATTAAACTCGATCGTAATTATTGTCACACTTCAAAAGCTAAATATGTAAACAAAAACTATCGAACCAGAAAACATAATGTATGACAAGGTCAAAAGCATTAAACCACTTTCAATCATAAATTGTACAATTTTATTGATATTTGATGAAGTGTCAATTGAATTGACTGTTGCAAAAGGTGCAAATAGTTACACATCATTACGTATTGGCGCCGTATGTGGTCCCGACTTATTATTGATTTTCGATTGTTTGACAATCTAGGCTCAAAAACAAAACGAAAAACGTGAAATCGTACAATTTAATATTTTTGTCACGATTTTGTCGTGTGCTAAATGTACAAATAAAAAATTATGAATCGAAATTACATCTGGATTACCACAAAACCACTTTAATATAAAATAAATCCCCTTTCAATGTTTTTTTTTTCTGTTGTTGTTTGTTCGGTTGCAGCACATACTTTCCTCTTAATCGATCTGATGAGTATTTTAAAGTCTCATAACTTATCTACGAAATATTTTTTTTTTGTTGGGTTTTCACAAAAAAAAAACAACAAAACGAAATAAAAAAGGGACATAAGATAGATAAATTTTAAGAGAAATGATCCTTGAAAAATTCCTCTATTATCGCAATTGAAGTTTTATATATCAAGCGGATTACATTATTATTAAGGACCGGGACTCTATATACTGTGTGCAAGGGTTGAATGAAATATGTATTAATCCATCATCTCAAAATTTTGTAATGTCCAATAATACATTTCTGGCGATTTAATATGCGATGCTGTACAATAGACCGATTGGAAACGGAAAGAATGGTAAGTACAAAAGGGTTCCACTAAATAGATAACAAAAGGAATCGTTTTTTTTTTATATAAATACTGTACATGTGGACATAAGTCATCTCAAGGGTTCAATTTATCATGTATCGATATATATATCGTCCTAAATAAGGATACTTTGCCAAACATCGATTAACTTAAATTAGAAAATAATAATTCAAAAAAATTATTACACTTTGCTGTATAAAAGGATATTTTACCCCCTTTTACAACAAAAAAAAATTATATCGGATAAACTAACAATAGGAAACAGATATCCAACCGAACTATAATTGCCAAAAAAATCTGCAATTTGGGACTGAACAAAAAACAACAATGTTTTCAGTCTTGTTTGGGTCTATTGATTATGTTGACATTTATTAGCGATAATTTAGAGTTTTAAATAAAATAAAAAAATTGGTCGATTAATATGAGGGATAGATCCCTATTCGATGATTTTTTTTAGGCCATTCGATAAATGATATATTTAGATGTGCTTAACTATATTTTCACATCTCTAAGGTGGAGGAGTATTGATTACTGTGATGGATACAATACTGAACTGACAAAATTGCTCGCTACTTTCTACTCATCGTTGCGGTGTATATACCCTTCGGTTCAAACCGTGACCTTAAATATTCGATGCTTACTTATATGTTACATATAGGTAACCGTATAGGTAAAAGTCGAGGAAAATATCTGGATTTTATATCCATCTACTTGAGATCACTTGATTCTACAAATTATGGCATGTGAAGATGTTACCGACTGTACAAAGTAACACTGTTCAACGAACGTCTCAGAACTGCTATAGACTAGATCTAAGAATAAACTCTATATGTTTGACTAGAGCATTATGAACATTTCAGTACTGCTCTGCTCGATTGCTTCGTTATATTATATATTTAAACAGTCATATCACCTCATTAACATTAAGGCCTTCCTAATTTTCATATATAGTTGTAGCAAAGTGCAATGGTTCTAACTTAAATCTTAAAGCTGATGGAATACTGATTACTGTTGGAATACTGTCGAGGTGTATATACCCTTCGGTTCACATTTGAGCCTTAACTACTATAAATTACTTCGCAAGCATTTTAACATCACAAGTTAACCGCATGTTTAAGTGTTGAGACCACTTCATCTCTAAAATGTTGGCATGTGAAGATTTTACCTGTTGAAAGTCTCAAGACTGGTATCGACTAGCTCTAGGGTAAATACTAGGTTCTACTAGCTATACAGGTGATACGACTGTCTAAACATCCCTGCTTTCACAACATCTAGTAACGAATTTAAAGTTGTTAAATTAAAGTTTCACAATAAAAACGTTCTTCTAAAGTTGAGTTGACTAAAATTAAAGTGTTCTTTCCTCTATGACACTTTAATACCGTTTTGCTTCCTTCAATACATTATATATTTAAACGGTCAGGTCACCTTATGAAGACTTCCAATTTTCATAAGGTGAAAATGTGCAATCACATCAACTAAAATGTTAAAGGTGTTGGTATACTGATTACTGTGATGAATACAATACTGAACGAGTTTAACATTCAAACTACTCCATACTCATCGTCGCATACTCATTATCCAGTTACATCTATTTCAAAACAGCATACGTGCAGAGGAAGTGGCTCATGGTTTACTAAATATTTTTACGACAACGGTCGTGAATTGTGTAATAGAATTTTAGACGAAATATTGTCTGTGTGGATGGTTTTAAGAATGGTTCATAGGAAACCACGTCACAGTCAGTCACAGGGATCTGTTGAACGTGCTAATCAGGATATCGAATGAATGATAAGTACATCGAAGGTTTGTGATTTGTACAGCTCATGAAAAACCGAGCATATCACGAAGGAATAAAATGCATGTTCGTGATTATCAATTTTATGGATAATGAAAGTAATTTAGAAGAAGGCAACAAAGACGTTGGAGATCCCGATGACAATGAAGACGTTGAAGACTCTTTTATCAACGAAGACAATTATTCCAGTAACAACTGATTCAAAGTAAGCAAATCAAAAGAAGTGATCTAATTGCAGAGAAGGGAAAAAGCGCAAAAGCAAGACTTAAAATTGCAAATAAAATGAAGCAAGTATCTAATCGGAAGTTTCCAGTTGTTAAAGTTGAATCTACAGTTAAGATAAAAGTTCCAGATGTTGATAAGACCAGAACAGACTGAAGCAATCTACTAGCCATAATAATTGAAATAGAGAAAGATTACTCTCGTCTTGGTACGAAAAGTGGTAAGTTAGAACGAAAATGTACAACCGAAAACAGTTTGTTATTTGTAAAGAAGAATTTCTAAAACTTGATGATGTGCCAACCGAGCCGATATCTCTTTTTTTTTTTTTTTTTTATATTTTATTCTATGCTATCTTTTTTGGGGCTCAAGGCTCTCCCAGCTCTTTCGCGGTTCGCTTATTTACGTCCTACTTTACGCCTTAACGTCCTACTTAAATCGAGGACGTACGGCTATAGGTCCAATTTTCGTAGAACCATCTGCGCATTGCATAGCTCCACGCCAGCCTATAGTACTGTCATGGAAGATGGGTCGGCCCATGAGTTCTGCACTCCAACAGGGGGTCATAGATGTGTTCATTAACACCACCGATCGTAATCAGATGGTGAAAAATCCCTTTTGCATCCTACCCCTATTGGGATTCGAGAACCCGGTACCTCCTGCTCCAACTGCCACAGCTTTAACCACTGAGCCACCTGGGCGGTGAGCCGATATCTCTTCGAGAAGCTGCTAGAAAATGTTCTGTTTCAGGTGGGCAGGGATATACCAAATGAATTTGTAAAGGCAAATGCGATTCAAATAAATGCAATTGTAATAAAGTTAGCAATTCAAAATGCCACAACAGTTTGGCATGTGTCAATAAATCATTTTTTTTAATTAAAATAAATAAGATTACTGAATTTGTATTATTATTTCTTACATATGTAATTCTGATTTGAAATAAAAGTAAGAAGATTCATTTTTTAACCTTATCTCTGCAACTAAAAGGTAATTATTTACAATCGCCGGTAATAGTAAATAATGTCAAAAAATTTATTATATTTACTTATGAAGTTGAGAATTATGTATAATAACCGGTAATTATATATAATAACCAACTTAACACTTTGACCGTAACCTATATACCCTTCGGCTCAAACCACACTCAAGCGACAATGGATTACTACGCCAGCATTTTTATATCACAAGTTAACCGCTCTACCTGAGACCACATGATTTCTGAAATATTGTTTTGTGAGGATGTTATCGGCAGTATGTGCATCCATCACACCCCAACAACGATATAAACGAAAAATCATCTAAATTAATCGTGGACAGAGATTTGAATACCAAGGTTACATTGTTCTACGAACGTCTCAAGACTGGTGTCGATACAAATGTTCCGTAACGGATCATTGAACAACATTTCTGAACGATAATGCTCATTTAACTTGAAATAAGCTGAACAAGTTATTTGGTCATCATTACTAACCTGTTTTCACACACACTTGTAAGGAATTAAACTTACTTCTTTCTAATAATTACAATCTGCAAATTGAAGTTGAGTTGAATAAGATGGTCGAAGTTTCCTTCCCTTCCCGTTTCAGGATATATAATGAGCAGAGCTCAGTTTCTTCGATATATTATATATATTTAACGGTCTTATATGGTGGAGTACTGATAGCTTTGATGAATACAATAATTCCGAACGAGGTTAATTTACTCACCGCGATAGTGTATATACTGTTTGACTCGACCCAAGACTTCTATATCTTAAATATTCAAAGCTTAGCTGCAATGGATTTCATTTCAGCATGTCAACGTCACAAGCCTACTACATAAGTAACAGTCGAGAAAAATTTCGGGATTTTGTACACTCAGCTTATAAACCTCTAAAATTTAGGCATAATTTTGGATGTTCAGGCGGTGTACGTATATCTATCACACCCTAATCCAGTTGTTGACAATGCTGCCCCAACTAAATCACTGGCTAAGATTGTTTATCGAACCTCACTTAACCACGATTCTGAAGGAATCTAAAGTTTCAAATTAGATCCTTGGAAATAATTACATTCTGTAGATTGAGTTAAGTTGTCGTCCTACTTGTTACGATTTTATGATTAAATTATGAACTCCTCCATAACATCTTTTTCCAGATCCGTGGAATATCCCTATATCTAAATCAGTGGTTCAATGGCTCTTTAAATCAATGGTTAATTGATATTTATGTTTAAATTCAAAAAGGTATAGTCTGCCAGAGCATCACCTATAGTTGTTGCAACACTTAGTATCTTTTTGCAAGGATCTCAACAGTACGATTGATTCAAGTTTGACATGGTCTGTAGTGATTTTTCAAAGGGTTTTGAGAAAAACTCGAGTCTTACAGATAAATTGGACGAAATTAAATTGCAACTGCTGTCTGAAAGTATCAGACTGTTTGGAGTGATCTGAACAATTTTTGCAGTTCGCTGATGAACTGTAATTTATTGTTAAGGTTAGCAAATGTAACACTATCATTTTATATAGAATCCGATCTTCATAACTGCATCAACATTTTTGAGTGTCTTTCTATTCGGATTTAAAATTTACAAGACACATAAATTCTTAAATATACTTCTAAAGATTACATTAAGTAGAATTGTTTCAGATCTATTAAGCAACTAACAAACAATTTTTGTAATTACTGGCATTTGGTTCACATATTCTGGAATATGCCTCTCAGGTTTGGTCACCTTTATATATATACATGTGTCATTCTGTTTATGGACTCGAGAGCCTCACATATTGTCTTCGATGTAATTTACTAGGATTGCCATGACCTGACTATCGACGAGAAATAGCTACAGCACTATTCCTAGTAATCATTTTAATATTGCGTATAGATTGCTCTGAGAGGGTTGCTCATTTAAATTTGTGTGTTTCCGAACACCGATTGTACCACCCTGATGGGTTTTTATATATTGATAGTGTATTTACGAATATGGTCAATTATAATCAACTGACAAGAAAATATGCGATGAATTATGAACACAATTAAGATTCCTTGGTGGATTTCGAACCATTCCACGTCTGGAAAAAACTACTTTTTGGTATGGAGCTTTTTAATGTAAAGTTGGCAATGCAGTAGTCCTATGAAAGCAAAAAATATTTATTAAAGGTTATTAAATCCGCTGGGTATTTAAAAACTATTTTGTAACAATAGTCTACCTCATCGAGTTTATTTGTCCAGAAAATGAAATTTATTTGTCCAGCGTTACAATGAGTCAGTACTTGCCAATAATCTCTGATTAAATGTGGTAGCATCTACGCCATAATTCCATAATTCGGTTCTTTTCCAGAATACTTTTGTCTACATTGGATATGATAATTATATTTACTTCATTCCCCATGGTTGAAAAATGACAGTTCCAGGACATACCAGGTATCCTGAAAGTGTTTCTTGTATACAATTTTACCAATTGGCTATTATAACTGTGTCCATGTTCATACGACCATACTGTCTATCTCGGAGATATAAATTTGTGACATGTAACTATATGCATATGGCATAGCAGGTATCTTATTTTTTAAGTGATTAGAAATTTTTAAGCTGGTCTCTTAAAATAAAAATTGATTGTACAAATAATGATACCAGTTCCACGTTTTAGGTACACTAGAAACCAAAATATCAAATAGGTCAAAATGTTCCAACCTACAATAAATAAATTGTACACATTAAACGATCATAAGCTGCTACTGTTTATCCATATAAACGGCTACCACTTTTCTCATTTACTTAACTGCAGGCATCGTTAAACTATAATTATGCTAAGTCCTGCAATGGTAAATGTACAATTTTATAGTTTGAAGGTGGAAAAATCATTTCAATCGGATAGTTTGTGTTATTCTTCCAACAGTCACAACCCACTGCCATTTAAATTTTTTGCCCACAGATATAATTTTTTTTATTTTTTTTTATCAAACCTAAAATGGAACTCTCCACAGAATAAACAAACTATACAATACAACAACAACAACTAAATATGTATTATAAATAAATAAATAAATAAACTAACTTTTAAACGAGATGATAAATAAAAAATAAAAAAACTATATATAAGAAAATAAACAAAGATAAAACCAGTTTCTTATTTCTTTTATTCTTTCTTGCAAAAACTAAATATGTATATATATATATATATATATATATATATATATATATATATATATATATATATATATATATATATATATATATATATATATATATATCGTAAGATACAATTGCAAGGTCAACATCTGAATGTAATTTCTTGTTGTTGTATCCACAATATACGTTGTATGGTTTTATATGCACGATTTAAACGATATTCAATGCATTTGTTGTGTATGCATACGATCGTATATGATCGCGAACGAGTGCGATCCAGCATAAAGAAGAGAAACGAACGAAACACAAGACAACACTAAACCTATATTGACATAATATACGTATATAAGAAGACTGTTTGCATTTATGTTCCATGTACAAACAATATTAATTTATAAGAGGTGATCAGCTGAATTAAAGCCACAACCACATTAAGTCAAAGCGATCGACAAGCACGATCGTTTAATAAAAATGAAACAAAAAATCATCATCCTATACAATTGCAAATCAAATTTCGTTTCTTAAGTGAAAGAGAGAAAGAGAAAGAAAAAATAATTATTTAATTACGCCAACTTATTATTTGCTTTAAATTTACATTTTGTGTCTGGTTTCGATCAAAGTAAATATGTCTGTATATGTACGTTACTGTATAAAGACAGATATAAATTGATTTTTGTGATAATAAAATTATACATACAGTTAAAAGCACAGCAACAAAATCTTAGCCTTGAAGGTTAGAAAGAGAAAAAACAATAACAAAACACAAAAAACAGGTCATTGCCTTGCCTTTTTATTCTCTCTATACGCTATACACTTTTGGTTTAAAAGAAGTTTTTTTTCCATTTCTTCAAGAAAACAACAACACGAAGAAGTAAAAAAAAAATATACGATTTGTAAAAAAGAATAAGAAATCGAATAAGAAACCTAAGTTAACAAAAAAAAATACGATTAAGAACGAATTGGAGAGGATAGTATTAAGACTTGACACGACGCATATATATATGATGCAGTTTGAATATTGTCCGCATTTAGAGACTCCGCACACATTATTGGGTGTAACATGATATTCAACAACAACATGCACACAGAAAAAAAAAATATCATGAACCATCAATTTTCTGCATGCAAAATCTGCACCCGAACCTAATTACATACAATAGAAGTCATTGCGATATACATATATAAGAAAAATACGATCAATCATGTTACGTTCTTGTCCTAACAATTATAATATATAAAATAAGATAAATATCTTGAGCATATATGTGTATCTCGTTCGTTCTACCACCAGTGTTTTTTTTTAACCTTGGGGTAACTATGAACCGTTTGTTCAGTTGGGTTTTACAGATTAAACTTAATTTTAACGGAGTTCGTATTTGGGTTTGTGAGGCACAATATTTTGTAATGTTCACAATTTCAGAAACCGCTTGGGATGCTGATGATAAACAATCTAAACATTGTTCTATATATAAGACCTCTGGTTAGTGGACAGAATATCTTTAGATGGAACAATGTTTTAATTCATTATCTGTCAAGTGTTTTAATATGCTAGGGCGGTTTAGATCTGTTGATGAGGTCATTGAATAACCACTTGATTTAAAAGGTGAAATCCATCTTATTAGCATATATATATATATATATATATATATATATATATATATATATATATATATATATATATATATATATATATATATATATATATATATATATATATATATATATTTCCTTACGATTGATTATGATTATAGTATGTGTAATGTCGTAATTGTGTTGGAGTGGCTGATAAGGCTTATGTGGCTTGAAAGGTACTTCTTTGGTAGGCGCAGGTATTTTGAGGAAGTTCCTTTCATACCGAAGAGTACGGTACAATATCATTGACAGAATGAAAGTATGAAATTTGTGAAGTTGTGTTAGAAATTATTGGACGTGTTATGTAATGCCTTTATAATGGGGCCATAGGGTTTACCAATACAAGAAGCGTGACGCTTCCGTTAAAATCATGGTTAAAATTTTAATTTGAGATGGTTTGTTGTTATGTTGTAATTTGCTAGACCGGTTTCGATCTGATGAGAAAGTCATTTGATAATCACTTGATCGAAAAGTCAAATCAATCTCAATAGGCACATGTAATTGGACATATATGTTCTATGACGGTTCATATATGATGTGTTGTATATTCACATGTCGTAATTGTGTTGAAGAAAAACTTTCAGAAAATATTTGTATATTAGGAAGAGAACTGGTTCACCATTTAGGGAAGACAGAAAGATAGTATAAAATATGGGAGGTTGTGTCAGAGAGTACGTTAATATTATGATCTAAACAAGGCCGTAGGGGTCACAAATTTAAGCGTCAAGCTTTGTTTCTTTAATATGAATTTGAGTTGTTCTTATGTTGTAATATGCTAGATGGCCGGTTTCGTTCTGAGAATGGCATCATTTAAAGACCGTTTCTTCATGGAAAAGATCAAATCCATCACATCAGTGCCACCGGACTGTATATATGCAGTGTGCGATTTGTATATGTAGGGTGGCCGAACATGTTGTGAGAGTGCTAGCTAATTAAATGAACCTGAACGAACTTTTACCCGAAATGTTGATTAAAATAACTAATGGATAAGAACCATACTTTTATTTTTCATTATACTTTAATCAAACAATGTTGAAAGATTGATTACATTATTGGTCCTCTTAGTGGGTATTCATAACTTTCTTGATGTTCGGTTCTCACCTATTATTTTTCAATGCCTTAAGTAGTTGTACGACAATTTTGCTACCTCTCACTTGTGAAATTACTTATTTTCCCTTTACAGTGAATTTAATTGGATTGGTTCAGGGTTGGATTGAGATCATAATATAGCTAAACTTCAGGACAATGTTTGTTTTTTCCTCATTGAATCATCTCAGTTTCAGGTATATTCTGAGATGGAGAATCTCCAAATGGTGAGACGTGATTGTGGACTAATATGGTGTAATATGAGATAGGAGTAGTTATGAGTTTTGGCAGAGAATTAAATATTGGAACTTGGAACTTAGTAATTGATACTGCTCCAACTTATTTTAGTCCAATTATCAAGAAATTTGAAATAGAGCTCAAGATTTAGCTAGAACCATCTGTATACTGCAAGCTTATAATATTGGTATGTAAGATGGGTTGGTCCATGAATTTTGCACTCCAACAGAGGGCACTAGATGTGTTTAGCGATCGTAATAAAATGCGATGAAAAATACTTTTTTGCATCCGCCCCTTTCAGAATTCGAGCGAGAACCGGAAACCTTCTGCTCTTATTGCCGCAGCTTTAACCATACTGCACCATTTGGTCGATATTCAAGTATTACTACCAGTTTTATAATGATTACATATTCAGATGTTTGAGTACATATTCAAATCCAAGATTCGATGATTCCACCAACACGCCGATTATCTATTCGAATCTTATTTATGTGCAGATATAAATAAAAACTTGTTACAGCTTCAAATAATCTCCGGTTAACATCTTCAATTTCGTTGGTCAGAAGCTGTCTCTATTTTATATTAAGGCACAACCAGCGACGGTTAGCTATATACATGAGTAAATGTTTTTCAAGTAAACAGTTTGCAATTGTCTGTTGCCAACAGAGCTGTGGTATATTTACATTCGTACACGTACAAAATACAAATTATCTTGTAATGTGTTTATTAAGCATTTGCAATCATTCTATAGTGCACTTGATTTGTTTGTGAAGTTGAAATTTGAAGTGTCCATAACTCTCAGAAATTCGTCTCATTTAATCTCGACACACATATCATTAGAAGTATCTATAACACTATCAAGTATCATACATTCGTAACACCCACCATCATTCGTAAGAATTGTTTCTATTTATTGGCATTTCTCGCTAGTGCTCTATGACCTCTCACTCTATTAAATTAATCCCATACATCCTTAGTTGTGATCCTATGTGTCTTTTTAGACAAAGTCCTGTCAACTTTTCCTATATGCTCTACGGACTTTCCTTATTTTAATTTTGCACTCGCTTTTTCATATTAACCTACTATTTTCTCGAAATACATCTGTTGGGGGCTATAACAATTTCCATTCATACCAATACTGGGATTTTTCTTCCACTGATGCCCATTTTGTTCTGTCGTGCCTACTTGTGTATAACACACCTCATTCACTTTCTCTCTATTTTACACACCAAGATGGTTGACATCATTTGTTTCTTTTCTTGGGAGAATCTCATTTATTTCTCTGACCCAATTTTTATCATTAATCGTAAAAAAAAATCGTATAATAATCACTACCCAAATTCTCATTGTAACATTCCATGTGATATGGCAGGCACTGACTCTAGCCCTAACATTAATCATTCACGTTGACCTTCCATCGTTCAGTATTACGTGATCAGTACAAAAAAGGATTTCGACCAAAACTATAGTAAGTTGATTACAAAAGTTGTCGTTGGTAATTTCATAATTAGTATTTGTCACATTAACAAAAAAGATGGTCAATTTGTACACTTCAACACTTGTTCAGTAGAACAATTTATTTTTAATTAACTTTTCAGTTATTAATTTAAAGCTCAAAGGCTTTATATATTTTGAATTTTTCAATTAATTTGATATATGAAAACCTGTTAAGTAGATAATACTCTTGCGAATTGAAGTACCGGACCACCCGAAAGTAGGTTGAGTCGACTTTGTATATATACAGAAATTAATGTATGCGTAGTACTAGCGAATTGTTGAAAGAAAAAATGTTGGAAAATGTTTTCGACTCGAAAGCATTAAGTTGGGTACGAATGAAGGAAGAAGGAAAATAATTATATTTACCGACTTCCAGAGTGGTATTTTATTGTTAAATAATGGAGGAAGCAGAGGCGGGAATGCAACAGCCGATATGCTTGCGAAAGAGGTATTTGTATCTGAAAGTATTTAAAGCTTGAGCAGAATAAAATTGGAAGGAGTAATTGCAAGGAGTTTGTTTTAACGTCATTTGAAAATAATGAATGTGAAACGATTGACGTGATTGAAGATATCGAGCTCACCCTGCTAAACTGTACAAGAGTAGAGCAGATTACGATAGCGCACTTGATCCCTCATATATGAATTTATATATAATTATATATATATATATATATATATATATATATATATATATATATATATATATATATATATATATATATATATATATAATATATATATGTATATATAAATATAAATATATATATATATATATATATATATATATATATATATATATATATATATATATATATATATATATATAAATATAAATATATATATATATATATATATATATATATATATATATATATATATATATATATATATATATATATATATATATATTACATGTATTTATTGTTCCATCACAGATTGGCAAGTGCCTTATTTTTTCGTTAATTCTGTAAGGTGGGTTCCATATAATAAATGACCATAAGACGACACTCTCACTTTTTATATAATAAAAATTTATTCAAACCAATTGTCACACATCTTAACAGCATGTGGCTACGTAAAATTCTCTAAATTAGTACCACAAGATTTCTTTCGTTTATCACCACAACAATAAGTCATAAAGAATATTATTACTACCTATCATATTTTGTTAATGTCCAAGTTTTGTTTAAACACTTAAACCTTCGTTTTATATATAAACAAAAGATAAATTATACAACGAAGTCTTAGACGTTTTTTAACCATAAAAAAAGGAGTCTTGACCGAAAACACAGGTACCCCTAATAAAACGAGAGCAATAAAACGATATGCTATTATTTTCTAATTTTGATGATGATATGTTACATACAGTGGTAAAGGTAAGCCATTGTTGATTTACATATGTGTATAGAGAAGAACATCACTTGATCACCTTCAATGTCTAACGTCTTGAATATATATAGTCGTATCTGAAACAAAGACTTTATTACTGTGTATCTATATCAAGAAGCATTAATATTCCCGCTTTTTTTTTGTTTATGTATTTCTGAACATTCAGAATTATACTGCAGTTCAATTAATTAATTAAATCAAATCAACGTACATATATAGGAGAAAACTAATACCCTATCTATGCAGACTATTTAAAATTCAAATCACAAATCACTATATATACGTTATATGTGATTCGAATAGTTGATATATAAGAAACGTACGAATAGAAAGAAAAACTTGCTATAAAACAACTTTATATTATACACTTGTTAGTGTTGTATTTCTTTCCCGCGCTTTTTTAGTGTAAAACAAAAACAACAAATCTTACGACACCCTATCGTAGTAAAATAGAAAAAAAAATAAACTACTAAAGATCAAATTTAAATAAATTATCTGGTTTTCTTATTCTGAGGTTCTTCTTCGGTTCAATTTTTTTTCCTTCTTATACTCGACGATCATAATGATCTTCAACTTTTCTTGTTTAAATCGTGCATCGTAAATTGATGTTGTTTTTTGTTGCTGTTGTTGTTACTATAATATTACTAATATTATTATTTTCTGTCAAGATTTTGTTTTCGTTGCATCTTGTTTTAACCTAAGACAATTTTCTTATTTTTATTTTTTTCTATCGCATATACTCTATAGCTGCAACGTTTTCGTCGTAGAAGATACGATTTTTATTATTGGTCTCTTCCTTATACATATTAACGGGTATATCGAATTAATGTGTTTAATGTTATTGTATAACTGTAGGGCTTTTATATACACATGGGATGTACATGTGGATCGAATGTACATTATACTCGTATATGTGTCTAGTAAGTTATCTCAAATTTAAGCACATTAGTGTGCTGCCTCACTTAAATAAGGCCATATTGCAGTTTCACGTTAATAAAGTTTTTCAGTCATTAGTATACGAGCCAGGGGGCCATATATGAAATTTTTCGATTTTTATCGATATCGAAAAAATTCGATTCGATGCGAATTTGTAAGTTGGCTTTCGAATTTTTTCGATAATCGAAAAAAAATTCGATAAGTCTTGTATTCACCGTAATAGAATGGTTTTGATTTTGTTTTAGTTCGTTTTTGTGTTTGTATCCTATAGTGTGATTAATAAATGTGTGATTATTCAATCTATGATTAAAATGTTCCACGCAAATCTCTTTGATTTGCGTGGAACATTTTAATCATAGATTGAATTATAGATTGAAAATGGACAGTGTCGGTATTTTTATTCGTTCAAGTGATGAGGATTCTCAAGATGAAGTGTCGTCGATATCCGAGCAGAGAAAATGTTTACGAGTAGATTCAAATCCTTTTGATATGAGTAATAAAAGGTAATTCAAAGTTATTTATCGTTAATACTGTTTATTGAAGAATAATTTCTTTTAGATTTATGAAATTATTTCGGTTGTCGAAGGGCTGCTTTAAGAACTTCTTTTACAAGCAGAGCTACACTTTACCAAACGAAGAAATAAAGACACAATACCACCTATATTAAAACCAGCGGCTTCCATACGGTTTTTGACTGACGGGTCCTACCAACAAGTAGATTTAGGCCAAGATTTTTTAATAGGAATGGCTCAACCGACAGTTTCGGCAGTAATTGCGGAGACCCTAAATATATTAGAGTCTAAAATTTGTAAAAATTATATTAATTTTAATTTATTGGAGGAGGAAAAAGCCAAATCAAAAGTATTCTTTTTTAACAAAACTGGATTTCCTGGCGTGATTGGGTGTGTAGATGGCACACATGTCAACATTATACGACCAAACAAAAATGATCACCATTTTTTTAATAGGAAAGGTACACACAGATTAAACGTAATGATAGTAAGTATAATGTATTTGAATTATCTAGAACACAATAATTATAATTGTATTTTATTTTTATAGACATGCGATTATAATATGATGATAAGATCAGTTAATCCGCGTTACGGAGGATGTTCAGATGACTCAGCTGTTTGGAAAATGAGTAAAAACGTGGCTATTCTCAAGCAGGCATTTTTAGCTGGTGATGAATCATCGTGGATACTAGGTAATATTATAATATTATTCTTCCACTAATAAATATGATTACACTATTTATTATTCTATTCTATTATTCTTACATTATTTAGGAGATTCTGGATATACACTACAACCTTGGTGCATGACACAATATAGAAAAGCTGTGGAAGGTAGGTCTGGGTGGTCTCAGGAATCTCGATATAATACTTTACACTCGAAAGCTCGTACTATAATAGAGCGGGTATTTGGTGTTCTTAAAGGACGTTGGCCATGTCTACTGCATACGCGTGAGTTGCACTATTCACCTGAGAAGGCCGCTCAAATCGTAAATGTTTGCTGCCTCCTTCACAATTTATGTGTGAAACATAAAGTTCCAATTGACGAACAGCTGTTAGAAACAGAGCGAGTGGGACAAAATGCCGTAGATGAGGTAGATACCGAAAATATACCAGACGAAGCTAAAAGAATAAGAAACGAAATCAGAGATAGATTTTAAAATTCAATAATATTAAAATTCATTATTCATATAAAATTCATTCACACATTTCTCAATTCAATACATTTTAATTCAATTATATAGATAAGCTTATTAAAATAAATTATTAAAAATTAAATATTTGAGTTTCCTAAATCACGCTTAAGCTCTAGTTCTAATTTTTGAACTTCGAGTTGTTCGGCTTTATGTTTTGATGTTTGAATCAATAGTTTTGCTTAGCTAGCCATTTTTCTCGATTAAAATTTAAGGTATCTCTATTGCATTTGTTTAAGTCTTTATTGGCGTTTCTAATTTCTTTCAAAACTCTCAAGTGGTTTTTTTGGAATTCCTCGCAACTTTTGTAATAGGCTTCCTGCATTACGATTTGTTTCTTAAGTAGCATCTTCACAGTTTCTCTAGTGTTCCTGTCTACAACCACCAGAAGACGTTCTCTGTTACCCTGTTGGAGTATCACTTTGGACGTTGTCGGCCCCGACATTCATCGATTCTTCTACTGGGTTGGGCACTATATTTGCAATGTGGGGTGAACTATTACACCCAAAATCTTGTGTTTAATGTTATATTTCTTCGAATCTTAGCCTTTACGGTGTATTTGTAGTCTTTCCAAACCTTAAAAATATTTAAAATAATTAACATGAGTTCTATAATTAAGATGAGCTGTTTTTATTGGAGGGCCTTCGTCATTTAACTTTTTTGTCAAACCTTCCCATAATTTGTTGGCAGTCTCTTTAAATTGAGGGGCATTTAAGCAACTTTTTGCTATTCCCTCGTTTCTTTCCATGAAGGAGACCAGCGCTTCAAATTGGTTGGGGTACGTATTCCTGGATAAACCAATATTCATTAAAAAAAATTGTAATTGTATTATACATTCAATTTCAACAGAAATAATTAAGAATAAAACTTACATCGAAATTTTTACGCCAATATCGGTACAATTTATTTAAATTATATTCAATAATTATTATTATTATTTGAAAACATTATTTTAAAACATAATGAAACATAAAATTCGCCAACTAAATAGCAATCAAATTTTTTCGGTGCGTTCGAAAAAAATTAGCCGTATTTTTTTCATTTAAGTTTCATAATAGAGTGAATTTATTCGTTAACATGTGCGTTCGAAAAAATTCGCTTCGAATTTTGATTTTTAAGCTTTATAATAGGGCGAATTTTCTCGATATCGAAAAAAATCGAAATCGAAAAGTTTCATAATAGGTCTTATATACTAGAGTAATCTACCTAAAAACTCTGGATGTCAATAGACTTAAGTCTGGAAATATTTTGCAGTTTTCTAGTCCTCTTAATCGAAATATTTTCTTGATAAGATAACAATCTAGTATAGTTAAGACCCTTAAAAGCACACTTCGGGATAAATAAACCAATTTTTGTATTAGTTTAGAAATCGGGATTATAAATGATGAAATTCAATAAAAATGCACTTTGTTTTGACGGTTTTCCGGAAAATAACGAAAAATCATTTGTATGGAATTCCATACAATGTGCATTACATGATACAATTATTAAATACGATTTATCAAATTTTATAGATATTTATTTTATTTCAGTCTTCAATTTAACAAATTATCACTTTTATTACAAAAAATTATTAATAAATAAGTTTAGAAAAAGTCTTAAAATTAAAACTTAAAGCGTATAAATTCATTTAATATTTTTATTACCATACCCAAAAGTGGACTGTATGCTACTTAGTATGAAACTCTAAGAAGCAGTTTCGATGTTTGTTCAGGCACAAGAACACATTACATTTCATGCATTTTAAGTCCGTGAAATACTTACAGGAGCCATTTTTACACCGATTTTGCGATTTGTTGGTTTTTTGGTCGTTGTAGATAGGGAAGTGTTGTACTTGATCTGTTCGAACATCTCGAGGAGGAATGGGGTTGGCAGAACTTTTCTTACTCTTTCGATCAAGAAGTTTCTGATTTCTAGAAGCGGAATTTAATGAAATAGAACTATCACAACGGCAGAGCGATTCCACTAGTTCTATTCGATAGTCTGGCAATGTTTTTGGTACTTCTCCGTTTAGCTTACATACTTTTCGGTATAATATCCAACTATTTACAACCGTGATGTCGATCAAATGGAAAAATATTCGCATGTACCATTTTTTTGATTTCATTGTTATTTTGTGGCGTCCTATAAAAGAATCTATTAGATCAACGCCTCCCATATGCTTATTATATTCTTTTATTATGTTTGGGCAATTAATTGTAATACGACGATTTTTTCTTCTGTCATATCTAGTGGTTGTTTGAATAGGTTGAATTCCTGTAAACGTTGACGCGAGTGTTACAACTTTGTTGTCTTTCCAGGAAACAACGCACAATGATGTACTTTCAAGAGAGGCACATCTTTCCTCACATGCCCCACGTTCCTTTTTTTCCATATTCGGAAGTTTATTATTTGGGATTCGATCTTTTCTTATCGTTCCTACACATCTCATTCCTAACTTATCCAGTTCAACTAGAAGTGGAATAGATGTGTAGTAATTATCGAAGTATATTTGATGATTATTGTGTCTTGGAACGTCTCGTAGCAACCGCATGACTACGTTCGCAGAAGCACCTAAATTTATCTCTGATTGAAAACGTTTTTTATTATCCAATCCTGTGTATATCTCAAAGTTATACATAAAACCAGATATTCCAGAAAGCACAAAAATTTTATAGCCCCACTTTTTGGGCTTAGCCGGATTATATTGCCGCAAGCTATTTTTGGTTTTTGTTGCACAAACCTGTTCGTCTACAGATAGGTACTGTTCACAATAAATTGTTTTAAATTGTTTTAACAATTCGTCTATAAGCGGACGTAGTTTATACAGTTTGTCGAAATTATCCGAATTGTTCGGTGCTGCTTTATCATTTTGATTGAAATGTAAGATTCGTTTGATACTTTCAAATTTTTTTACACTCATTGTGTTTTGAATGAGGGAACTGACCACAATCGGTGTCCAATAACTTCGTACTTTGTGAACTTTTTGTACTGATGAAAGTATACAAATTCCAATAAATTGATAAACATCTAGTTTATTTATATTGGTTCCATAATGGGTTTCCGTACTATAATAGTTTGATTGCTCTACAATTTTTTCCACAATTTTTCCAGTGAAAAAATATTTAAAAAATTGCAGCGGTATAGTTAATCTACGAATACTAGATAAATCCGAATCACCAATAAATCTAACTTTTTCACGATCATATTTCATCGGTTGCATTTTCCTCAGCAGCACGAATTAAATCACCATCTAAGATTTGTTGAATTTCTTGATCTACAATTTCTTGATCTTCCTGGTCATCAAAATCGTCTTCAGAATCACTCCAATCATCGATGATTTGGAGTAGCTCTTGCTCGGTAAGGTAATCCTTTCTTCGGCTTAAACTGGAGACACAAAAATAATTTGAAAATATAGAAGACTGAATTTTCCATAAGGAAACACACACAAATAGGACCGTACAATTTTACAATAACAAAACGTATGGAATTCCATACAGTTTCAAAAGTGTTTCCAACAGCACAATGTATGGTATTCCATACATCTTATTATTTTATAATATCTGTATTTATCTTACTATTTTATTATATTATAAATATAAAAATATGACTATGATATATTTATGATTGATATAATAACAAAAAAAATACAAATTTGTAGTTACTTACCCCGGGTTACCGCAAAAATTCAACACACTTTCACCACTGTTCATGACTTTATTGACATAGGAGTTGAAACATACAAATTAAGCAATACAATGGAGACTAACACCAAAAATCAAAGACTATGCTATCTTTTTTGGGGCTCAAGGCTCTCCCAGCTCTTTCGCGGTTCGCTTATTTACGTCCTACTTTACGCCTTAACGGCCAAATCGAGGACGTACGGCTATAGGTCCGATTTTCGTAGAACCATCTGCGCATTGCATAGCTCCATGCCAGCCTATAGTACTGACATGGAAGATGGGTCGGCCCATGAGTTCTGCACTCCAACAGGGGATCATAGATGTGTTCATTAACACCACCGATCGTAATCAGATGGTGAAAAATCCCTTTTGCATCCTGCCTCTATCGGGATTCGAACCCGGTACCTCCCGCTCCAACTGCCACAGCTTTAACCACTGAGCCACCTGGGCGGTAAAAAACAAATAATTTAATACTATTTTAATTCTAATTGGGATTCACCAAAATATATAAACCTTAAATACAAAGAAATAAACAAATAAAATTAAAATGTATGGAATTCCATACAAAATCCTTTTAAGGGTTAATCAGCAATTTGTTTCACATTAGTGATTGATAGTGTCTGTTGAGATGAAATAAAACAACGTGGATTTCAGTTCACTTTTACGATGTTTGTACTAGCACTTGCACAGACTTGTAGTGCTGAATAGTTGAGTTGCTGAAGTATTTATAATTTGTTGAACTATATGTCTATGCTTTCGGGCATTTTTATGTATTTCATTCCAGATGAAGTACGAAGTGCACTTACGATTTATTTTCGTTTATTATGTTGTTCGGAGAGTCATTTCGTTGTATTTTGTCACAGCCAACTTCACACTTAAGCTGCATAATCATTTTATATTTCGACAGCTGACATTGTTTGGTGTCCTTCTTAAAGATGGCAAATCGAAACCAGCATTTTCGGCATATTCTACTCTTTTACAATAGAATAGGCGGTTGAAGCGTGTGTTATTAATATTTGAGGCATGTGTATGGAGAAGATGTATTGACCGAACGGCAATGCCAAAATGGACTACGGTCTTGAAGGCTCGTTGAAGCCGATAAAAACAAAATAAAGGCTTTGGAAATGCAAACTGCCAAATAATAACTCGTGAGATTGCTGAGATGTTAAATTTACCGAATTCAACCGTTCATGATTACGTGAAACGTCTTGGCTTAATTGGACTTCAAAACTTGACGTTAGGGTTCCACGTAATCTTACAGGACCAAATTTGCTATTGTTTTTAAATAGAATCATTATTGGAGAAATGGGTTGTTTACAAAAACGTTGAGCGCGAAAGATCATGGAGTAAAAGAGATGAACCAGCTCAAACCGATATTGACAATGCTTTCTGATTGGTGGGATTTAAAGAAAATTAATTCTGATTATAATTTGATCAACTGAGCAAATTGAATGATCCACTCAAACACATAAGGCCAGAATTGGACAAATCACGTTAAGGAGACCTCATATAAGTTTGGAAACCCGCCTAAATTGTATATCTTGAATGGGATGTACCTACCATATTCTCCAGATTATGACAGCACCTCCGCCTGGCAGTGCTGGGCGCGTAAATTACACGATGTAGTTTACACAGTTATTTACATGTAAATTACACAAGTCATTTTTTACATTACGTTATGTAAATAATGACTTTTTCATCACAAGGGCGCTATCTATTATATAATGTAATAACTAATAATTGAACTATGGTAAAAATTGATGTGTAACAAAAACAAAACAAAAACAAATTAATATGTCAAAAATTATTGATATCGTTTTGATAAAAAAAACGTAAGTATGTATTAGCATTGGTAATATCTGTATTTTAAATTTGAACACAGATGGCATTGAAAATAATTATGATTGACCGTCTAAATGAACGGTTTGATTGATATTTATGATGCGTATAACCAAAGATTATTATATACTAAAAAGATAGTTCAATCAGAGTAACATTTTAAAATACAAAAATTATTATTCTGGGTTCCGCTACATAGTGATGGGTTCCCCTGTTCTATAGTAAAACAAAACAAAACAAAATCGTTCATATTGTAAATTTTTGCTTTGGTTGAGTCATCTTTATGTAAAATAATCTTTGGTATAACTCTTATAAACAAATATTTGTTACATTTATACACTATTTCCAGTTATTTTTCAGAGTTCTCATGTTTTTTTACATATTTTATGTAAATTACACTTTTTTTTACTGTAATTTACGTTATTTACATAAAAATGTAAATGACGTTTTTTACATGTAAAGTGCCCATCACTGACCTCCGGACTATTACTTGTTCCAGTTTCTACAAAAAATTTTGGACGGGAAGACCTATTTTCGATAATATTCTGTGTACGTGATCTTTGAGTGTTGGTTACGAAACCTGATTACCGAATTAGATCGCTTTAATAGTAGCTCTTCAAACACTTAAACATTGCTAGTAATAATAAAATTGTTCTGTTGGACGTTGTTTTGTTTGTTGGTATCTCAGGATGAATAATCATTACTTTTGGAGTTTGTACAAGTTGTGTACAAATTTGATTCTAAATGCTGCATTGATAGAATTAGTTAGCTTAACGATAATAAAATCATAACCGGGTCCAGCAGCTTAGTTAGAATATAAATTTAAATAGGCTTAAGATTCTTCGTTTTCGTATTTTTGTAACTGGCTACATATTGATAATTGCGACCTTAAGCGATTTGCTTCCAAATAAACTGATCGTTCATTTTTATTTCAAAACTCCAATGCATCGCAAAAATATTCCAAACTTAACCAAAAACGTGTTAATGTCCGATGTAGCTACTTTAAGCGTGGATAATAGTTTCGAGTCTGTCCGCAAGGCTGCACACTCTTTACGAATGTGGTCAAATTCTTGGCGAAGAGTAATGTTTAAGGTGTCGGCGGTCTCATAATTTTTAGTTAATAGTTTTGTCTATTGTTTGGACAATAAATATTAATTCATTCAATTAAGGTTCGGGGAATATGGTAGCCTTAGTTGGCAAGAAATGGAGCTAGAAACTTTATCTTAAGAACGTTTGTTTTCATGAGCTTTATGTGATGGTGCCGAGTCTTGTTGAAACGTTTCTACCGATTTTAACTCTATTCACGATAGATTTGTTGGTCTACCTTTACGTCGTCAATAATAACGAGAGGTGAGTGGTAAGTGTCAGTTACCGTGGCCCAAACCATCTCTGAAGCGTTTGCTTTCACAAAACAATTTGCTGTTCTAAATTAAACTTTGATTGTGTTCATCAGAAAATACTAGTGACGTTGCTGTTGCGAACTGCTTTTTGCACAAGTGTTAAATATGCAAGTTTTATATTTTTTAGAGCAGAGTACAATGCCATTTTGTATATAGGGCTTCAATCGTAATCCATGTTTTGAATATGCGCCCATGCTACGAGCAGACACGTTGAGATTTTCATTGATTACGTTGAATTCTGGGCTTCAACTTTCGAATCATTTCTTGCAACATTGCTATATGTTAAGAATGTTCATCTCCATGGCGTTTTTTATGCCACTAGTTTGATTGTAGCGTGTATGATGGTCCGATACACTAATAGTTCGTTGATATGTAAATGTCGTTGCTATTTAGAAGGGCTAGAGGCACTCGTGTTTGTTGCATCACTCTTCTTGCTCTACTTTTCTTTCAAAAACTGACAACTGAGATCAAATACGAGTTTTCGTTTTGCTAAAGTTGGGTTGGGTTGCTTTATTTCACTGTAAGTCAGAAATCTCGGAGGGTGATTCGTCTAATTCCTTGGCTTTAGATTAAGTTAGCTTACAACCAAACAGTATTTTCAATATTGTTGCCTCCGAATACAAATCTGTTTTCTACTTTACTAAGAAGAATATTTTTATTTCTGGCATTAACAGATTGAATTTCTTCAGTTTCATATTTTAACTCCACGAAGTGATCAAATTCTGCCTGGTTGATGACCCCACAGTATTATACTCTAGTTTTTGTAGTCGTTCATGTAATGTGTTGAGTTGGTTCAATATTAGTAACAGTGCTTGGAACAAATTGTTGTTTTTGCTAGGTTTTACTTGATTTACGTTATTCTTCGTTACTGCGTTCCCATAGCTCACAAATTGTCGTTTTTAACCTCGTTAAATACTTCACGATTGTTATTTGTTTTCCTGGTTTGTTTCTTTCCTCATTCATATCAGTTGTTTACCCTTTAATTTCCCATTTGAATAGTTATAGTATTTCCATTGCAAAACTGTATCCTCTGAAGTTAGTTGGATGATTTTCTCTACACTGTATATGCCTTTTGGATGAACAGTAATAGGTATGATGTGATCTCTTGTAAGATCTTTACATGCTCAATTGAAACAGCTGGATTCCACGCGAATTGCTGAGTTGTTCTACTCTAAGGACCTTAAGCGTCCATCATCCAGGTTTCATTTTGTACAGATTCGTTTAGCTGTCCTCCTATAACAAGAACTGGTTTATTTATCATTGCTATTGTAAACCGAATCGGTACTTCATTATCGGCTATATTTCGTTGGTCAACAGCAAGGCGACACTCCTCATAAAACCAATCATTTCACTCCTCATAAAACCAATTGTTTTCACTATATCAAGAGAGTGCGACATCGACAACCGATGTTCTCAATACTTCTGAGACAGTGTTCATTTCATCAAACAGACATTCACAGGAGGATCGCGTTGTTTATTCCGCTTTCCTCCATAACTTGTACGAAAATTTGCATCGTATCTTTGCATGACCAGAGTCACTGCCTACTAATAGTCACTGCCTACTGATTTTTTGTTGACGACTGATACGATTTCGCGTTTGGGCAACCCGTGTTCAATCTTTCGAAATCATTACACGTTCAATTTGGCTTCAGGACTTTTTTATGAGGAAATAATGTACTTGCCAGTTAAGATCATGAGCGATTGCAAAGTTTCTCTATTTTCGATCTATGTTATTACATACGTAGGTCTGATTTATGCCAGCTCTATAATATTAAAATCAGCAATCACCAATTTGACATCGTGCTCAGGTTTAAAGTCTAATTTTGATGGTCATCTCCACTGTGTCGCAATGTATAGCCTTATGATACATGGTTTCCACTTTGAGGCCATCGAGTTACTTGAAGACCTTCGAATTCAAGCAGATTCTCTTTCATACACGTGATAAGACCGTCAATCCGACCAGGTTTTTTAAGTGGCGGTATCCGATTTTGTTTGTTTTGTTGAAATTTTTAACATTTTAATTTTTTACGGATGCAGGTCGTCAATCCGCAGTTCTGGATACTGCGGTGGTATTCTATGGGGCATATTTTTCGAAATATTTATGAAACATGGATCCTCCCACCATACAGTGTGTAACTGGTTAATTAGGTTATTAATACGCAAGACGATCTCAAATAAAGCCATAACATCAAAATTGCAACATAATTTCCGTTGAAGTGTTTAAATATTCAACTCTTCAGCACAGCAATCTAATTAGGTATAGTCTTCTCTGGGCCGAAGTTTTAAACAACCTACCTGAAGCTATAAGACATAATCTAAACTATAATTCATAAAAGCTATATTTATTAACAATTTTGTTGAAAGCACATCTTGGTCAGGAAAGCTCTAATCTTAATTACTTCGAGATTCGCTTAAAGCAAGAGAGAGAGAGAAGGAGAGTAAGCCTAGCTAAAATTAAAGCATGAAACACGATATAATTTTTAGAAATCCGATTAATCCCATTTTATGTATGTTATGGTCTAAATATAGAATTAAAATCCAAACTTTTGTTCAAGAACACCCAAACTCGTTGAACTCTATCGTTACACGTTACATTCATATAACATATAGGTAATTTTATTACACATCATTAAATATTCATAAACCACAATAAAGTAGATTTAATATTTTATTTTCTTCATAATTTTTTTTTACATTTAAGACAACCAATAATTATTGTTAGTCGATCTTTCTCCGGCACAGCACACACATACGGATCTTCAGAAAAGTCATCATCAATTATATTTTACAGCTTCTGGTTTTTTCGTTTGTTGAATACGTTTGCCTTTTGTAATTCTTAATTTATTTTTTGGGTGGATTTCGTGTGTTATGTTATGTGTGTGTGTGTATGCTACATATCTCGTTTTATTTTTGGTTGGTTGGTTGGTTGGTTTGTGGTCATTATTGATGATGATGACTTTTCTTTTAGTTTTGTTAAGAAAATGAACAAATAATAATCATATAATAATAACAATAATAAAAAACCAATTAAATTATTTTTTATTTTATTTTACTTCTTATGATTATTTTTTACATTTTAATTTGAATAAAATTATATTGACTTGTCGAAGGCAAATCACAACGCAGCGAAGATGGTTGGAAGTTGAAAGCAAAATGATTGGTATCGATATCGATGAATGTGTATAATTATTTTAATGGCCAGATGTGTCGGTTTTAATGAGTTCTAGTATTATAAACCAGTACATTTTAATTAAAACCAATAATCCTTAGCGACCTATACAACAAGTATATATATTTGAGACAAGACACCCTCATTATTATACTTAAATAATTTTCATGTTTCGGTTCCTTGTAATATACAAAATGTCAAAACCTGCAATTTAACATTAAAAAAAAAACTATTATTATCGTAATCATTTTATGTAATTGATCTTACACACAGATGACGTTTAATAATCATTTTACATGTTAGTTATTTTATATGTAATTATTTGTATTCCTCCGGTGATTGTTGATGGGACAACGACGATGATGACACGCGATTTGTTAGATGTGATGTTGAATTTTTATGATTATTAGTTTATTTATTTATATTTTTATTGTTAAAAATAATTATCAGATTCATTAAAAATATTAAGATAATTTGATTAAGTTTTGAGAACACATATTCGTATATCAGCTAGTTAATAAATTTATATAAATACATTTGCATAGGTTAAAGGCGGGATAGTTTCATTGATAAGGTAATTGACTGTGTAATTTATATAATGATAAGCCTGAGAAAGTAGTAAAAATAATTTTATGACGTAAGTATTGTCATTAATTGAATGAAATATTTAATTTTGTTTTTTTTCATTTCAGTTTGGTTTGATGAGGTATGTCGTTTGGCAAGCGTCTTGAGATTGATGTTTGAAAGTTTAATATAAAACACTCAAAGCAAAAGCGATTGTAGGTTTAAAATTGAGTATCGGACTTGCACTTAAAATTTAAACGGCTACGCTTGCATATCTCCTTTACATTCCGTCTTGAAGGTCTTGAATCGATTGTGGAGCATTGGCTTAGACCATGTTTTTCTCATGGCCCCAGAAAAAAAGTCTAAAGATATTAAACCACAATCTCGGTGGCCAATTGTGATGTCTTCGAAAAAAAACACGTTCCGGAATCTTGTTTGGCAAAATTGCGATTTTTACGTTGCTTGTTAAGAAAATGATCTTGTTCGATTATAAATAATCATTAATCATAGCTCGGTGGCGCAATCCATTCACTGTAATAGTTAATTTTGGAAAACATTGAAGACACCGGTAATAACTAGTCAGTGATGAGGTGTTTAAGGACGATTATCAAGTAAATGAAGGTAATGTTTACGAAGAAGCAAACAAAAGAATCATGCTAAAAATTAGGGTTTCCAAATTTCATCGGATTCACAGAAATTTTGGTAAGCTCTGGCATTACCGTAAACCCGACTTAAGTGTACTGAACGTTGAGAAATAATTCATTTATTTTAATAATATCATTCGTTCATTTAAAACCCAATGTGTTTCACAAAATTTAGAAAACATTTCAAGCTATTTGGTACATGCCAGCTGAACATCACTAATGGGGGTTAAAAATTATTATGTAAAATTATTTCTGCAATTCCTTCAAGAAAACAGTTTTAAGCCCTCTATCATTTAATCAACATGGATTTATGCCTGGCAGATCAACTACCACCAACCTAGTTGAGTTTACTATATCATTACTACTAAAGCTTTAGAAAATCATCAGCAAATTGACACCATATACACTGACTTCAGTAAAGCTTTTGACTTCATTCAACATCGCCAGCTATAGATTAAACTTGACAAGTTTGGTTTTTCATCAATGTTCGTCAAATGGTTTCAATCATACTTAACGAAGAGATACCTATTTATCGAAATAGTTGGTGAAAAGTCCAATCCTATTTTTCCAAATCTGGAATTCCCCAGGGTTCTAATATTGGTCCCTATCTCTTCCTGATATTTATTGACGACATCACTAAGATAATTCAACACTCTTCCATGCTTCTATTTGCTGATGATCTTAAAATATTTCGATCAATTAACGATAGAAGTGACTCTTACAAGCTTTAAGAGGATATTGACAAGATTTGTCCCTGGTGTGAAGTGAACCAGTTAAAACTCAATATTCAAAAATGCAAGATAATGTCATATAATAGGAAACATGTGTAATAATTTCCAATTATGTATAATATCAATGGAACATTAATTGAACGCGTCATCAAAATCAAAGATGTAGGTGTAACATTTGTCAGTGGTATTTCACTCTCCAGACACATCGATCAGTGTATATCGAAAGCCAACTCCATATTAGGCTTTCTTAGTCGCTGGACCACCGAGATTAAAGAGCAAAATGCACATTTTGCACTTTACTTTGCATACATTAGATCTCAGCTTGAATATGCAGTAGCAGTTTGGTGTCCCCATAACGCGGACCACATCAATAGAATTGAGGGTGAACAAAAGCGACTCTTACTCTATATTATGAAGAAAAAACAAACTGGAACTACAACTTCAAGTTACCATTCCATGAGAACCTGACCCTCTTACCACCTTACACTGTACGCTGTAAAGCATATAATATTGCAGCTTTGGTTAATCGCAGGCAACAACATTGTGCAAGTTTTTTGGGAAATATACTTTTGGGCCATGCAGACTCTTCCTTTATTCTTCAGAACATTAAGAAGAAATTTTCGTAAAAACGTCGTAATAATTACTGCGAAAATAAACCAATCAATATTTTTTTTTTATTTTTATTTGTTTTTATTATTATTATTGAATTAGTCTTTCCAGACTAACCATCAATTTACATCTGAACAAACTAAAATATAATGTGGTCACTGTTGATCCAGCGATGCACAGTGCCTGTTCGTTGGAAGGTAGCTGCTCACATACTTACGAGCTCGAAGGGTGTGGTTCCTATTTGTCTCCTAACCAAATGTTCATTATCCAGTAGCCGAGAGGCTTCCGCATTGACATGTTCCATTAGCCTTGATTCATGCTTCGTTGCAAATCGTTTTATATCCGGAATCTTCAAATCATGATGCAAATCACTATTACGAATGTACTAGGGTGCATTGACTATACTCCGAAGTACCTTATTCTGGAAGTTTTGTTTAAGTTTCATGTTAATATTCTTAGTTCAGCCCCATAATATAGCCAGATAGGCTTTAGGATCTGATTGTAAATCTGTATTTTGTTGCATATGCTTAATTTTGACCTTCACCCAATTAGCCAGTACAATTGTCAATATTTAAGATCAAGCTCTTTTCTTTTCTTCTTGACATGCTCTTTCCATGTAAGTTTAACATCCAGAGTCATACCCAAGTATTGAGCAGAGTTCACGTTCGGCACCATCACATCGTTTAAGCTGATTGTCGGTGGATTAACCAATGATTTATTCGAAAAGTTGACATGGGCAGATTTTAATTCATTAAGATTGATTTTCCATCGCTTGGTCCACTGGCGAATTTCATCACTTGCACATTGAAGTTTATTCGCCGCCTCGTCCACAGTTTGCTCTGTTGCAAGTATCGCGGTGTCGTCAGCAAACGTTGCTATGCTTACGTGGTCGGACTGTGGTATATCACTTGTATATAGTAGGTAAAGGACTGGACCTAGAACGCTGCATTGTGGGACTCCTTGCCTTACCTCTCTCAGTTCAGAATGCTCATCTTTTAATACTATATACTCATCTAAGCAATCAATATGATGATCAAATATTTAGCACATATTCGAGTTTCTTTAAATTAAAAATAAAATAAAATAAACGATATGACAGAGCGAAGTTATTATGAACCTAGGATGAAAAACTTTTCCCAAATTTAACGATAATCTTAAGGAGTGTTCATCTTTTAAAATATATGTGCTGAGTTTTGTTTTAGTAAAACATATATTCTACATTGCCCCGGAATATATCTTTGCTAAGTAAATTCCCTTCCACGAGTCGGAACTCGACAATTGGTTAACTGGTTAATTATTAATTATAAACGTTAAACAATTTAATAATATGCCAACTACCAAGATTATAGAGGATGTATGGCTAGTTATAGAGGATGTGTGGTATTCAATGAGTAAAGTAATCAAATGAGTCCACAACAAGAGAAAGAACAACACCCACCAAACTACATCTACAAAATTCAAGCTAATGAAAAAGAATTGTGTCCTGGTAAAGACCACTCTCTCTGGCCTCTCTTATGCTGATATGATGACTCTCTCTTATGCTGATTTTTAACACTTATCTTACAACTATAAGTTATTTCAAGATCACAGGATACCTGCTCTTACTAAACCAACCATCCTCTAGTTATAAATTACAACAGAAGAACAACTTCTGCACTGCACTAACAACCAAATACGACATTATGAACTTCAAAATTATAGTGACGAACCGTTTCAAGAAAATAGCATCTGTAGCTTTAAGGAATCATATGACTTTTGGCCATCCAACTTTCTGGCCAATTCAGAATTTGCTAGACTTTTGTGCAAGAAACGGTATTCTATTTTTTGAACACTAGTACTGCCCCGAACGTATAAAAATTGTTCTTGTGATCACTCACGATGCTATGTACTAACTGCCATAACCAAGATTACTGCCAAATCAACGTACTAATTGGTTTTCATTTAAGACTAAAGTAAAGAAAGGAAGTGCTCGCTAAACAACCCACTAACAACAAAAGGTTTTGAGTTTTATCCAAATTCTCAGCATTTTGTAATAATAAAACGATCGATACACAGCTAATGGAAACTGCACAGGATGCTGTGCGAGGTCAAATTGTTTCGCAGGGATGTCAGCCAGCTGCTGCAGTTATTCTTGTAACCACTTAGCAAGGATGTTGACCAGCTGCTGTTGTTGTTGATTAACCAGTGCTTTCGGTAGGCTCTAATTCTGAACCAAACTGGACTCTCTACGTTTCGTATCCGAATTATTGTCACCACAGACGCTAGTGAAAATTAAAATGACCGCAGAGTTACTTTATTTATTTCGAAAAACTAATTGTCAAAGATTAGCAGCTTGTCACGAGTAGGGGTTATGAATGCCTGGTACTATGCAGTTTCGTCGATGGTGCGGATGGTTTCAATTTGGCTGGTGCGACTGCTATTATTGTAGGCACAATAATTCCAATTGTTTTTGGTTTTTCAATTTTACCGCGCAATTTATGCCTACCTTTCATTTACATTTCTAATATGCTTTCCAAAGACCAGTCTTTGAAGGAGGAGTTTTTCCAGTCCACCAAATTTCTTGTTGTTGTAACAACTCCTCTTTCAGCAACTTTTGCTGCTACTCTTGGTTGTGTTACAGTGTCTCTTTGTTCAACTTCTGCTACTCCTTTTTGTTGTGTAACAGTTCCTCTTGTTGTGATGTGGTTGCTTAAGAAGGAAGTTGGCCAGTTGCATTACCATTAATTGTTTGCTTCGTTTGCTGCTCTAGTTGTTGCTAAGCACGGATGTCTGACAACTGTTGCACAAGAAGTGCTTGCAGAATTCGTTGAATCTGATCAATTGGTGTGATTAGTGTAACGGGTATTCTGTATGTTGGCTCTAATTCTGTACCAAACTCGTTTTTATTCAAGATCTAATATTTTATTTTAATTGTATGTAAGCGGTTGTCACAGTTTATTGAGTGAAATAAATAAAGTGAAAAGTTTGACGAAACGTTGGTCGTATTTTCATCAGTGTTTGAGGTGTCAATAATCTGGATACGAACCGTAGAGAGCCGTACCAATATAATAATTTTTCAAATTTCTGGTTAAATTTGGAGTGGCAGGTACCGGGTTTGAATCCCAATAAGGGTACGATGCAAATGGGATTTTTACCAAATTATTACAATTAGTAAGAATGAGCACTTCTGTGACCCCCTGTTGAGTTTAGATTCCATTGGCTGAACCATCTTCCACATCAATGCTATAAGTTGACATGGGCTATGAAATGTGCAGATGGACCTATAGCCGTATGCCGTTGGGATGTCACAATGGGCCAATTGAGCCTGAAGTGAATCTGAAGAAAAATATTTTTTAACTGTAACCTAGTTATCTGGGTGGCACGGTTTTGGGATTATTTATATAGGCTCTTCATTAAACAAAAATCGTTAGTCTAAGATATAGTTTGTATTTAAGATTAAGTACATTTTTTGAAATTAAGCTTTAATTGGGTGCAGACCGGACTTTTAGACTGTTTTAGCTCCTTGCAACTACCTTAAACTGGTGCATTTTATACTTCAACGGAAACTGAAAACCGGCCAACGAACTACACTTCCTGGATGTTTGATAAATAAATTCGCGCTTTGCACCTTCAGTTCGAGGTTTCGGCAAGTTTACCGTAAACCTATGCGCATTAACTCTTGTTATCTATTCCATTTGAAATTGTTGCTAATCTGAACACCAAGCAGAGGAATTGAGTCACAACCCACGAGAACGTGGACTTTTACCACAAAAGGATATTGGATGCGACTTCTTTTCCGCGAGAACGTGATTTGTGTTTTTTCTCGTTAAATTTGACCTGATTTTTTACTCCCCACTCAAAAATGGACTCAAATCGAAACTAAGCGAAGTGACAACTTCCAGCCGTTTACCGTTTAACTGTGAAGGAGTAGGCTCGACCTCGAATGAAATAAAAGAGTGCAATGTTGCATCATCGGCAAAACTGTGGATAGGGTTTAAAGTGCTATCCAACAAGTCCTTAATGTATAACAAAACCAAAGTTGGTGACAAAACTGATTCCTGAGGGACTTTGGCATTTGGAGAGTGTGTCGTTCGTTGATCTTCATTTAGCACAACGCTGATCTTTCGGCCTTTGAGAAAGCATTTTATCCACTTGATGGTCAACGAATCCAAGTTGTATGCCACAAGCTTACAAATGAGATTCTCACCTTGTCAAAAGCCTTGGAAATATCCAAAGCGATTCCATTTCAAATCGAGATCTATAGTATTGTTCAATGACTAAGTATTTATATTAGACCAATTTACTTCAAGCATACAAAGTGTTACGTATAATAGCCAACAATCTATACTTTGTGCAATCGACTATAAATTTTTCGAGTATCATAAACAATTTTTATGGCCAATTTACCATAAGCCAGTCGCATATCTCATTCTAATTTAAATTATTAGAAATATTATATATTTTTGGCATAATACCGAAGAAATCCATTGGTGCCATAAACTTTAAATCTTATCGTCTTATTTATATACAAGTAATCTCACCAAATTATACTCGTATACATATTTTAAATTATTGGACTAATTCCAGAAAATGGAAAAGCTTAATCAAACCAAAGCTTTTTGCAACAAAATGTTAGTATATGCACAAAACTTTGAAGAAAATTATGGGAGAACGATCCTTGAATACGTCTCTTCTTCGTTTTTCTACGCTCAATTAAATTTTATAATCCTTTCGTTATCCCTTATACACATTTTCTTCTCCGGATTTTTATTGTTTCGTCGTGTCAATTTTAATAATTTAACTTTCGGAAAAGAAATGAGAAAATGTCTTAAGCTATAACTTATAAAAAAAATAATAAATTTTATTATTATTGTTATTATTACACTCGTGTCATACCATATATAAGAATTATAATAATACATATTTATATACACAATAATTATTATGGAGCAAGTTTAATCGTTACAGTGTATATTCCAATGTACGAGCATTTTATATATGTAGCGAGATAAATGTGTTATTTTATGATATGAAGTTTATTGTTTTTATCATGCTGTGAAAAATTAATTACAGTTTATTCATGTGTGTGTGTATATAGCTAGGTTCGTTTATAAATGTCACCACCGGCAAAACAATACTGTGTGTGGAAAATAGGGTGAAAATTAATGACGTAATATTTCTTAAAGAAAAATTAGTGTTTTAAGAAAATATACTTTTTTGATTTAATTTTATTGCATCCCAAAACAAAAGATGAAATATTTATTGTTACACATGTGTCAGTCTTTATATATAGTACTGCAGGATATAAGATTCATTAAATAATTTGTGGTACATAAACAAAGGAACTCAGTTAAGGTCTATATAAATATTTTTTATGAAATTCCTTTTCAGTACATAATTTTTCGAGATGATGAAGTGTGGAGAGGTGATTGATCTTAATATATTAATTTTAGAATTACATAGCCATAACCTGAAACTGGACGGGGAAGGTACCGCGGGGAAGGCGAATTCTAAACAATTCTAAAAGAAATAGTGAGACGTTGAGTTGATATATTAGAATTCATGGTTACAATACAAGTGCTTCGTTGAAATTTCGATTAATAATTGCTGCTCACTGATGTATTCGAAATTTTTTGATTAACAATTTATCTCGTTTGAGTAACAACATTTGTTAAGTTCATTTTTATATTTTCGTTTAAATGAAAATGAATCAATTTCCAAAATTTTATTAACTCCTCTGTGGTTAAATATGTTTGCTTTGGAGTAATGGATTAACATGGCAACAAAAGTAATATGCAAAATTTTTCATCATCTGACTAAGAAAATGTGTCATGAATTATCATCACAACTATGAACTCCTGATGACGTAGTGAGTAATTTAACCCACTACATATTTTGGTGTTATGGAGCTATGCAATGCGTAACACATAAAAAAAACTGTAGGTTGCAAAGAATGTAATCAAATTGGCCTGATTGACATGCTGTATTAGATAGCAGAAAATTTTCAGCAGAAAAAATGATTTTTATACTCACCACCAGCGGCACTACTATCGCTAAAGAGAATTTCTTCTTTTGTCATTTTTGTATAGTCAACAGAATTTTTCTGTAAATTTTTAAATTTTCTTCAATATTTTAAATACAAAATTATTCCAGGATTCAAATAAAATATGTATATTATTTCCATAAGATTATAATATACTGTATAAAACATGTATAAAATATGAATGAACCCCCTGTTATATATATTTCAATTTGACTTTCCAGAAGCTAAGTCATCTTATCTCCATCCATACAACTATGAAGTTTGAGGATAATCGACCGTGTTTGAGCGCCTCCAGAATTTTTCAAAGTTTTGGCCCATACAAAAAATCAGTTTTTTCACTGTGAGCTATGGATGGACCCCGCTGTAACCAATATTGCTTTGCGCGATAAACTTTTATGAAAAGGTATGTGGTGAAACACGAGCCTTTTTGTACAGTTTTTTTTTGATGACTGATGTGTTAAATCTTATAACGAACAAATGAAATTTGTTAGATATCTAAGCTGATATCTATTTTTATTTCAATTATTCTTTCTTCATATTGAACAACATTGATATGGAATTGAATGTGGTGAGACCTTCCAGATCTAATTCGACCAAGTACAGTATGTACTCTGAAGCATGAGAAGATTGTCATACAATCTGATTTGTCCCACAGAGTACTATCACAGAGTACTATGACATATCTATTCTTGACATATCTCGGCGGCTAGCAATAAATCGATATTTTGAAACTAAGAAAACTCGGATCAATATGCGGGCGCTGAATTGCAATAAAACCGAAGCCAATTGTAACGAATTGTACCGTTGATCAATAGGTAGATTAAGAAACTTGTGACATCTTACTACTGCGCGACTATTTACTGATCAGATCTATCGATTTGTTTGTGTTTGAAAGTGATCGAACGAGTTCTTCACATATTAAGTATAGTTTAACTATCCTGGTATGGAGGATGTCTCGGGCAATCACGTAGAGCTGTCGTCTGATAATTCAACTAGTGTTCAACTATTATAGTGTTCAGTTCGGCAGCCGATGCTGCATTAATTTCTTGTAACAAAACAACTAGAGCGTTCTAACTATTCTAACTGATTATCTATAAAGAGTTGCGATCGACATTCGAACGCATTTGATACAGTAAATGAAATTCTACTTACAGTTTACTGCTAGTTTGATGGTTTTAATGTATCATCTTTAATGAAAATCTCGTTGTTCTAATGTATATAGAAGTTTAAATCACACCAAATATTAGAAGGTAGGATAGTTTGGTCCTAATGATGGTTTGGTCCAATGATGTAAACTCATTGCTTCAGAATGACATGAAAAATTGCAATGGTAATGAATATAATCTCTTACTATACACTGTTTAACCCAGTAGCTTCTATAGGATTAAAGCGGAATACTAGCCAATTAAAATAATATAAGATTAGATAACTAAATAGAAAGATATCTAAATTGTTTTAATTATTTAAGTAGATACTACAATTGCATGTAGTTCTTAAGCTAGTAGAATTGGCAGTGAAACCAATGATAACTAATCTAACTATATGATATGTATGCCTCTAAAATTATCCTCAAACTTCATATTCAGACGTAATGTTACCTAAGCTGTTAGAAAATCAAAATGGCATATTGGTTACAGGGGGGTCCATCCATAGCTCACAGTAAAAAAACTGATTTTTATGTATGGGCCAAAACTTTGAAAAATTCTGGAGGCGCTCAAACACGGTCGATTATCCTCAAACTTCATAGTTGTATGGATGGAGATAAGATGACTTAGCTTCTGGAAAGTCAAATTGAAATATATATAACAGGGGCTTCATTCATATTTCATACATGTTTTATACAGTATATTATAATCTTATGGAAATAATATACATATTTTATTTGAATTCTGGAATAATTTTGTAGTTAAAATATTGAAGAAAATTAAAAAATTTACAGAAAAATTCTGTTGACTATACAAAAATGACAGAAGAAGAAATTCTCTTTAGCGATAGTAGTGCCGCTGGTGGTGAGTATAAAAATCATTTTTTCTGCTGAAAATTTTCTGCTATCTTATGCAGCATCTGATTCACAGGGTTTTAATTACTAAGATGATCTAAGAGAATTACATGGAGAACCTTTTGTGAAAACATTTACTAATGCTCGACAAAAAATATACTCAAAGAATCAACAATTATAGAATTGGCCTCCTTCAGTAGGGGGATGGATAGTCTACTGAGGCAAAAAACTAGTGAGGTACTACTGGCTCGAAACTCACTTTATTTCAAATTTTTCAGTGACATCGGGCCAGTCAGACTACAGTGACCTATTTATTGAGATGAACTTTAAGCACGATTATAGGATCTAGTTCTATAATTTCAAAATATTGTCAGTTGAATAATTAACCTTTCACAGAGAATGGAAGAGATTCTTACGCATTTGGTTCTTATCTTTAGCACCACGTATAGACCTTTAATTACATTTAAGAAATGTGATTGTATCATTTGTTCCTAAAAACTAAAAGATATGGACTAAGATTGCGAGAGATCAATCACGGAAAACGAAATCACTGTGTGACCTTTATGATATTGAAATAATAACTCTTAGGACTCCTTTACGTAGGCATCAAAGAAGAAATAAGTGACACGTAGTACCATGCTATCGATTTAGCCAATGCCTTTTGAAGGAAATTCAAATCTAGATTTAGAGATGAGTTATTGTAGAGGGTAATTAGCTTCTCAAACTATGAGCTACCTCAGATTTGATGTTTAAGGTTACATGCATGATCTATTCATAGCCATGAGGGGAAAATTTAATAGACTCTCAGAAGCCATCAACAGGGTGGCAATATTGCATGCATGACAGAAAAGACCGGAGTCAATCCTTATAGAACAGTAAATTGTGCCATTTACTAAGAAGACATGCAGCTACTCTGGAATCAATATATCACCACTGCTCCAGGAATATCAAAACTAGATTGAGAGATGAGTCGATTATCATTAGAGGCATGAGTGTTTTATCCCCTTCACTATGGTAATTGACAAGCTTCTATATAGATTGAGCTACCTGGTTTGATGTTCAAGGTTAAGTGGATGATTTAGTCATAACAATCAATAAAAAATTTAATAGAACCTTATCACAACTAAAATTTCATCGACACAATGTTGCATTTTTACATGCATGTTTGACTGAGAAGACCAGAGTCAACCCTTATAGAACAGTTTAATTGCCATTCACTAGGCAGACAATGCAGCTGCTTATGATCCCAACAAACCATTTTTCGACAGAAGCAAATAACTCCGCGCGAAATTAGATCAGAAACTGATCTGTAATTAACATATCAATATCAACAAAGCTATATATGTACGCCATTTGAGGCAGCAAAAGGCCTTACGATAGCACTTGGGGATTGAAACCAAAGAAGACTTACTGGTTATATTAAACCATTACAGAGTAACGGTTACCTTTGCCTCTTTAGCATGTTGGCCAAGAACTGAGGTAATTAATATGCTTTACTAAAAAAACAAGGCATAGCTTGCATTTGGTATTATAAAATCAATGCCCTATGGGAGGTGCCTCCATCCCACTGCTCCAAAATTTTTAAACTTGCAATTTAGGAAGGATGTAAAAATACTGGTGATATTTCAATACCACCTACCTATTAAAATGCCGACCAAATTACAATTCTTCAGTTCAGGAGGATCTTCCATAAAACAGTGGTAGGAGTCTTTGAACATTAGTCATGTCAAAGTTCCTGGGGATAGGCGAAACCATATTACACGAATACATATAAATGAGGGAGCTCTGTTCAATAGCTAGAGTACTTAAAGGCCAGAACTGTGCACAGGATGAAAAACCTAGAAAACATGAAATACATAACTTTTTTATAGGTGCCGGATAATGCTTAAGTGGAGAGAAATGATATTGCAGAGGAGCCACATCCATTTAATGAACAGGAACCAGCTGCAAGGTAACAAAAGTATTTGTATTGTAAAAAAATAGTTTCTTCTTTGGTCGATAGAACTAATGCGCTTCTAGCTTTCAATAATCCCGATGTGAAGTTATCTACCGGCTCCCCCACGAGTCATATTGCCAAAGGATACATCCTCAAGGGCTTAATGCATCCAACAGTGCAACTCAGGTATATAATTGAGAATCATGGCAAGTACCACAACTGCACAATCTTGGAGGCAGAAGAAGGCCATTATTTATGTAAACGTAGGCTTCATAATTCCTAACAAATGTTTTTTTGTTTGTCAAGATAAATCTTTGCAATCATTTTTCGAGTTCAAGGCATTCTCTGGTTCACTTCTCTACGTCCTACTTTATGCCACAACATCCAAATCGACGGCAGCTATAGATCCGATTTAAGTAGAACCACACGCATCCCAGCCTAGAGTGCATTTTGAAATCAGAAGGCGAAATTCCTTTTTTGGATACTGATCCTATTGGATTCATACCTGGTACCTCGCAGCTACGACACCATTTGGTCGGTTTACAAATGGCCCGACGTAAGTATCTACTTGTAAAATCTTCAAATCATCACTAACATTTAACTACGTATAGATGTACGCATGCATATTAAAGAATGGATAAAGATAATCCACAGCAAAACAGTAGCATCTCTTGTGCGCACTTATCCAGGAAATAAATCTCATTAAAAACAATAAAATCAATTTAATTTAAAAAAAAAAAAAAAAAAAAAAAAAATTAAATCAAAAAATCATTATCATGGTTCAAATTAAATTTATTTTATTTCTTTATTTTAATATCGTACGCGACCGTATGAGAATCTGTATATGTAATGAGCCAAGATCTAAAGACAAGATGTGAAATTAGAATACGTATATAAATACAATCTTCATGTATATGTATATGCGCGCGCGGAGAAAACAATTAAGATGCTGATGAGAGAATGAAAAATATACATACGAGTCGTCGTTATAAAGAAAAAAGTGTAAAGAGTAAACACATAAAGTAGAACTCCATCAGGTTCTTAACCTTTATTTTTTTTTGCCTCTTCTTTAAGACGACGACGACCAGGAAAAAAGCTTTTGTTCATATTTTTCTTGTTTAAAGGTTCTATATATATATTCTTTTATACTGTACATAATATATTTACTCCTCATCAATTGGTGACGAAGATTATCGTATTTTCTACTTCTTATACATTCAATGTATGTACACAATTTATATAATATTATTATTATTTAACTTATTTACTTCTTCTTCTTCATCATCTTTATTATCATCTTATAGTTTCTTCGCGCTCGCATCTTATTAATCTGTTTGTATTTTTTTTTACGATATTACTATCCAATTATTACAGTTGAAGAATTAATACAAAAACAACGAAATGATTTCTCATCAAATTTTACATCTTTTGGTAATCTTATTTTCGACTACAAGCGTAACAGTGGTAGTATATACGAGTATATGTAGCTAGAACCGGTAATGTCGTAAAATTGATAGATGAAAATTTGTTGTTGCCCAACACCTGAAGAAGCTGATCATGCGTGTATGTTAATTGACAAATACTTATCTAACGTTGCGACCTGTACGTCTTAAATTAACGTCTTCTTGTATATTTACATCGAAATCTTACTCTTCTGATTGTCTACTCGAATGCACAGTAACAATTAATTTGTAAATGTTTCTATTATTCTAGTTTTAGATTACCATTTCTTGATTATTTAAATCATTGTCGTTTGACGATTCAATGATTAGACACACGATAAAAAAGTTGAACGATTTGAATATGAAAAGAAATAAATTAAGATAAATCTGTATTGTACCTGTTATATTTAATTATATATAGTTCATATTTAAATTTAGATGCATTTAGTCATCCACGCCTAAGTGTAGTTTCCTAGCAAAATTGCGAAGTTTGCTGGGAGAGGTCCTGTATCTCATACTCGTTGACTTAAATTGAAAGAAAATGTTTCTTTACCTACATCTTCTCCTGATTCTTCCAGGGTGTTACCACTACTATAAGGTGCTACTCGGTGACACCACAGCAGGTATTTGGTTTCTTAAAAGCAATTTTTGAACTTAGTGTTATGATATCCAGAAGCCTTAAGGGCCACTGGGCTGATATAACATTAAGCTTTGTGCTATTTGGGCTACTATTTAGGCTTTCAATAGCACATTATTTTTAAGAGTATAAGCCTACCATATCATAGATCTTCTTTCAAGCGCCGGACTACGTGAAAGGATCTTCCGAAATAGAGCTTAGCTGGCCTACAACCAGACAAAATACTTATTTACTGGTCCACCTAAAACTGCCTTAAGATTTCCAGGTGGCTTGACAATATTTCCTGATTTCAAGTTATCTTGTGCATTTAACCTCAAGGCTGTAGTTCATCTTCTTTTTTGATATTCATGAGCAAAACAGTCGGATAAGTTCTCTCTGTACCTGTAATGCAGAGGCAGGCTATGCAAAAAATTTATTTAATAAAGAGTTGATTGGACTTTAATCCATAAAGTCTGGACTAACTTTTCCTCGATTTTAATGAATGTTTGAAATGACCAATAGATCATTTGAGGTTGTAACCCCAGGTACGTCCATAGAGTCTCTGAGAGACACAAAGTTCCTTCTGGATGACTTTTTTGAACTCTAAGAATTTGTTACATCAAAATAAGTTTTTATCCAATTTTACGTCTAGATATTGGACAATTTACAACTATACCTTCTCCATATCATTTATCCCCAACCGATAGTTTCTTCCTCCTCGTAAAGGATATATTTTTAGTCTTAGTGATTCGTCCTGAAATAATTATGTTAAATTTTCCTCGATTTCAGGCGACTCATTCGCGTAACACGGGCCTTACGTTTACCTCACTATCTAATTTGGTTATAAAAGATCTATATCCCAACATGGGGCTAATTCACATTATTGTTGGTGGGTCTACTCCTTTTCCTTCTGCTGCTTTTTCTATATCGACTCATAAGAGTAAAATCGCCTTCAATGTCTACAAAACCACAAAGGGCGATTTCCTTAATACTAATAGTTTTTTCGAATTTGATAACCAGACTGCTATCACGGTAAATTTCCAGCTTGATACGTAAATTGGTTTCGATGCAGCGGGCTCATCGTATGTGTTGATCCATAACTTTGTCATCATCCTTAAAAGAACCGACATGTGGCTGATTCGTCTATATATGACTTTGATTGGATATGAGGTCGAACTTCTCCGTTTGGTACAAACATCCAGTTAATTTTCCTCCAGAGATTAGGAATAAAGTTAGTGCTCTCATAATTTGGACTAAACAGTAAAGAATCTTCTCAATACTTTTCTGTAGGAGGTCTCGGAAATCCCATCTCCTGTCTTACCATGTTTTGTGTAAAAATACTACCATAAAGAATCCAAATCATACTGTGACTTTTGTAATCCACTTCATCTGGTCCATTTTAGGAATCGTACTTAGGTTTAGCTACTACATCCGAAAAGTGAGTTACTGCAAGTAACTGACTAAATCGTTATCTTTCTTTGAGTGATGATTAACAAACAGAGATTCCTCCAGGTTGTTCTTTTAGACCTCCAAGGTGGTACTTATTCTACAGGTTGTTTTGTAATCATCTGAATCATTGGTGCGTTTCTCCTTGTTAACAATTGTCCCCAATTTTTTACGAAGTTTCTAATTGAATTCTAGTCTCTATGGGGACACTATGTTATAGAAAGTATCGCTGACCCGAGAAGTATCATATAGGTCCAAATCGTTCTGTTTTGGAATTTTCAATTCTTGCTAATATTTATTGTTTGAATTTCTGTAGAATATCTGTCAGACGCACTTCGATTGTATCTACGAACTGGAAGTCTTAAAATCTTTCTGACTAAATTTATGAACTAAAGCTCGGTTTTATTTGGCCGACGCCAAATAAAAGATTTCGAGTCCACTCTAGCACGGTTTTGAAGCTCAGCTCAAATATATAATTCTTATATTCCAACCGGTGCGCGTTAAGGATCGAAGCGAGGATATTAGATTTGCATCGTCGTATAGCAAGCCTTGACACTATCGATTTAGTTGAGACATGAGATGTTTTTATTCATTGTTAAGCCAACCATTTTGATGGACTCAGAGGGGTTTCCATAAATAAATGAAGACTTATACTTATCTGTCCTTCCTGAGAAAAGAGAGTTAATGATAGGAGATTATTAACGAAATCTAAAATACAGTGTTGGAGAAAAGACCGATGCTTGTGAGTCACCAGCAATTATTATGTGAGGAGGATATACATCGCACCATATACCACCATTTGGATTTTGTGACAAAAACTTAAGTACTCAACCGAAGTTACAATCGAACTGTGTAAACTAACTGCCTTCAACTTGCAATTTAAGATTCACCTGAATGGAGCTGTTCTTTTTTATTGGTCAGTGGCAAAATTGGTCAAATCACCCGTTGACCGTTCTCGATGAAATCCATATTGATCGAAGATTAGAAGGTCCATTTTCAAATAAATTCATTGATTTATAGTTAATTATAGACTCGACTATATTCTTTGATAGCATTGAAACAATTGCATTGGGTAGTTAGCAAGATCTGACTTGCAGTCCCTTTTACTGTACAGGATGGATATTAGCGATATTCCAGATAGAACTAAAAATATCACAGCTCAGTGATCGTTGGAACATAATTGATAATGGTTCTAACTATGAGGAGCATGGTTGTTTAATATTGAAAGCTGTTTTTATTAATTATGTATTAATTATGAGATCAAATACAGTCGATTTTATCTGGGGTTATTAATGAAGATTTATCCCTTCAGACATGGATTCAGTAAATTCTTTTACTGTCGAGCAAAGTACCAGAAGGTTCGTGCACTATTTGATGAAATAAAATTTTTCTGCAATTCAGTTCTCAATTGCGAGTGCATTCGTACCTAAAACAAAGCCATGCTTCCAAGCGGCAGATCCTTAAAATACAATCTAATGGCTCATCCTAAAATAGGAGCAATGTTTAAATTATCAATAGCGAAACATGCACGCCAATCGAATTTCTTCAAAAAACTTGTTCATTCCCACCCAGTTTTTGTAAAAATCCAAAGGTAGCCTGTGGGCTGTATGTTTTCTTAATAAGTCCAGGATGTAGGAAGCTCCGTTTGGTCTGAAATCCCCAATGGGATGTTAAATAAAAATTCAATAAGTGATCCGTTAGGTATTCTTGTAGGATGATCTACGAGCTGGGTGTGTAAATATTTCAGCAACCTTTGTGATGGAAAGTAAAGATCTCGTCCCTCATTCTGAACATTGAAAGCACAGGCCACAACGATGTCAACTTTTTGAATTTTAAATCATTTAAAAAGTTAATATAAGCATCGTTGAATATTTACGATTTGTTAAACAACTGCAGAGCGTTGAGACCAGAATTTCAACCCGTAAGTAACTGAAAAAGGTGTTTGAGGTCAGAACTAAGCAGTTAGGAATATAAAAGTGGCTATCTTTTAGTATATAAATTACCAGCCAGTCGTATTGGATGAACCGATGAATATAGCAGTAATCCTTGATTGTGATTTTTTTAGTCTCGGTGAAAAATAGGATAGTTGGTTTCGTATATTTGAAAATTGTCCGGTCTATGTTCATCCATATGAAGCAAAAATTGCTTTTGCCTCCCGAATCAAGGGTTTTAAACACAGTTATATTTGAGCTTTCGGTTTGATTTCCACCCATGGCATATCAAGTTGTTTCCCTCCTGCTAAAATCGTTCGTTTCTACGTTACTGGTCTCCCGACTTGCCTCTTCCTTTGTGGATTCTTTTCCAATAACCTTCTTGTTATGCCACTATATGATTTCTCGATCCATTTCCAATTGAGATTATTTAATTACATTCCACTGTTTGGTTCCTATGTAAATGGAGCTCAACATTTAGTTGGCTAGCAGCACCTCAATATCATCGTTAACCATTTTATTAATTTTTCTGGTATGGTTCTAGATTTCGTAACCATACAGCAACACTGACTTTATATACGAATTGTACGTTCTAAAAGTTTGTGTTGGGTGAGAAGGCCTGCCAAAATGAGGATTAGTCGATGTTAGGAAAACCATCAGCACAGTGAAATGATAAATACCAGACTAGTGTGCTGAGTGCCATGTTCTTAAAAACATAATTCAGTCAAGGAGTCAAAGATTTAGTCATTATACATAGGACTTTATCGGAAAGTGGACTATCCACCATCAAAATTGATCATTTTCAGATGTTAAGAACTAAATAGCAAATCGCTGTAACTGCATCATTTATAGTTGATTAACCGATTGACTTCATCCATTCAAGTCTTATCGCTAACTAAATTTTATAAACCATTAATGATTATACTGCCCCAATAACATAAATCTTGTAAGATCTTGACAGTATATTATTCAATTATGACATGTGTCAGCTAATTTAGTCATAAGTGTATTTTAATATTATTATTATTGCATCATAATAAATCTCTAATCATTTAGCGCATAAACATCTTTTTATGATCATGATCATATGTACATTTTTGATGCAATATCAATAATGTTTAAGCGCGCGATCATAATCATCGCATCAGTTACCACTCATTCGTATTTGATTATGAAAATTGAGTTTAACATATATAACGGTCATTCAATATGTTAGTAGGATAAATAAGAAAAAGTAAGGACGTAAACATGCGAACTGTGAAAGAGTGGGGAGTGCCTTGAGCCCAAGAAACAGATTGGAAAGAAATTTAAAATATAATGCTTTAATGCGAAAAACACCTATTGGGGATCTAGACGTCAAAGGGTAAAGAATTGTTTCAAGCAGGTCAGACATCAAAATGTGAATTTTACTCTGGTGGTTCCCCAACATACTGGCCCAGTGACGAAACTAAGATACCTGATAGACTTTTATGTAGCTAGAGGTATATCTCAAAACTACATTCATATTGAAAACAGCAATTCTCTAGTATCGGATCACTCACCGGTTATCATGGCAGTCAGTGAAACGGTAATTCAAACGGAAAGTGCACCCAGATTAACAAATTCAAAAACAAACTGGGATCTCTTTCGTAAATTAATGGAGGAGAAAATATATCTCCAGGTACCGATAAGAAATTCTCGACAGTTGGAAGACGAATTGGAACAACTCAATGAAGTAATTCACTATGCTGCGTTGGCAAGTACCCCCACTTTACAAAATAAGAAGACGCTTAGCGTATCCTACCCAATGGAAGTTAGAGAGTTGGTAAGAGAAAAACGACGGGCTCGTAAAACCTGGAAAATTAATCAAACACCGGAGAACAAAACAATTCTTAACAATTTATGTAACAGTCCCTTCTTAAAGAAGTTAAAAATGAATCAATCAACAGATATCTAGTTAGCCTAACTAATGAAAAAACTTCTGATTATTCACTATAGAAGGCGACGCAGGAACTTAAAATACCAAAAATTCAAGTACCTCCACTTAAAAAGGATGATGGGACCTGGGCAAGAGGTCACAAAAAGAAAGCTGATTTGTTTGCGGAGTATCTCCAGGAAACCTTCGAACCGCTACCAAGACAAACTGCCAATTCCCAAGCTGGATGAGTTTGACATACCGCCAGTAACTCTCAAAGAAGTAAAAGAAGAAGTGAAAAGTAACATGAATGTTAAGAAAGCCCCAGGGTATGACTTGATTACTTGCCACATTATCAAAGCTCTTCGTAAGGATTTCGTAAGCTACTACACATAATCAATGCGACCCTTCGGTTAAAATATGTTCCGCATCAATGGAAAGTAGCAGAAGTAATCATGACACCAAAACCTGGTAAACCGTCTAACGATAAAAAATCATAAAGGCCAATTTCTCTGCCGCCAATTATGTCAAAACTTTTTGAAAAATTATTACTAGAGACTTAAACCAATAATTGAGGACCGACAACTTATTCCTCCACCTCAATTTGGACTCAGAGAAAAGCATTCTACAATTGAACAGGTGCATAGAATAACAAATATAATTGAAAGAACGTTAGAACATAAAAAAGTATGCTCAAACATATTCCTGGAAGTCGCGCAAGCATTCAGCTAAAGAAAATCTCTGCCAGTATCCCGCAGGGGAGTGTATTAGGACCAATCCTGTATTTACTATATACAAGAGACATACCAACCACAAATGAAGGAGCCATAGCCACCTTTGCAGATGATACAGCAATTATGGAAATTGGAAGTAATGTCGCCGGAAAAAATGGAAGTATTGGACAAAGCGTTGGCGAATCAAGCTTAATGGGACAAAATCCACGCATATTAACATTACATATCAAAAGGATTACCATCTATCTATAGAAATTAACTCGCGACACGTGCCATATGCAAATACAGCTATGCAAATACAGCTATAAATATCTTGGCATGACCCTTGACGTCAAGCTCAAGTGGAGAGAGCATGTCAAAAAGAAAAAACTCGAACTTAACATAAATTTCAGAAAAATGTATTGGCTCATAGGTAGAGGCTCTGAGCTTACAATTCATATTAAGCTGCTGCTATATCGGCAAATTCTGAAACCGATATGGACCTACGGTATACAACTCTGGGGATGTACCAAGCAAACAAACGCCAAAATGATACAGACGTTTGAAAACAAGGTTCTTCGTAGCATCGTCAATGCTCCGTGGTACATAAGAAATGAAGACCTTCACAGGGACCTTCGGATGGAATACATCAAATATGAAATAAAAATGCATGCCACAAAACATGAAATAAGGCTTCATCATTGGAGTTAAATTTCTTTCTAGCAAGCATTCGCTTGAGATCTGAATACAGGAAAAAGTCGCTGAAGGATTAATCTGAAGAAAATGGTGGCTGGGGTAGGCAATTTGAAGCCCAATTCATTCAATTTTGCTATCGTATTCATCGATCTGTGACCCGGTGCATTGTCTTGGTGAATAACACGTTTTTCTTTTGCAAATGTGGCCGTTTTCTTTGCGACTTCAGCCCTCAATCGATCCACAAGTGGACAATGGTGGTTTCTTATTGGAGATAGTCGATAAATATTATTACGTTCGCATCTCGAAATACAGACGCCATCACTTTACCGGTCGACTCACACGGTACTCACTTTGTACAGAATGTTCGCATACCCCAAAGTTCGTGTAAAATGGTAAAAACACTACCATCTGATATCTTTACAATATCAGCTAGCTCGTGCACCGTCAATTTGCGATCATTACCAATTTGTGGATTTTTTTATATTTCCTGGATTAACAGCCTCATATGGGCGCCCACTGCGCTCTTAATCATTTATGCTGGTACGACCTCATATCTAGTAACGCCATCTTTGGGTCATCCTACGAACTTATTGAATGACCCCGTAAATTTACGACTGGCGTTGAAAGAACTTGACTGTTTTGCTATGTTGTGTTAACGACGCGATCATGAATCGCGTCTTGCGATAATTGTAAATTGATTTTATTAACGATTTTCTTCATTTTCATCTTCTTTCTACATACGTATGTATATATTATTATTTACTTTATCTGTTTATGACTTCTATATTCACATTTTAATTACAACATATAATAAAATATATATAGTTTTTATTATTTATTTAATTTAATATTCACAATTCAAATAGTGATCGTTAAAAAAATTATTTAAGATTGAATTTAATTATTTTCTTACAATCGGTCATAGTATTAAACCAGCAGTTAAGAACACGATTTAATTAACTACCTGGCAAAGCTATAAATAGGTTGAATTGTCTAGAGCGTATATAATAAATTAGAACATGTACAGTTGTTGTTGTATATAATTCGCTGTACGCTAAAAATAAAAGCTCATCGTCCTTGACACAGTCGAATCGCCGAGCAAATCTGACTTTCAACATTTCATAACATATATATGTATGTAAATATAATATATTATGAAACATGTACGATAGTACAAAGTGCATTCAATTGCGCTGCAACGCAATTCCTCCTCTTATATATGCATTTTACATATTAACTTAAGATATTAACCGATTGCTGTACCACAACTTTAAAATGTTGTTATGAAATACACAAAGTGTATTAAGCGCAGATCGAGGTAGCGTTATCGACTGTCTTATATATATTGGTCTTTTCTAACATATCGAATCTTGTACGTGTACAAACGATTTAATCAGAAAGTAGATGCCCTTCAAATGGGATGAAATACTCGCGTACACTCGTGTAAATAATAATAATAATATTTATTCTCGATTTTTTTGGTTTCTAACACTCTAAGTATTGTATAAACTTTTGTCATCTTAACAAATAAAATTGGTTTGTATACGAAACAAAAGAAAATTTCGAAATTAAGACAGAACATATGACATCGATTACAATTCGATAATGAAATTTTCCATTTGGTCGTTGGAACAAAACAAACCAAGACCGAACCAATTTTTTTGGTGTGCATACTCGTACACTCGTACATAAAAGCATATCCAATCAATTTCGATTATTTTACTTCTTTAATTTAAATTTACCATAAAATTTGATTTTTAATTTATTTATTTATATATTTTGTTGGTTCTTTAACAAAAATTAATTTTTGTTTTGGTGTGTCTATATAAAAAATAAATTAATGTTTTGAAAATGAACAAAAAACAACAACAACCACGAAAATGATTTAAGCAGATTGATTGATGAATAATCAATTTTTGAGAGCCGTTGCGTTTTGATGGAAATCAAATGGAAAAATTAATTTTATATATTTATTAATTTTAAATTAAATAGTTAAATAGTGCGAGGCATATTTAATTAAGCAAGTGGAAAAATTAACTGATTATAAAATCAATTTAATTCAGATTCAGAGAGAAAATAGGATTAATATTTCTCAAAGTGCAAAGTATAAAAAAAAACTTTACTCTTCTCTTTTGACATTTGGCAAGTAAAACCTACGCCATTACTAAAAATGGTACGATACCCGCTTCAAATGGTAATTCAAACGTACACCGTATTTTGTTAACACCAGAACTCAAGTCGGTCGATCACCATAAACGTCCTATCTTGGCTGATTGGAGTCTTCAAAAGCATCACAATAATCCGGATTTTCCTCATCAATTTTAGTGATCAGGCCCATTTTCACCTCGAAGGATGATTGTTGAAAAGCTTCTCCATCCGCAGCGTGTCACTGTTTGTAGGCCCATCGCTTTCATAGGAGTCATTGGTCCAGTAAAACAGGAGATCAAAATTTAAGGGCGGTCAAAATAATTATGAATATTAGCAAAAATTCACATACTTAAGAAATATTTGAATCTTTACTATTTAGCGGTGAGTCCGACAATATATATATTAACGAAATAATGAAAATTTTCTAAAATTGGTGGAAGCCATTGAAAAATTTGATCCTATTCTCTCAGAACACTTGCATCGGACTTATAATAATGATACTCAAAATAAATAATATCTTTACTTAACCCTTATGTCTATTGTGTGTTATCCGGGTAACCTTTTCGTTTTCAATGTACAAAATTTCTAATTTATCAAAGAAAATTTGGTTCGGGGGGGATGCCAAAATCATTTAGGTGTGAACATATTTTGTCATCTTAAATAACTGTTTCTATAACGGTACTTTAAATTTGCATCGATTTACAAACTGTATAATATTTTAGTCAATATTGGGTTACCTTGGTAACCCTCAGCCAAATTTGAGAACACACATTTCGTAGTAACAACGCAATGTTCTGCACAAATGGGAAGATTGAACATTTCACAACTTTTTCGAGTTTTCCGTTTCCTCTTTGGTACTGAGTTTTTGCAGACAATACAATTCCCTACGACAGTAATTCGGCCTGAAGCATCTATTTTAGGTCTTGAGGTTTCCAAACTCTGATTTAGAATTTGTTTCCTCAATATGCACTCTATCCCTGATTTGGTTGAAAATCCTCTGATACAATTTGGAGTGGATGATCTAATGTTAATAATTAATCGCCAACTATTTCCCAAGGTCCTGTAGAAAAATTCTTCGTTAATGCGTTATGGCTTGAGACTGAGGATTATTTTCCTGGTAAATGATGTATGCAGCTAAGCTGCAATGTCTATACTATATTGAAAATCGTTTTCCGTTTTACCGTGTAATGTGACACCAACTTATCCATGTTCTCGACCCCTCCCTTTATTGAGCGAGCCCGATGTTGAATCACAATAATGCATCGTTGACAAAAGTATGACTGCTTTCTTTTTTTTAGGCACATAAGAGCATAATGTTATACTGTCTGAACTAAATCCAAAAGAAGAAGACATTTCCGAACGCGAATTAGATGGAAGCATTTCTTTCGGAAGAAAAGGTTTGTTCTTTTTTAAGGTTGTAAACAAATTATCGGTAACAATATTCTTTCCAGATCCTTTGAATTGGTAACACAAGTCTTTCACGACTGTTTCTCCTTGGTTTACTTGCCTGCCCGAAGAAGATTTGCCGGTATACATTTGCCCTGTAAACACAAAATCCAATACCAAATGGAATTCATAGTCATATTGGATAAAATTCATACATTTTTACGTGTAATTCAACAAATAATACGCGGGTAACCCTTATTTGATATACGTAAAAAAAAAGATACATAGACACATGTTTTTGGGCTCAAGGCACTCCCAACTCTTTCGCGGTTCGCTTATTTACGTCCTTACCTTACGCTTTGCAGCCAAATCGAGGACGTACGGCTATAGTTCCGATTTAGCTCACCATCTGCACATTGCATAGCTCCATGCCAGCCTATAGTACTGACATGGAAGTGTTGTGTTCATTCACACCACCGATCGTAAACAAGTGGTGAAAAATCCCTTTTGCATCCTGCCCTATCGGTATTCGAACCCGGTATACCTCCCGCTCCAACTGTCACAGCTTTGACCACTGCGCCACCTGGGCGGTTAAACATTTCTTGACATCAAGGCGTTCCCGCCAGCTTTCCCTCTACCTCAACACTTAGCAACCGTCGAAATAAACCTCTTTTTTCTTATGCAATACTCCTGTCATTTTAGAAGAGAATTGTCTTAAGTTACAGCACTATACCTTGCACATAATGGCAAGTCAGAAATTAGTGAATCATAATTCTCTGATGAGCTTAAAATATTAACAACGCTAAGCTTATTTCCTAACAGCTTGATAGCTCTGAACATTTTGTCAACTATACCTGTAACTGTAGCTTCAGACAAACGAAGCTTTTCTAAATTATAAATTATTAAAAATTATCTTCAAACCACACTTGCATACGACAGATAAGTAGAATTGGTTATGATATCAATTGAAAGCGAATTACTTCAAATATTGGACTATAATGACTTAATAATTGGACTATAATGGATAAAATAAAAGCTCGTCGAATTAACGTTTTGCAATAATCAATTAGTTTTCAAATAGTCTGATTGTTTTTATTAATGTTGCTTCAATATAAATGGACCTGTTCCATCTTTATAAATCACATTCTTGAAAATACCTCGTTAAAAAAAGAATTATAAACCCTATCTTCAGGGTAATGAGGAAACGGATTTTTAAAGTACACCCATTGAACAACAATGTAGCGCCGGCCCTGACTGTGTGGTGCGATTTTTGGTCTGGGGGTGTGATTGAACCTTACTTTTACGAAAATAAGGCTGGTAATGTCGGGAATTGGAAGATATTGATGTGGACGTTTATTTTCAGCAAGACGGTCCTACGAAATACACTGACATAAGTAAAAAAGCAATCACAATTTTGCAAAAAAAGTTTCCTGACTGAAGACGTGATCACAATTGGCCACCGAGATCTTGTGATTTAACACCTTTAGACTTTTTTCTTTGTGACCACGTGAAAGATAAGGTTTAATTCAATAGTACACAATCGACTCAAGACCTTAAAGAGGAAATTCGTGAAGTAATTGAGGAAATACAGCCGCAAATGTGGGAATTGTTCATAGAAAATTTCATGGATATGGTGCTGCAAACGTAGCCGTGGCGGCCATTTGGCTGATATCGTTTTCACATGCTAATGGCATATTTTCCTATTTACAATGAAATAATCATTTATGGATTTCTCTTGAAAAATACTCGTTTTTTTTAAAATATCAAAATGAAAAATTTTATTCGAAAACCCTTTATATGAATCAAAGCCAGTGTAATGCACGTAAATTACATTACATTATTTACACCATTATAATATTTTTATGGTTAAAATTGGCCGAAACGAATTAAGGTCATCAAAGTGCACAGGCGCGCTTTGCGACCTTAGCAAACTGGATCAGTTTGAATCAATGCAGAGAAGACAGTAGATTTAGAGGAACATTCCTGGAGTTGAACACATGGGATCTCATACGGTCGAAAACCGGACAACTACTGATGAAGTGTAAGCTATCAACATTGTCATGACATTGGTCGCATACGGCGTTACTGGCAAGTCCCATTCGATGAAGATGACTTTTGAAAAGGCCTAGGTCAGTAAGTAAAGAAACCAATATTATCAAGATCTTCATAGGTATTCGAGTAAGGAAATAAACTCAAGAGGAAATAAACACATTCAACATTGAGGATATCCAACTCAGAAAAACTTAGATAGCTTAGCAGAGCAGAACTTCTATTGTTAACGTAAGTACTTCCCCATAGTGAGTGATGTGCATTAGCATCACGACCCGCTATGAGAGGTTTTATTTTAACCTGAGTAACGGAATGGTAAGGGAAATACACTGCAGTTATAACAATTCAGATTGCGAGTTAAGATTAAAGCGTGCAGCTGCAATATCAGCCGAGCTACACTTCTCAAAAGATGATGAATGGAGATGGATAGGACACATATTGAGAAAGGAAAAAGAAAAGTTGAAAGGACAGCAGTGACTTGGAAAAGAACGGTGCTAACTGAAGCAAAACATCGAGGGAACTAAAGAGAATAGCACCACATAGAGTTCGATGCTCCTAAGAATGGGGATAACGGAAAAAACCTCAATGAGAGATGCATTGATATTCTTCGAGATACATATGCACGCTCTGGTTCTCGCGGTAGAACTCTTGCAAAAAATTCCAATAACGAGATAGCTCATCATGCATGTATTTTATGACTCAAAACGCTACGATCGTGACAGTGAGTGTCATTTCTCATCATAAATTTATTGATAATTCCTGATATTTTGTGTTAAATAAAATGACAGCAAGAACCCTGCCTCAGTCACAAGGTATATGGTAATCCATATAGCTAAAGTTTTGTTTGGTTTCTTAACTTTTGCATCAATTTGTTTTGTAATATCGTAGCTTTGTTTATCTCGACAGGGCGGATGCATGATAAGGTTTGGGAAGTATGTTGAATGTATATTTCTGGCTTATGTTGATGCGTTAATTGATGTCTTCTTCAGTTTTGCCTGTTTTGACAATAAAACCGATGTATACGATGTTTTCAAGATTCGATTTACTTTTTATTGATAGTGTACATATAGTGAGTGCTTAGTGTACATATTATTTCTGGTTTTAAGATCAACTTCTTTTGCGTGGTCCGACAGCTTCTGTATTAGCTGTCGCATGTCGACAAGAAGATATATGTGAGCAAACAAATCTCATCTGAGTATACCATTAGGAGATGTTTTATCGAGTTTGCACATGATAAATAGTAGCGGAGATAATATACAGCTTTGCATTACTCGTCGCGGGTTGAAGAATATTTTACTTTGTTTCCAGCATCCCAATACATCTCATTGATAATTTTAATTTATTTTCTTTGGTATGTCCATTTAAAGTGTCTTCAAGAATGGGTTTCGACTTACTGAGTCAAATGAATTTTCGTAGCTCACTTTTCTTTGAGATCGTTAGGATTAAAACCCTTTTTTCTATTTCTTTGGGATCTTCCCTGTATTTCTTACTCATGAAATGAACTGTTCTTGCGGTAACATAAGAGTACTACAGTATAAGTGTCCATAACCAAGTTAAATTTATCACTGCTTTGATTCAATTAATTGGCATGGGATAGAAAACCAAGCTTTATATATATATATATATATATATATATATATATATATATATATATATATATATATATATATATATATATATATATAAATATATATATACATATATATACATATATATATAACGCTCATATTAATTTGTTGGTTCGATCATTTTATAAACAACAAGTGTTAAATCACCCCATAGGGTCTCTAAACTATTTTATCTGAAGATTAAGCATTTTATGACTGTTAGACTATGTTCACCTAACCAGACTTTTACATTAACCTTTGCCGTGTGATGCATTTTGGATTATTGTCCTGCTTAAACACCTAACGCAGTGGCAAGCTTTCTTGGACATATGGCAGAATTCTGTCTTGATATCCAGCATACATACCCAACAAAACAATACGAAAAGAAGCCTCAAAGCATGATATTGCCACCATCGTGGTTAAAAGATTTCATTGTTTATTGTAACTCCGCCTAATATCTCTTTTAAACAACGACAGTAAATTAATGGAGTGTAAAGTTAACGAAAGATTAACGTGATACTTGGAAACAAATCATCTGCTCTCCAGTGATCAATACGGGCCTAGAGCAAACAAAAGTTGTAAGGACGCGGTACAAATACTGAATAAGACTATATAGCCGACGAACTACAAAATTCGTCCCATATAACTTGTATATTTTTCGACATCGAAAAAGCGTACGAAAGTGTGTGGAGGCTCCGAATAATACAACAACTAGAAAAATGGAACATCAAAGGACACATACTACATTTTATATAGAATTATCTAAGAGACCGCAGTTTCCAAGTACTATTAAGAAACTTAAGGTCACAAACTTTCGTACAGGAGAATTGAGTTACAACCGGTTCATGTCTGGCAGTCATTTTATTTCTGGTCGCAATCAATTCCATTAAACATATATTTCATCGGTCTAAAGTAAGGTTCGTATTATATGCGCTGACGACTTAACTATATTTTACGGCGGACAAGATATATCAAAACACGAAGAAGAGATTTTCCGAGTAACCCGCAAACTTCAACTTTGGTGTAAAGAAATCGGATTCTCGTTTGCACCAAATAAAACTAAGTTAATGCACTTCTGCAAGAAGTGAAGATGCATCCCACCACAAATCATCCTCAATGGAAACACGCTAGAGAAGGTCGAAACACATCGGTTCTTGGGAATTATCCTATATACCAAGATGACTTGGAAGTCGCATATAGAGAACATCAAACAAGAATGTCATAAAACACTCAATGCACTAAAATGCTTGAAAGGAATCCATCATGAGAGTAATAGAGCCACTTTATTGCAAGTACTTCACAGTACCATCATATTCAAAATAGATTACGGCTGCGAATTGTATGAAAATGCGTCCAAATCGACACTCAGGCTCCTCGATTCTATAATCAACGAAAGCATAAGGATACCGGAGCTTTTAGAACCTCTCCCACCGTATCGCTAATTGCAGAAGCAGGGATTTTAAATTTATCCGAGAGAAGGGAGCTAGCCCTCCTGAAGCTTTTAATCAAGCAAAAAGCCAATCTTGACTCGCCTTACTATACTTATCTCAACTTTTCAATCCAAAGTTTGAGACACAAAGGATCAGAACTGTGTGATCGGTATAACATTTCCACAAACGTGTTAAGTACAAGAGCATATACGCAACATCCTCTTTTGAAAAATTTAAACATTAACATAAACACAAAGCTCCACCAGTTCCTGAATGTCAGTACCTCACCTGCAGAGTTAAAAACTAAAAGTAAAACACGTTAACATCTCCAATAAAAACACGAATGTCAAACGACTGGAGCTCATTAAGTTTGGAGGCACCCGCGTTAAGTGAAGCGGTGAAACTCGCAGTTGACCATCCTCTCGAAATCCAGGGAATATGTACAGACTCTTGCACAGATTTCGAAGCCAAATCCGCAGCCCAAGCAAACGACATGAAAATAGAATACACAACGATGGAAGACTTAGTCAAACAAGCATCAATAACCATTTGGCAAGCCAAGAATAGTCACTGGTTGACTATGCATCCATAAAACCAGCTGGCAGCAATTAAAGATCGACCAGTTGCGTGGAAATCTTCAGACTTAGACTCAAGCCGAGACTGCAGTGTTATTTGCCGGCTACATATAGGGCACACCAACTTCACATACACCAATCACATTCTCAAAACGGAGGTACCCAGATGCAATCTATGCAACGCACAGCTAACAGTGAAACATTTCTTGATTGATTGTCAACCAAAGGCAGAAGCATAGAATTCCCAATTCGATTAATCTGGCACTAGCGGGCGAGTACGACAGTTACCAATTAATGAGAGTGATAAAATACCTGAAGGAGATTAAAATATACGAAAAAATTTATAATATGAATCCTAAATTAACCTTAACATAATTGTAAATTAACATAATTGTAATCTATATCTATACCAAAGGCGAAAATGGCTTAATGGTCGATCGCTTATAAATAAATAAAAAAAAGGCTCTTGTAGTAGAGAAGGTAGCGTACTTGCTCTGTCATTCGGGGGTCTCGGGTTCGATTCTCGGGTGGTGACGATTCATCAATCACGATTGGGTGTATTTAATCTGTATGTGTGTGTGTGGGTTCAACCGTGGGCCTCTAGTGACATTGAGTTCTGGAATTATTTCCGCCTTCTTTAATTATTTTTGAAAGCTCTCCAGTCTATGAATCCAAGCAACACGAACACTTTTAAAAAGAGAAGCTCTAGAAAAGTTTTGCACTCAATTATATCCACAAATAAAATGAGTAAACAATTAAAACTTCATAACCAATCGAATTGATCCACTATAATTTATTAAGTTTACAATCCTCATAAGTTATACATCAAAACCGTCGTTTAATCCATCAACATAAATGTCATCGTAAATAATACAATCTCAAACGGTCAAACATAAAGTTTCGGTTATATGTACATACATTTTCTATAATCGTACACTTCAAAAACAAAGAAGAATAAGAATCATTTTGTCCGTTACAAGAACAGCGTAAGAGGGCTACAAAAAAAATAAATAATCAAATCAAAAATAATTATGTCCACTTGTAGTAATAATAACACAATCATCTAATCTTCTTTTAATTTTTTTTCTCGACTCGTACCTCAGACATCATGCTCCTTGGTGCCCCCCTCGCCTTCATATTATTATGATGCATTTATTGTGTTATTATGATTTTCTTCGTTGCCTTCTTACATCATATACATATATACATCCAAACGAACGATATATACAATTGTCTTACATATATATATGATTATTTCCCTGCTTCATCTTATTTGATCCATTCTCCTTTCAATCAAATCACTTTTTTTCTTCATTTAATCTTGATCAATTCAATTCCATATACGAACGTACACAATACATGTATAAAAACAGCAACACACGAATAATCGAATGCATAAGTATAAGCATATAATAGATCGTCGACAAGGAGTCGAAGGAGAGAGAACTAGAGCTTGATTGTATGTAAGTAAGAAAAAGGGGACGAAGATTTTCATTTAAGTTATAAATACGAGTATAATGCGATCGAATTAAGGGTGAAAAAAAAATAATGATAGTTTTATCGAAAAAGGTTTTCGAGGTTCGTTCGTTCGTTTTTTTATGTTCAATGCTTTCTGGTAGCATCATTTGAACACCTGTGTGCGTATAGGGCAATGACTGATGATTTTTTTATACTCGATATTATATAGTTTTTTATATTATTTTTACTATTTCAATTTGTTGAGGGACGCAGATTAGTATTAACTATTATATATTAACGATTAACAACAACAATATTTTATGTAGTTTTTTGAAGAAAGGTTATGTTTGTGTAAATATTAAATGATCTGTATGGGATAAATTTAATATAAAAAGGGCATTAAATGAGGTTTCAAGACTTATTGGGTCATGACGATTATTATTGTATGTGAGATCAATGACATATATAGTGAGTGGAATGACTCATTTATTTGTGCTTATCGAGTCTACAAACAAGACTGTCTATAACGAACTTTATACCATAATTTATAATGTGATTTGATCGTCATGGACTCGAGGATCACATTACTTTTGTATTTGCTAGTTAATAATTGTCCACCTTATTAGGTCAACAACACATTCTCCTATCTGTAGAACATTTACATTAAACGATACAGTAAAGGTTACGAAAGGTCAACTTCATGGTGTGAAAAATAGAGAACTAATAAATATTCGTTTGTTTGTATAGATTTTTTATTTACCAGAAGCCTGTTAGTAATCCTTAAGACCAATAATAAAAAAAACCTGGGAAACAATCTTCTCTACTGTAACATAGTGCCTGGAAATTATTTGTAAAACTCCAGAGTTCGTGTCGTTCGTGTCATAAAGTGTTTGGATTCTCGATAACTGTCAGTTCTTGTGAACGTTTTTTGGACTTGGATCACCAAACCTGACACTTTGAATTCAGATAACTAGACAATACCGAGTTTCAGATTATATAAAAAAAAGAAGTCCCAACAAGAGCGCAGTTGATTGCTTATTTTATGGATAAGCTACTTCACTGTCAGACACTTATATCATAACTTTCTTTAAGAAACTTTAGCACGTCGAGATATGGATCAGGTGTAACAGTTAATAATAATAATACTCGTTGAAACTTGAAATGACTTTTACTTCTACCGGATGAATTAGAGATTCAGAGCACCAAATATGTCTGATAAGTTGACGGAGTAAAAGAAGTATATCGTTCAGCGAGCCATAGTATTTAAAAGATTTAAAAAACTTGAAACACTGATAACATATTTGACGCCAATGTTTGGTGTAATCAAAATATTACAAATGTGAAGAAAATAAACAAACAAATTGGCCACTGAGGTCAGACCATCGGGGCGTTTCACAAGGAAAATGAGGGGGTGGAAATTCACATAAGTGTTTTTTTATAAGAAGGTATGTATCCCAAAGAGTCACTGGTGCAGTGGATAGTATGAAATATTCCTCTCTCGTACCAGTTGGGAAACCAGAATTATCTCGCTCGGTTCAGTGATTCCACTATTTTAGATTTCTTTCCCTGGGTTATTTGAAGTAAAAACGACTCAAGAATTGACAGAACTGATAAAACTCTGTACCACAGAAAATTTAGCCACAGTTATATCGATTTTCATACATAATTCTGTTTTATGATTTCAGTATGTTACTCTCGTTATTTAGAAATAATTTGAACAATCCAATTTTTTATTTAGTTGAATCAACTGGGTAAAAAACATCACTTCTGTAATGCTCCCGACGAACACCAGACTTACTACGATCTTTCATTAAGCTTAACCAATATATAAAACAGAATATAATTCAAATAAACTTAGAAAATGTCAATGGTTCTGGCTTAAGCCAATTCACATCAATAACAACTGTTTTTAACGATATTCATTGCACTGATGGAATTCGTTTAAAGAATAATATCAGTAGGATTTAGGCCAAGGGTACATATAGTGACGTGGCTAGAGTGGTTTGGATTCGAGTAGGAGGTATCTAGTTCGATCCCAACAGAATACGTATTTTCACCTTTCTACAATCAAAACTTTAGTCCGAACTAAATTCAGTCACTATACAGGTTGAAACAGAGTTATGCGAAGGAATACCAGAGTGAACCATAACGACCTGAGAACCTTTCAAAATGTGCAAACAACAAGGTTTGACTGGTAATTATGTGTTGGTTGAAACAATGCCAAAAATGCCTGAGAAAACGACAGTTGCCCTTAAAGTTAAGGATTATACTTTAAAAAGTTGGATATAGTTCATTTTCGAAAAACCATGGATAAAGCTAATCTCTTCTTATCCAATTGTAATTTGTTATCCTTGTATATCTTTCTAGCCAGCTCGTAAGACTTGGCCTCTGATGAATACTCATCAATGTTCTTGCAAACATTAACAGATGGTATTCCTTCAATTGTTCTCAATACTGTTGTTAATCCTTGTCAGCGCCATTGGAAAAGCAATCAGCCATTATGTTTGTTCAATCGATCGATGTCTTCGTGCAATTTCTCCTTCACCTAGAAAATTAATAATATTGCTCGTTCCAAAAAATTGCCCGTCAAATTATCGTTTCAATCAACCACTATTGTCTCAGTGCCCTCTAAAGTCCTTGAGACTATAACCATTCTCAGCTGAAGAAATATTTGGAACTTTACCATCCAATTTCTGATCATTATGTGGTTTTCCCTGTGCAGTATCAGCCGGTGACTAAATTAATGTTGTCATTGAACGATGAAACCAATCGGATAAAGCCAAAAAGATAGGAAATCAATCCAAGCAAATTGTTATTTTGTAAGTGCCTTGGAAATATTTGGCACTAAATATTATGGCCTTAGAAATCCACTACAGCAATCTAAAAGTAGTCGTAGGGTGAGATTAAACTTGGTTAAATAGATAGGGCTGACCAGCCGAATAGATAGAGTGCCGCCAACCTTCTTTATCTATAAGAAAGCTTTCGTTACCAGTGAAGTGCTATTCAGTTAGGCTATCAGCCTTCGAACAGAACAAGTGGTCGTCGGAAGGAGTAATGTCTTTTAAATACGGTGACTAAGGACATCTCATTGAACCGCTTCGCAACCTTCCCTAATGACTTTTAAAACATGTGACGAGAGCGTTGTCGCATTTAAAAATCATTGTGTCACTTTTTTGTCATATTGTGAGCGTTTCAGTTTCAATACTCGGCTCAATCGTATCAGTTGACGTTAAAAACGTTCTCCAGTGATGGTTTCGTTTTATATTGGAGTAGCTTATGGATTCTTGACTTGAATATTCAATTTGATATGTATGACCATTACCTTACGATTTGGGTTTTTTTGTGATTTACAAAAAACTCTTGCGGTTCTTTTGTGAAAATAGTCTTCGACGTCTTTTAATTTGGGTTTTGAACCATGTCAAGACAGCAGCCATCAGCTCTACTTTTCTTCAAGGAAAACAAAAAATTTTGTTTTATTGGCACGACGATTGACATTGTTACAGAACAAAAACGGATCTTGTTGACACACTTTCATAACATATAGTCAGGCAGACCACCAGTTTGAACTGGTATGCTCGTCATTAGTGCCACTGAAAAGAAATTAATTTGGGAATTTGAAAATTTGGTTAAAAGCTATTCGTGCTAGTCTTACAAAGTTGTTCATTTGGGGTCCTATCCTTTGACGAATTCATAAAGTTCACGCAGATATGAAAGAAAAATCGTTCACAAGTGATTACAATAATTCAGAGCTCTTGTTGAAAGCATAAATTTACTGTGTATTTGACCTTATATTAAATTATTCTATAGTGTAAAGTGCTGCACTGTCTCAAATATTTTTTAATCACGTGATAAACTACAATTGATATCTGCGATTATAAAAAATGGCAACTAAGTGTAAGAGATACTTGATCTATTGGAACATTGTTTGTTTCACCACCAATAAGAGATAAACATCTGATATCTGAATTCGGAGACTCATACTCAATGATTTTCAGTAGTGTTATCCATAGGTTTGGGGAGAGTGAAGAGAATTTAGTAATTTTATTACACATAACAGTGTGTAGAAATTGAAACATGATACATTTTAAACAGCAAAACTATTCCAATAGAAATCTCTCGTCCCATCAACTCCCAAAGATTTGCGATAGAGTAGTAATCATGCATGAACATGAAGTCATTATCTGGAAACCATTCGTTGGATTAGGATAGCATTTTCTCTTCCAAAACCTGAATGTTACCGCATAGTTCCTCCAACGATGTGAATGTGACGAAGCTGCTGATCACAGATCAGACTGCCACTTGCAAGTGATTACAATATATATATATATATATATATATATATATATATATATATATATATATATATATATATATATATATATATATATATATATATATATATATATATTATATATATATATATATGCACTGCTGTTTAATCAAGTGATTAACTACAATTGACATCTGTGATTATAAATGACAACGAAGTGCAAGAGATACTTGAGCTATTGGGACGGTCGGTATGTAATCTGAATTCCGAGACTGAGAATCAATGAATATCAGTAGTGGTAGCACCATATTTTTAGGGAGTTTCTTTGGAATCGGTTGGAGGCTCATGGCTTACTCATCTCTTTGGGTTCGCTTATTTACTCCATTATATAACCAAATCGAGAACGTATGGCTATAGTTCCGATTTACGTAGAACAACCTGAAAGTTGCATAGCCTATAGATTTGACATGGAAGATGGATTGGCCCATGAATTCTGCACAATAATATTTGGCTGAAATTCGACGTTGGTTGAAACAATGCCAAAAACGCTTGAGAAAACGGCAGTTGCTCGTAAAGTCACCTTTGGTTATTTTTATTGCCAGCTCGTAAGACTCGGACGCTGAGCTGTTATTAAACTTCTTCAACGGATGGTATGTTCCTTCAATTGTTCTCAAATATCGGTTTTAATCCTTGTCAAAGCCATTATCATGTTTGTTCCATCGATCTATGTCTTCGTACAACTAGAATATTGAAAATGTAGATAGTTCGCTCCACAAACGTGCACAAAATCGGACCCGTCGAATTATCGGTCAATTACTATTGTCTCAGTGTCCTCCAAAGTCCTTGAGAGTATAACCATTCTCAGCTAAAAAAATAGTTGGAAGTTTACAATCTAATTTCTGATCATCAGTGTAGTTTTCCACATGACGTCATTTTTTCAACCCCTAAATGTAAGCTATAATTCAATTTGTCCAACTTAGAATTATTATGATTATGAGACACTTACCATTACTACTGTGTATCGACTTATTTATATGTCGTTAATTTGGTAAACTTTATATACCAAAAATGCGGGTGGGGGAGTACATGCATTGGGAATATTTTGCACAAAATATTATAGCCATAGAAGTCCACTACAGTAACCCAGAAGTAGTCGTAGGGTGTGACTAAACTTATTTGAATCGATAGACTGACGAACCGAACAACTTTAGAAAAGCTATAAGAACATTTTCGTTAGCAGTTAAGTACCGTTCGGTTAAGTCATCAATCTTTGAACAAAACAAGTGGTAGTCGGAAGGCGTTAAATACGGCGGGTGAGAAAGGACATCACGTTGAAGGGTTTCCAAACTTTTTTGGGTTTACAAAAACTCATGCGAATTTTCTTCTAAACAAGTGAATTCTCTTGATTGGTGTTAATGTGGAAAATAACTTGGGACACTATCCTATGACGAATTCATAAAGTTCACGCATATATGAACGAAAAATCGTACACTTGCAGAGTTGCAAGTGATAAAAATAACTCAGAGCTCTTGAAATAGTAGATTTACTGTTTCTCTGACTTTATATGAAATTATTCTGGTGTAAAGAGATGGTCTTAAATGATTTTTGATCATGTCATAAACTATATATAGATAAAATTGACGTCGTAAGAGATACTTGATCTATTGGGAACATATTGTTTGCTGCACCACCAATAAAAAATAAACGTCTGGTATCTGAATTCGTAGACTCAGACCCAATGATTTTCAGAAGTGGTATTCATAGATTTGGAGGGAGTGAAGAGATTTTAGTAATTTGCGTCTTTTATTAAACATAACTGTGTCTAGAAATTGAAATATGATACATTTTTAACGGCAAAACTATTTCCATAGAAATCTCTCTTTTCATCAACTCCCAAAGATTTGCAATAGGGTAGACATCAAGTAAATTTTCAGGCCAGACTGGAACCTTCACTCGTCTTTGTTCTAAAAAATTAGTCTTTTTCCCCTTTGTGGCAGAATGCCGAGTCATGCATGAACATAAAGTCATCATCTAAAAACCATTCGTTGGATTGGGGCAGTATTTTCCCTTCCACAACCTAAATGCATTAGTCTTGTCGCATAGTTCCTTTAACGTTGTAAAGGTGACCGGTGTCGAAGCTGCTGATCACAGACCAGACCATTATACTAAGGAGTTTTACTCTCCTGACAAGGCAATGCATTATATTTTTCTACACTAAGTCTCCTAACAAACTTGAATGACAATATATGCAATTCCTCCAATGCTGTTTAAGTAATTAACACCAAACGACATCTGTGATTATAATATCTGAATTTGGAGATGAAAATGAAATTCGTTTCATCTCTCTTGATAATAACAATCCCGGAATTAATTCAGAAATCGGTTTTCGGTATGTGCATCTGTGCTTCCTGAGGTTTTTCCATTATTTCCTCTCAGCTACTGAAACGCGTTCCCCATAATAGTTTTTAACTAGATTGAACAGAAAGAAGTCACAGGGAGCCAAATCAGTTAAATTCGGTGGCTGTTGGATGGTATTTGTTGCATTTGTCGCCAAAAAATTACGAATAATTACAGCACTTTGCTACGGTGCGTTATCTTGGTGGACGAGGTTTTTGCCCACAATTCTGCTTTCTTTTGGCGAATTGTTTCACGCAAACGTCTCATAACGCCTAAATCACACTCTTCGTTTACGGTCTGGTCTTCTGGTAAAAATGCATGATGCACTTCACCGTTGTAATCATGTATAATCATCGTTGTAACCGTGAACATTGCCTTCCTTTTTGACTGAAAACGACGTATTATTTTGGTCTCGGCTCATTTGGTGAACGCCATTCACTTGCTTGATGTCTGGATTGCGTGTTGTACTCATAAACCCACGTCTCGTCTCCAGTCTTTTGATAAATGTGGGATCGATTATGCCTCGCAAATGCGACGTCGACACGGTCTCTCTTTTGCATGAAATTGAGGTCTTTTGGCACCAACTTTGCTGCTAGACGACGGCAACCCAGTCATGAACCAAAATGTCTTGAACGGATCCGTATAGGCAATGTTCAAGTCCTCCGCTATCTCTCTGATGGTTAATTTGCGGTTATTGAACAATATTTCTTTTACTTTATCAATTTTTTCGTCGGCTTTCGATGTCGATGGTCTACCACTGCGTTCATTATATGTGATTTACTTACGACCACAATATATATATATATATATATATATATATATATATATATATATATATATATATATATATATATATATATATAAATATATATATATATATATATATATATATATATATATATATATATATATATATATATATATATATATATATATATATATATATATATATGCGTTTTGCGTTTTGATAACCGTCTATGTCCGATTGTTATATATATATATATATATATATATATATATATATATACATATATATATATATATATATATATATATATATATATATATATATATATAAATATATATATATATATATATATATATATATATATATATATATATATATATATATATATATATATATATATATTTAGTTCGTCCTTATCCCATCCATCAATAGTAAGGTAGCCACCTTGAAACATCTGACCTTTTGTGTCCAATTTATTGCCATGAGGTTGGATCAAATCAGATCTTTCAACAGTAATAGGTTTGCAAAAATCTATTTCAAAACGAGTTTTATCATTAAATTTTTTAATTAAAAATGTAGGGGTGCCTGAATTATACCAATAATTACCAAATTCCCCAGTGTTCAAAAAATTTAGCGTAGACCATGGATTATAGACCGATAACGCATTGGGGTCAGTAGAAAATATATACCCATTGTACATAAAACGCATATGCTCTACAAGTACATTTGTAGGTAATGATATTTTTGATGCTAAACAATTTATCTGTTGTTTATAAAAAGATTGCTCCTTTAATAAATCTTCCTCTTTGTAACCAGCTACAGGAGCATAACTAGGGTCTAAGGTAAGGTCTCTTAGGTTATTGGGTCCTGATATCAAATCCTTAAAACAATAAGCACTAACGCCTGTAACAAACTCTAAATGAATTTTCTTATCAAGCCCTTTGAGAACTGTTAAAAAATCTCGTACTACTTGTAAATTACCTTCTTTTATATTACCATCTTTTACATTAATAAACGGTGCATCATATTCGTCGATCAAGACGACTACTTCTTCTTCATAGCCCTCCTTAGTTAATCCTATTAAGCTTTCAATCAAAGATTTACAATAAGATTGAACAGAATCATCCCCTATAGGATTAGACATTTTTGATGCTACATTATAATGGTTTGCAATACTATATAAAGACTTTTTAAGATCATCTTTTAGATCTTTAGTTGTTTCATTACTTAAATCAGATAAATTCAATATAATAATTGGATATTTTACCCATTTATAATCAGATTTGCCGATCCAATAATCTTTAAATAGTTCTTCATTTCCATTAGCTATCTCTTCTAGCGTACTAACAAATAAAGATTTACCAAACCTACGTGGACGAGATAGAAAAACAGCCCCTCCTTCTATCATTAAACGACAAGCTTCTTCTGTTTTGTCTACATAATAGCCAGACATAATTACTTTTGTAATATCTTGATGGCTAATAGGCAAAACATTTGTGTATGCTAGTTTAGGAACTTTACTCTCTAGATTTGTTTCCAAATCTTCTCCTGGCCTTTTAATACCTAAATCTTTACCTTTTTGCTCCATACCGTATTTATCTGATTTGCTACATGAAAATAAAAATAATATCATGCAAAGTAAAAAGTTACTAATTGTTTTGTTTTTTTTAATAACCATTTTTGATATAAGTTAATTGTTTTTGCTAGATGTGGACCTGATGTTATCCAAGTAGTTAGTCGATCCTGAAGTATCCTTTATGTTGTTTTTGGCATATAGAAAAAAAGGTAAAGGAGTGTTAAAGGAGCAGTAGTAAGACGAATAATTGTGATGCTTGCTCAAGCAGAGCTGGTATGTAGTAGTTGTTTACCGCATTAGGTAGGAATAAGGCTACCTTTTCTTGTAATAAGCCTTAAATTGTGCCCAATAGCGCAAAGCGTGGCATTAAATTTGTCTCCTAGTATGCCTTACCACTTATAAATACTTCGCACTCACGATCAGGTATTTTATGACCTTTATATCCCTTGTTTACAAAAACGCGTTTTATTTTTGTACCACTTAATTGTTCCGCTTGTAATAGGCTTTGTTGTAGGGTATGGCCATCATATGCGTTAGGGTGTAATGCGCCTGTGGATAGGATTAAGCCCTGTTTATGGGTTAAGGTAATTTGTACTTTACAACCATATTCATAGGGGCGACCTGATTTACCTTTGCTGACGCAATAGACATCAGGTTCATGGAGACTGTACACTTTATCTTTGCTCTTTTTTGTCTGGTTTATAATTCGTTTGCTTAATGATAATAAAGAAGAAAATTGCGCTTGTATGGCTGTATTAGCCCCTGATACAGCACGCTCCACGTCTCTGATCACCCTACCCAAATAGGTCTTTAAAGTTTTAACACCACGAGCCATGCGCTTATACTGTTTAGCATGGGCGTAGTTATCCACTTTACGTTTCATATACAGACCTATACGAGTATAGCTTTGGCGTAGCTAAATCCCCGTTTTATATATATATATATATATATAACAATCGGACATAGACGATTATCAAAACGCAAAACGTTATAGAAGGACATACCAATTCAGAGAAAAATGTAAATTACTGATACAGTGCAAATGTAATCACAGGACGTTGATTATGCTCGATTACATTCTGGCTCGACTACCATTCACACACCTGCTGATCTCACTATAATAATTAACATGTACACAAATCTACTTTATAGTTACAAAAATAATTTTTACAATAAACTTTCCCACACACAAATCAAATGAACATTTTTGCAACCAATATGAAATCAATACAATAATTGCTTTATTTGAAAGCCTATAATTTGTATATCAGCAATATCTGTAATTATTACTTAAAACAAAATTAATTTAATGTTTGTCCAAAAATCAAACAGTTCTTGGTAATAAAATCGGTTGTGTGAAACTACCAATAAATAAACCACAGCGTCCCCTTACCATTACGATACCATATATCAATTGACGTTTCACGGGAATTGTTTTTCCAAATTTAGTGCGACAAAATTACACTAAAATTCACCAAAAACCTATTGAATATTTGTTTAAATAATTTAATTATGTTATAATGTACACACATATCAAGTACATGGTATGATATTTAGATAATTTTAGTAATTTTCTATTATATATACACACAACAAAAAAAAATGTTGGTTTTGTTGATGCCTCTTTGTGCCGCCTCCCTCGTGGTTTTACAAATTTGTTTGATTTTAAAATTTTCCTAAACACAAACCAGTAATTTAGACATATAATATGTGACATATTGAAAAATGCTTTTACTCTATAATTTTGAATTCGTATATTGTATATCTATCCTGTATTTAATTTACAATAAGTCACGTGACAATTGAACCATCACAAAATTTATGAAATTACATAAAAGGATGTGAATTTTGGCGTTATCGTAAAATAACCGAGTAAATTACTGGGTGGTAATTATACAGTATAAATTGATAACTTCATTTCCGGTATTCTACTGTAACTTATTGCATTTAGTTTATCGAGTAACATATATACGGTCATTTGTGTGTGTGTGTGTGTGTGTTTTGGCCAGACAATCACCATACTCATATTTAAAGTGTTCTCGATTCTTTTTCGTAATAGTTTTTATCGAATGTAATCAATCGAGGTACTATATACCTAATGATTGTCCTTTTTTGTGTTTGGGTATTTGGTTACATTTTTAATGGTTTACATTGTTTGTTGGTGGGATAATTGAGTTAAGTAGACGGTATATAGAAAATGATTAGAGAATTAAATTAAAAAAAAAAATTTGTTTTGTCTTAGGGTAATGCAATAGCATTAGAAAACTGAGATAGGGTACAAAGTAATTATGAAATTCGAATATAAAACGTAACAATCGTCATTTATTGATAAGAAAGACATAAGTTTTATGATTATTTGGCTCATTTACGTTTTATAGTTTGTCTAGGGCAAATCAGTTGGTTGGATTATGATTAGAAAACATTTGGAATTATTTGAGTAAAACGTTACAACGTTAAGTGGAACGAGTACTCCGACTTACCTATAAATTGTCCAAAAATGCATTTATATAAGTATTATAACTCCTAGAGTTGAACACACGGTATCTGATGCAGTTGAAAATCGGGTTGAATACGTCCGCACTTGAAGTTATAATTTTATACCTTGATTTTTATCGTTAAAAGTACATAAACATTTTATGGTTGGACAAACCATCGAAAAGTTCTAACACAAACCACAACAAGTGTGAAAATTTACTGACCCGTTCTAATTTCTTAGTGGTATACAATCTCTTGTTATTAAAAACAGAATCAACCGAATGGGCAGAAAGCTTTAGGTTCATCTCATAGTCTTTCTTGAACAAAGGTTTTTTCTTAATCTGCTTAGGAGAGAATTGACTCACTGAAATATATGTAACAACACATATCATTTCCCAGCCATGCATTAACGACAGACTTCTACTTTTTTATGTTCTCCTTAAAAAGTTAAGTTAAGTTGATGTGGCTGCTATCGCACACTTAGACCAAATTTGATCCGTTGTGATACCACTCTATACGGCTATAGGTCCGAGTCTTTCCGTAGAGCCATCTGCGCATTGCATAGCTCCATGTCAGTCCTATAGTACTGACATGGAAGATGGGTCGGCCCAAGGATTCTAAACACGACAGAGGATCCAGATTATGTTTATTTTTCACCACCGATCGCACCGCCCAAACGATCGAAGGTGAAAAACCCATTTTGCATCCTGCCTCGAATCGGATTCGAACCCGGTACCTCCCGCTTCAACTGCCGCAGCTTTAACCACTGCGCCACCTGGGCGGTTTATGTTCTCCTTACTTCCCCCTAATTGCGCTTTATTAAGGCTATTTGCAAGTAACCAATAAGTAATAAGATGTATCCCATCCTTTGGTGTTGCTTGCCCTGAGGTAAAACCCAGGGGGAAGCAGAAACCGGCCTGGTGGTCAAAAGAAAAAGAACGGTAGTTTTATAACGCCAAGAGGACCAGAGAATCTCAGGACTGGGACTCGTACAAGGAGACGCTGAGACTATATAAGAGAGAATTGAAGAAGACACAAAGGAGCTCCTGGAGGCTATTCTGTGACAAAATGGAAGATGTCTCGGAAACTTCTCTCCTTCGGAAGATTCTCTCCACACATCCAACAAACATAGGTTACTTAATTAAACCTGATGGTTCGTGGACCGATCCCAGTGAGGAATCCCTCAAGATTCTCATGGACATTCACTTCCCGGGTATAGTTTAGACAACTCGATGGAACTGATGGCGTCGGGAGTAGCTTGTTCGCTGCGCGCACCGGATATCGTAAATAAAAAACGAATTCTGTGGGCCATAAAAGGGTTCAAGTCGTACAAATCGGCTGGACCGGATCGGATTATACCGGCAGAAATCCAAAACCACTTGGAAATAATCTTTCCGTGGTTGGAGGCGATCTTTAAGGGGTGTTTAAAGTTGGTCTGCATTCCGAGGAAATGGATGGAAGTTAAGGTGGTTTTTATTCCGAAAGCGGGAAAAGGATCGCATGGCTATCAAAAGGACCTAAGACCTAGAACATTATCATCCTTTCTGTTGAAAACCCTGGAGGGCTGGTAGAACACATATTAGTATGAACTTAAAACAGGAGAAATGAGTAGCCTCTCAACATGTGTACTGTAAGGATAAATCGGTGGATACGGCCCTACATGCTTTGGTACGCACAATTGAGAGATCATTTTACTTAAAGGAGTATTGTTTGGTAGATTTTCTTGTTATTGAGGGCGCCTTTAATAACGTTCAGACAGATGCAATCCTAAGAAGGATTATTGTTCATGGAAGCAGAATCCTCCATAATCAAGTTTATCAGTTAATGCTGGGAAGCAGGACTGTAAACTCAGAATTAGAGGAGTCAACTATAAGAAGGCGAATGGTTAGGGGAACCCCACAAGGTGGAGTCCTGTCTCCTCTTCTCTGGAACATGGTGATCAATGGTCTACTTCTGGAGTTAGAGAGGGAGGGTATAGGAGTGGTTGCCTACGCTGATGACGTGGCGATCATGGTATTAGGTATATTTTTACCGACCATTAAGGAGGTAATGCAGAATACGCTTCTTATTATTACAAGGTGGGCAAGTAAATGTGGATTGGGAGTCAATCCATCTTAGACAGAGTTGGTACTCTTCACTAAGAAATATAAAATTCCGGCAGCTAACCCACCTACCGTAAATGGCACTAAACTGGCCTTTACTGATAAAGCGAGATTTCTGGGTGTAATCTTAGACAGTAAACTAATCTGGAAGCCGAACATCTTGGAGAGAATCAGCAAAGCTACGACGGCGATGTATACGTGTAGGAGTGCAATAGGCAAACGTTGGGGTCTCAGACCGGAGCTAATACACTGGCTCTACACTGCCGTAGTAAGACCCGTTTTTATGTATGGAGTGAGTGTTTGGTGGCCAGCACTGGATAGAGTAACCTATAGAAAGAAGTTAGAGAAGGTGCAAGGGATGGCCTATATGCTCATAAGCAAGGCACTGAGAACAACACCTACTCAGGCCCTAAAGGTCATGTTACATCTTCTTCCAGTGGATATCTATGGCAAACAGATGGCGGCTAACATAGCCACAAGACCAATAGTCGTGTCTCAGGGAAAACACCTTCAGGCAGGTCACTCGACAATAATTGGTTCGCTAAAGAAAGAAATGGAGAACCTTGACTATATTACGCCGATATTATGCTTCGACAAGGGTTTTCAAACCTTTATCCCTTCAAGAGAATTCTGGGGGAATAAGCTAGCACTGGAAACCGAAGCTATACAATTCTACACGGACGGCTCGAAGCTAAATGGTAAGGTCAGAGCTGGGCTTTTCTGTGGAGCATTAAATATATGCACTTCCGTTCGTCTGCCTGACCACTGCAGCGTGTACCAGGTGGAAATAAAAGCGATTGAGGAAGCCTTGAACTGGTTGAGGAATAACGTGATATCCAAGAGAGATATCAAGATTAATGTGGACAGTCAGACGGCTATCATTTCAATATTCAGATTATCTGGGTCCCCGGCCACTCTGAAATCAAGGGTAACTGCAGGGTAAACGATCTAGCTAGGCAAGGTACAACTCTTCAGCTGAAGCATATAAGAGCTAATGTGGGGAGGCCTACAGCGAAACTTAGACTGGCTCTGAGGAAACGATAAGAAGCTTCAGCACTGGATAGGTGGTCTAATACCCTCACATGCGAGAGAGCGTGACAAATGTGGCAAGGGCTGGATTTGAATCGCTCCAGGACCTTAATCTCTCTGGAGAGGAGAGATCTAAGAAGAATAGTAGGAATATTAACGGGACACTGCCTTATCGGTGAACATGCGAGAAGGCTGGGTCTAGAAACAAATGACTTCTGTAGAAGCTGCATGGACGAGGAGGAGGAAGAGACGCTTGTGCACTTCCTGTGCTCTTGCACTTCACTAGCACTAAGAAGACATTTACACTTGGGTAGGTATGTAATGCACAACCTTTCAGATTTTGCAGACATTAAGGTGTGGGACATTTTACGCTACATTAGTAGCTCAGGATGGTTCCAATAGAGTGTTAGGGGTATTAGGGGATTAAGATCCTGTAGTATCACAACGGACCGGCAACGGTACAAGTGTTCGTTAGCAGCCACTCTAACCTAACCTAACGTAGGGCTTTTCGCAGAAATATTTTATTTGCACAAATTAAGGTGAAAAGGTTGATCAAAGCCAAAATCATTTAACTTAGGCAAATAAACTCTAATATAATCTTACTAGATGTCCTGCTATAATCTTCACTCTCTCTTTAATAAAACTGGCAATACTGTGTAGTGTTGACAAACATTGACGGTATAGATCGAAACAGTATCATAACGTAATTAAATAAAATTACAAAGGTGCTATTTTTCGTTACTAAAATAAAGATGTTGTTCATGGAGGCACAGTCCTTGCTTCATCCAGTTTCACTTGAGAGATGACTACACGACCCATTTACAGACCCAATTGGTTTATTATGTATTTGAAGTAGACTGAGAATGTTACATTTTCAGTCAACTTCAAATACATACAGTTGAGTGAGTAATTAGAGCTTTTAATCTTTAGTCTTTCTATTTTAACATCGCGATATTGGATGTTTGAACTGGTCACTGTCCTGTATTTCCTTGATTTCATCTCTAAAAACGGTGCATTAATCTAGCATAATGCTAGTCATTGTGAGGTTTTACTTTTCAATGAATATAATTAAACTCGAATCCCAAAAAACACCTACTTACCAGAAATCCAAAGCAGATGGAACTGTATATTTGCCTTCTTTGGAGCAGATTCTCTCATTCCTGTTCATTCTTCACTTTTCGTTTGTCAATGTGATGCCCATGAATGATTTATTGACGGGATGTATTCCTGTTTCATCTTTAATCTTTTTTGCTGTGACTTACCGCCGAACAGTAACTTAAAACATTCTCCCAATTCCGTTTTTATTTATGGACGAAGGTCATCCAATGCATAATGTGAATTTTTTATCAGTTCAACGCATTAAGTTGACGAATATCTGCCACCCAATATTTTATTGTTGTAACGGACTGATACCTTTCAAATGAAAATATTGCATCACATAGCAATCGATACTAACGACGTCTCAAATTACATGGTACGTCAGGCACTATGAAACAGATATCATCTTCCGCTGTAAAATATTGCGAAACATCTGGTGGAGTAGGACATAGGGTATGTGGATAGCCAGGAATTGGTTGCCGCAATCTTGAAGTAAAACCACAAGGTGTAGGACATAATACAGATCATTGACTACATTGCTGTTTTACTAATTGCTGGTTTTGCTTTAGGTGAGACTGCTCTCTTTGAACTCTTTGCAGCTTTTGTTGATTGAACCGCATCTTTAGCTAAAGCTACTGCTGTAGGTTGTGTAGCTTCAGTTACTTTAGCAGCTTCTTTTTGTGCTTTATTATCACCAGCTTGGGCAATTGAGCGCTTGAGTTTGATGGTTTATAAAGAAATACTAAAAAACGTAGCATCTTTAAACTAATCAGTACATATTCATATATTCGTCCATCCTCATTGTTTTCAATATCTTAAACTACCCTTTAAGTCCCAGATGGACTAACCCTGATATATGTTAACGCTTAGTTACAGCCTGTTAAATGCAGCCAAGATGAAAACATTGGTGCACTCTTCTTTTGTCACCAATCAAATTATAGTCTTATAACAGATTTGTATTCTGCAAGGCATACGACGCACAGGTCATTTCTGACCAGTCCCATGTGATAAAGACGATTTTTTCAAATATCCGTTAATTATCAGTAAAAACGAGCGTATTTTAGCTTCTAGTTGAACTACGCCTTACGACAGGTAGAAGAAGTTGATCACGTCATTGGACTTTAAATTGATTGGACAGGGTTTTTTAATAATTTACTCAACTGTATAAAAAAACAGATGAGCAGGAATTGGTTCTGGTCTTATGAAAACCAAGAAAGGACCAATTTTAGCCAAACTGGATGAAATTTCGTTGTCTTCAATATCACAGTGAGCAGGTATTCACATGCCCATTATCTTGTTGACCATTATCTATTGGAGAGATTGAATTATTAATTACAAACCCTTACCAGGTTTACTATCAGTACAGAATATAATATTCTTGCTGTCGGATATGTGATTGAGAAAGTCTGAAGGAACCATTTATCGTTAGAAGAATAAACTATACCCCAAATGATTTGTGAAAATTAGAAACAGGGGGAAGCTGTCATTTACCATGTAAATTTCCGGCATAAGTCTCGTTTTAATTCATCAAGAATTAATCTGTGACTCGAAATAGTTCCGGCAACGTTACAACTCCCCAGCATACTTAAAGTGAAAGGCAGATCATTAAATTGTACTAATAATGACAGACTGTAACTGGGGCAGAGAAAGAATCAGCTCTATGGCTGGGATAGAATTTGAAGACAAGGTTCCAGATATTTCAGAAGGCCACAAAATAGAAGTATATATGCTTCTATATATTTCTATATATATATATATATATATATATATATATATATATATATATATATATATATATATATATATATATATATATATATATATATATTTATATATATATATAATATATATATATATATATATATATATATATATATATATATATATATACATATATATATATGCTGTAGAACCAGTGATTTGAAATGGTAGAACCAGTGATGTGCAAACAAAAGCTAGCATTTTGGAGGACAATCCTCCTGACATACTCAAAGTTCTTCGAGATTGCCAAAATCCCATCTTAGTATGTTGCATCCAAAAACAGATGTTTTAATAAGAGCTTCAGTGTGTCTACGTCTTGTTAATGTAACTTAATCAGTGTTGGGTTGACATGTAAACTGTTATCCAAACACCATTCTTCTATAATAAGACTGAAGTAGAGTTAAATCGGATAAAAAATCTAGTTTGAGTGTTTAAACAGGACCATCCAATAATGTGGTGGAGGTATAAAGAATGATTACAAAAACCTCTTCAACCTCCTCTTTTAATTTGAGTTATTTTAATCAGTTTTAAATATAATTTAAGATCAGAGATTTTAACACTCCTTCTGATATACGTGGAGGACGAAAGTTATTACTGGTTTATTATACATTAACAAAAACCCTCCGGGACAGAGTTGGTAGATAATGCACGTTGCATTACTGGAGTTTTAAAAATTTCGTTAATGAAATTTCGTTAGTATAGTAAAAATTAGAACGAATGAATATTTAGTGATTAATAAATAGTAAATGGTTATTGGTTGAGTTATCACGAATCCTCTCATTACAGATGATTGTATATTCAAAAATCAAATGAACGACGTACACATGTAGGATGGTATTGTAACTGAAGAAAATAGTTTTGTATCTCGCGTTGACTCTCTATGGCTTTTCCAAAGAAATTAGACCCTTCTGTTTGAAGTATTTAAACAAAACACGGCACGTAGATTAATTCGAAGTTTAAGACGATCCGATTTGGTCGGGCGGTCGAGTGTCCAATTTGATTTGAACTTACCATCCACAATTGTGTTTTAGTTTTTGATTTATTTCATTCGATTGTCTCGTTTCGTTAATATAATAAAATTAAAATTTGTGTTTTTGTATGTTTTACGAAGCATCATGCCATTGACAAAAAGACAAATAATTGGTATTGTGGTAGCAGCTTCACTAACAATAAATAAAAGAAAACTGTGGGCAAAAAAATGGTTGAAAGAGCAAAAAAAAGTTTAGCCATATGATGCTTCTAAAAGAATTAAATAGCGATGATTTTCGGAACTATTTAATAATGGATTGCAGCAGTTTCATTGAATTGCTATATTTAGTGAGTCTGTTAGTGAATAGGCAAGATACAGTGATGAGAAAATCAGTAAGTGCTGAAGAACGTTTGATAGCTACATTAAGATTTATAGCAACTGGGAGAGATTATGTCAATTTGAAGTACAGTATTGCAACATCACCACAATTGTTGTCGAAAATAGTTCCAGTTCCAGAAACATTTATAAAGAAGCGATTTATAAAACGGTTTACTTCCTTGAAGAATCCTTAAAATAATATAATTTTGTATATTGTATTTTGATGTGGTTATAATTGTGGATGATTGTTGTTAAGGAATGGCTGTACTGGGCCCTGGTGATTCGATATTGCATTGGGTTGAAATAGGAGAAAAATTGAAACTGGTTAAAGAACTTGGTGATAATGAAGGTGCTACATAATCATATGTATTAATGTTATTTAAATTAGTAGTGGTTTGTAAATTTAATTTGTCCAATTTTGCGTAAAATATTACGCAAATTACGCATAAATTTTGTGCTGCGGCTATTAAATTTTCTTGTTTTTTTTAGTAACGATGTAGCACGCTTTTTATTGAGTATTGGAGTTTCATCAACATTAGTTTATATTTCAGATACCTGCAACAGAAACGGATTGGATTGACACATCGAAACAATTTGAGACAATGTGGCAGTAAAATAATTGTGTCGATACCATGGACGGCAAACATATTTTAATAATTAAACCACTAGGAAGTGGATCACTATATTATAACTACAAAGGAACTTTTAGTATCGTTTTATTTGCGGTGATTAATGTAAATTACGAATTTATATATGTCCACACGGGTATAAATGGCAGTGTTTCTGATGGAGGAGTTCTCAAACATACTGCATTTTACAATTAAATGATTGCAGGTGACTTAAATTTACCAACGTCTTCGGTATTGCCTGGTACAGATGTATTGGCTTCTTATGTTTTTTAGGAGACAGTGCATTTGCTATGAATGAACATCTATTAAAACCGTTTGCACAGAATAATTTAACGCACGAAAAGAGAATATTTAATTACAGATTATCGCGAGCAAGACGGAGAACAGAAAATGTATTCGGTATTTTATCATCTCGATTTGGAGTCTTTAAAAAACCAATATTATTAAACATTGAAAAAATTGATTGGATAGTTCTTGCAAGCGTGCCCTACATAATTGTTTGAGGAAAAAATCGAAATCTTAGACTATGATGATATCGACAATGAAACATTCCGAGCAGACGACTAGCGGCAAGAAAATACTTTACTAAGTCTTAATAGCAATACCCAAAGACAAAATGCAAAAGATAGTAAACAAGTGAGAAATGTATTCACAGATTATAATTTCTTTTAGTTTTTATAATAAGGTTTCAAGCGCCTTACCGCGCGTCCTCTTGCAATTTAAATTGCTGGTAATGTCCCATAAACAAGTATCATCTTTATAGATTTCTAAAAAAACTGCTCGTTCTGCAGTTACCGCCATTTTAATTTATTAATTTCAACACTGAATTTTTTATTCTTTATGTTGTTCCTATAGCTGCGTTTTATTGAACACTGGTATGGGAATAGGAATGAAAATAATGCTCAATAAAACGACACGGAATTGTTTATATGATTTATGAACAGTTTGTCATGCAAACAACAACTAACTACCAACAATTACTTTGTAATTTACAAGACAGAAAAAAAACATTAAAACTCGGAGGCACTCCCACTCCAACTCTTTCGCGGTTCGCTTATTTACGTCCTACCTTACGCCATTACAGCCAAATCGAGGACGTACGTTGCTCATTCAATTCACACCACCGATCGTAATCAGATGGCAAAAAGCCCTTTTGCATCCTGTCCCTTATCGGAATTCAAACCCGGTACCTTCTCCGCTTCAACCGCCATAGCTTTAACCACTGCGCCCCCTGGGCGGTGAATAAAACTATTCCGGAATGAATAAAATATATGGTCTAATTGTTGTAATAATACCAATAAAACTCGGCTCTTGTTGATTCTTCAAAATTTCGTCCGACAACAATACACACCATCCGATTTATTTGGTTGGTCGGACTGTCGGATGGAATTTCCATCCGACACATCTAACTAAATTTTATCGGACCAACATGCACACTATCCGACCGTTCGACCAAATCGGATCGTCTGTAGGCCCTTTAAAGAACTTCCCTCAGTCCAGTTTTTCACTTGTTATGATGTTATATTATCTAATAACTATAAGCCCTCTTGTAATATGGATTAAGCAATAAGTTATGCACTCCAACTAGGAAATGTTTTTTAACATTATTTGTAATCGAATGATAAGGACCCGGGTAATATCCCTAACAATCTTAATGAAAAAGAATTCAACTGATTAGCGCCTTAGAGATCCTTAAGGTGTTGTTCGATTTACAACAGGATAAGCTAAAAAAAAGCTAATCAAAAACATTGTAATGGATAGAGTTTAGCAAACACCTTGGGGAATATGTTTGCCCATCTTCGTGATTTTAATCATGAATACAACTCTTTTATTATATCCGGGACAATGATACAGGTACACACAAATATAAATTATACATATCACGATACAAAAGGTTTTGGTTGGGTCATACTCATGTTTAATAAAATAACAAAAGCATTGCTTAAAAAGGGGTTGAGACATTAACATTAGAATAGTAATCTAATTTACTCGAATAAACAAATTAGCGATGAATACCCAAACAAAGCTTATTCGAAATTATAATTAAATTGAAATCTAGAACTAATTGATTGATATGCTGGTTTTCTAATATTACATTTTAGATCACATATGGTGTTTTTGTGTGTGTCTATAACATATAAGACTGCTACCTACCCAGCACATAATATGTTGATCAAAATGTTGTCACTTTTCAAAAAAATAGTGTTTCCACTTGTTACACAACGAAACAACCAACAATGCATATCACTTTCGACCGCATTATATTCACATCGTGTGTACATCGAAATCCTGTCAGGATACATGTCTAATTCGGGTGTCAATCAGAAAACCACCCTTTCGATGTTTTTGTTTATAAATTAAATTAAAATATGTTTTTATATAAGTACTTTCTAGTTTATATCGACCAATCCCTTCGAGTGCTAAAAAAAAACTTTCAATTAATCCATTAATTCATCACTAATCACTGAAGTGAAAACAAAATTTCACCGCCGAAATGTGAAAATTCTTTTAAATGCTTTAAGTAATTATAAATAACAAATATCAATTTTATATATTATAATGTGTGGTGTAAGGGATTTTGTTAGGCACCGACTGTATATTTGCAGAGGGTAGAAAATCTTATTTCTTGTGCAGGAAGGGTCGTTCAAATAATGTTCAAAATGTATGTATATAATTTCCATTTGAGTTTAAGTCAAATTTATGTTTTCACTTCAATGGACCAATTGATTTTAATCTGATTCAGTTTTTTTGCTGTTTACTTTTGTGCACTTCTTATGTGAATGTGATATTTAGACGGGATTATAACCTAAAATCGAAATAAAAAATGAAACAAGTGTTTCATAATAGTTTTGTTTGGAATTTGAATTTTACGAAGGGTTTGTTTGTAAAGAAGGATTTGATCAATATTTTATGATTTACGAAATATAAATAATAATTTGCACAGATTTGATTTTAGAACTATATTGAAAATAAGAATATATTTGAATACAGGTGTAAATTTAAATGTTATTATGAACTCACATATGCCTCAGTCAGTAAATATGTATCACAATCTGTTTAATTTTTTAAGAAACCGGGACAGTCATATGATTGTTCTAATGCCAATATTTATGTTGACTCACTGTACCAGTATCACTTACCAGCTGGCTTCTGATTCCACCCGGAATATTTTTTTTTGCCGTAATTTAGAAAAATATTATTGTTGACAGTTCATACTTGACGTGGAAAATTTTTTTTGGAAAAATATTCGATTGAATAATACATTGTAGTAGGGAAAATGTTTTCGACAAATCAATCATTAGTTACATGATAATTGACTTGAGCCTTAGTATGCTTTACATAGTATAAATGCTAATTTAACGCCATCAATCAGACATCGATAATGCAGAAGAACTTGGAACGAGTTGGATGTGTGCCCGTCCAAAACTCATTTAAAACAAACGACCCTCTACCGAGAGATTATTGGTGCCGTAGGTATGAAAATAAAATGGGGGTACTTGACTAATTTATCAATCACTATAACCACTCTTGATTTAGTTTGCAATTTTGGCAGGATGGGTCATTCTGATCATATTTTTACGATAATTCGATTGAACTATTTTTAAACCAGTATTGCCAATGGTTTGGTGAACACGTACTTGAATAGCACGGTGTCGCGTGGAATACTCTAAGAGAAATCATGGATTCACTATGAGAATAGAATTTTTTCTAATAACTTGCAATTTAAATAGTCCATTTCGAAGAAGTTTATTTTTGAACTCTATTTTGAGAATAAAACCATATGATGCCTATTGCTAAATGACTAAGATCCATTTTATTGGATTGGTTACAAGGCTTGAATTTATTCAACCTTTGAATAGTGGTTATCTGCGTATCCCGAGCAACTTCTGATAAGAACGGTTGATTTGAGTTTTGTAGGTTCTCTCCCTAATTGTAAATTATTACGATGATTTAGTTCCAGTGGATGCAGGGGTAAACTCATGACTTTCTTCAACATTGTTGGCATGAACCGACGACATAACATAATCACATAAAATAAAGAAATTTAATTTGCTCTAGCAAGGTGGCCATTTTACCATTGCTCAAGAATATACCTGGTTACCAAACTACCCCTTCAATAGATAAATTGTTAGATCAGCTGTGCGACATATGGCGCTATCTTGTTGATTTACTGATATGAAATCCATCCAATTCTGGCCAAAATTAGTCTTCCAACATAGCACAATAGCGGACTCTAATGAACGTAAACATAGCGATGCACAAAACACGGTCAATATTTGTGGTTGTTATAAAATCTCTTGAAGCAGAATGGGTATGTTGTTAACCAATAACGTAAATTATTTACAAAGCCAATAAGCCAAAAGTGAACTTAATCAGATGATTACTCAGCTGCTGATTTTTCGATGAAACTCAAAATTTTCTTCAAACTTGGGCAAAGCCGAATTCAAGAAATTTCAGCGCTTCGAACGAGCAACAGGCATCAATTCTTGGGAAGTTTTAGAAACATCCATACTAGACTAATTTTGGTTATTTTGAATTAAAGCACTTACAGCTGAGATATATCGGTACTTGAACGGCATAGGAACATCCAATAGTGTATAATTTGACTCGTACTTATCCACTATAGCGCACGCACAGTCTGTGGACGATTATTGATGAGTTATCGCTTTTAAAGATGGAACCATCGACTAAAATTTATAGTAGTTTGTGAACATCACCATGGTAAAAAAAGTTAACTTTGACTAATATTTTTACATTATTCAGTAATTACTTAGGGTTCACATACTAACGAGCTCGAAGGGTTTGGTTCTTTTTAGTCTCTTAACCGGGTTGGTTCTTTAGTCTCTAAATGTTCATTATCCAGTAACCGAGAGGTTTCCGCATTGACATGTTCCATTAGCATAGATTCATGCTTCCTCGTAAATCGTTTTATTTCGTGTTTTATATCCGAAATCCTCAAACTATGATGCAAATCACTAATAAAACTACGTAATATTCTGGAAGTTTTGTATAAGTTTGATGTTAGTGTTCTTAGAACAATCCCAAAGCTGAATGTCAGATCGACTTTAGAACAAGATCGACTTTAACATATGCTTAATTTTGACCTTCGTCCAAATAGCCAGTACAATTGTCTATATTTAAGATCAAGCTCTTTTCGTTTCTTCTTGACATTTTTCATTAAGTTTGATTTTCCATAGCTTGGTCCACTGGCGCATTTCATCACTTGCACATTGAAGTTTATTTACCGCCTTCATACAGTTGGACCTGTTGCTAGTAGTGCGGTGTCGTCAGTAAACGTTGCTATGCTTACGTGGTCGGATTGTGGTATGTCACTTGTATATAGTAGGTATAGACTGGGCCGAGAACACTGCCTTGAGGGAAGAGAGGATACTGCCCTTACCTCTCAGTTCAGAATACTTGTTTTCTTGTCTTACTATTTGTATATAAATATAATCTCAAAAGATCAATATATGGTCCCGGAAGCATAACATTTAGTTTATGCATTAAATACTCGTGCCATACCTTATCGAAAGCTGCTGCCACATCCAGAAATAATATTTGTTTATCTTCTAACATCTTTTCTATAATATCTGTAATTCTTTGGATCTAATCAATCGTTGAATTTTTGCATCTGAATCCACACTGGTGATCCGGTGTTAGGTCCTTACTTTATATATTATTGGCTTCATTCTCCTCAAGAATAGTGTCTCCAATAGCTTTGAAATGATAGGGAGCAGGGATATCGGATGAAATGATTTAGCTTCATTGGGCGTTTACCTGGTTTCGGTAACATAATAACGTCTACAACTTTTCAGGCTGAATGAACATACCGTAATCTAATAACAGCATTAAGCAAGTGAGTTAGTTTCGCGATATCTTTCTTTGGAAGTTGCTTTGGAATTTCTGCCGTTAGAAGGTCATACCCAGAGGCGTTAATATCTTTTTGTGTAATTAGATTAATTCTATCCCCATAATTATTGCTTCCATTTTCAATTATAATATCCGATTCGGTCTCATTCAGTTTGAAAATATTCAAGATGATTAGCAAACTCTCCAGCTTTTTATTTATTATCCCTAGACTACAAGCCATCACTTCGTTTAATGGGACGGGTCTAGGTAATTTGGTTTTTTATACTTTGCCTTTCATAGTGAGCAGTTCCTATCTTCATCAGCGGTCAATGTTTCAAATTACAAAGAAATCGACTTATCATTTAGCTTCTGAATTCCTCGTTTGTTATTAAGAATCGTTTTGCCAGATGGACTCCTCGTTTATTGCCATTTGCTTTCCTGTTTTCTAAAACGAGATTTCGCATTTCTCTTGAGAAACTTTAATCAATGATTTTGGATATTGTTCCTTTAGTATTATTTCAAGCGGCTATCTGAATGACATCAGTGAAGTTTTCTACCTCTTCTTCTAGTTCCTGGACCATTTTAGTCATGTTTGTAGGTTAATCTAGATTTGAATTTAGATCAGAAGCGATTTTTTCGCTTATAAAGGGTCCGCCATCTAAAGTTTTTTTTTCAACTAGTGCTTATTTCGTGAATGGTAACACTTAGCTCATGTCTGATTTGACAGATAATTAGTTTTTTCCTTCCGCTGAACGAATATGGTTGTGTATACGCTTGAACAACGCTGGGAAATATTGCGACATTACTTTGTAAATCATGGTAAAATTGCGTACGGATTTTGGAAGAAGAGAAGCACCGTCAGCTCCGTATGTTCGTTATCTTGTGAAAAAAGTGAAAGAAACTGGCATCCTCATCGATAAACCAAAGCGTGAAAAGCCAAAAACAGCGCGTACACCCGAGAATATTGATACTGTGGCAGAAAGTGTGTGTGATGCGCCATCAACATTAATTCACCGTCGTTCTCAACAATTGAACATTTCGGAGACATCATTGAGACGAATTTTGCATAAAGACCTTGGTATGACGCCATACACAGTCCAATTGGTTCAGGAATTGAGGCCAACTGACCATCCAATGCGTTTTCGCTTCGCTGAGTGGGCCTGCGATCGACTTACAGAAGATGCCGATTTTGCCAAAAAATCATCTTTTCGAATGAAGCTCATTTTGATCTTGGTGGCTATGTAAACAAGCAAATTTGTCACATTTGGGTCACGGAAAACCCGCACGCATACATTGAAAAGCCGGTACATCCAAAACGTCACTGTTTGGAACGGATTTTGGTCCAGAGGCATAATTGGGCCAGTTTTCTTCGAAAATGAGCAAGGAGTGGCCGTTACAGTCAATGGCGATCGTTATCGGGCCATGTTGAACGAATTTTTGTTCACAAAAATTGAAGAGGAGGATATTGGCAACATTTGGTTTCAACAGGACGGCGCTACGTGCCACACAGCTGAAGCTACACTCGATGTTTTGCGCCCTGTTTTTGAAGATCGCATTATCAGCCACAGAGCTGATGTCGTTTGGCCACCTCGGAGCTGCGATTTGACACCGTTGGACTATTATTTGTGGTGTGCCCTCAAAGATAAGTGTTACGTCGACAAGCCAGAGACAATAGACGCTTTAAAGGACAATATTCGTGAAGCCATTGGTGAAAGACAGCTGCACACAATCGATAATGTGCTTAAAAATTGGACCGATCGTGTAGACTACTGCATGGCCAGCCGAGGCAGCCATTTGAAATTATTTGACGGACCCTTTAGAAAGACCTTTGGTTGTCTAATGAAAACAAATCCGAGCACGTGTTTTTCTTATAGTGATAAATTTTTCACTGTACTAAAGTGAATTAGATGGGCCGGCTGAAAAACAATGGTCATTTAACCATCATATCGTTCACTTATTTATGATTTACTTTGTATTTCTGAAAGGAATGACCATTACTTTTCCGGTTGGTTCAATAATTATAAAAAGTATATCGTTGTACGTATCCACGAAGACATTTAATTATTTAATAGCGCAATTCAGTAATTACATCACAAATTCACAAACCTTGCTTGATACAAAAAAATAATTCAAATATTTATCTCGTTCCTTTAATGCGATATAATTAATTCCTTTTCATTGCAATTTATACAGTTTCTTCAGTAACTGTTTAATTTTCTTAAAATCTCGCTGCTAAAAAAAATTAAGTTAAGAGAAAAAAGCTAAACACAAAAAGAAATAAAACTTTAAAGCGATAAAACTACTAAGCTATATACAAAGTACACAAAATATAAATGAGGAAACGGGGACGAAATAGTTGAGACGTTTTCTTTACTATATACATACAACACACAGTGTATTTATAGTAATAAAGTTTTCTTGTAATTATCTTTAATTACAAGCAATATTAAAATCGTGTTAAACTCGTCTGGTATCTTGTACAAGACGAAAAAAAAAACAACAAACCATTTTATTAATCAGGATAATGATGATGATGATTGTCACCGTCATTATATAGAAAATAAAATTTATGTCATAATTTACGTTGCGGAATGAATTTGTAATTAAGTTTTGCACATTTTTGTTGTATACGAGTAGGTATAAAGCTACAGCATAAAGCTGCAGTTTACACTAAGGACGCCACAACAACATTTCTGCAAAATCATGACGAATAAGACAAGCGAATTATACACCAACATCATTACAACACTATTCGACGAACAAGGGTTAATTTTTATACACAACACAATAGATCATGAATATTCATAATTCCACAACCAACAATTCATTCATCCCCAATCAAAGGTATTAAAACATCAATAGCACACACATCCACCTTAATATTTTTGATCTATTATTCATAATGTAACAGAAATTTATTTCACATATTCATTCAACCATCCCCTATATTTGACCATCTGGCGTAAAAAATTAAAATTACTCCATATCCACTTTAATTCACTTATGTACTGTTGTGTCTGCGTATGTGTATGTACGAGTACAAATAGTTATATTTCAGTTATAAAATGTTATGCAAAATGACGTCAGTTCTTCAGTATTGAACACGTGCATCCATATATTTTATGCAATATGGTTTTGGTTCATGTTCAACACAAAATCTTGCATGATCATGATGCGATCGTACAAGAATATACATATTATAATCATTCCAATACGTATATTAGTCATTTTTATGTAGATTAGATATATGGTATCACCCCTTTTATTTTCCGTTATATTAAATAAGTGGTTTAGCGTGGCGATAATGTATGCAGAGGAACGAAAATGCCCAGGAATAACAGGAAAATTAAATTAATTTTCCTTATCTAGGATTTCAATTTTTTTTTATTTTTCAGCTAATGATGATCGGATAATGAATATTATAGTTCGAATTAGAAACAAGTGTTTTGTACTTGGATTTTCAAATTCCTCATTGTTTAGTGGTTTATTGTTATTGCACGAAATTTAAATAAATTTTTGGGTAAATATTTTTTGTTGGTTGGGCATTATAAAATTATACCCACCTGTTTTATTTGTATTGTTGTTTAGGTTTAAAGCAAGTTAAGGAATTATGTATTTAAATAGTAAGGCTTGATTTTTTCTGTTTTGGTAATCTGAACAAGGGTGAGTAATTTAAGGTTTTTATTTTTTTTAATATTTTATTGAACGATCTGATAAATAGTAGTGTAACTAAGCACTAAGCAGCAGGATCTTTTAAATGGAGCATGATACTTAGCTGCGAACTCGAGCTTTTCTTGTTTTTAGCTTTTCCTTGTTTTTAGAGTTATTTTTTTAAATTGTATTTCTTTGCAATCTGTGTTGTGGCTCAAGGCCCTCCCCGCTCTTTCACGGTTCGCTTATTAGCGTCCTTACTTTTACGCCATTACAGCCAATTCGAGGACGTACGGCTAGAGATCATATTTTCCTAACCATTTGCACATAGAGCATAGCTCCATGCCAGCCTATAGTGCTGGCATGGAAGATGTGTCGGGTCGGCCCATGAATTCTGCACTCCAACAGGAGGTCATAGTTGTGTTCATTCACACTACAGATCGTAATTTCATGGTGAAAAATCCCTTCATCCTGCCCCTTTCGGGATCCGTCCCCAGGAAACATTCCGTTTCAACTGCAGCAGCTTTATCCTACTGCGTCACCTGTGCGGTGTTTTTACAGTTGACAAAATCTTTTATTTTCTATGTACTTGTTATTGAAAGAAAAAAATGATCAATGCTGCAACTTATTTGTATCATGATTTTTTACTAATGTGTATACTAGCCGTATTTCTTGACGCACAGTGATCCGGATCAGATCACATTTTCCATGCAAACCAAAGACACATTTTGATCCAAAATGAAATTTTAATCAAAATGTGTCTTTGGTTTGCATGGAAAATGTGATCTGATCCGGATCACTGTGCGTCAAGAAACACGGCTACTATTGCATTATTTCATTGTTTTTTTTAGTTACCTTATAACTTACAACAAGAATTAATTCGTCACTTGATCGTGCTACGCATTCGTCGTTTGAATACATTTCGAAAATCATCTGATGTTCCAGTTTCATGGTGTTATGAACAATCGTGTACATACTACATATCAAGAATATTCTATCGAATGCGTTATCATTTATTTGAAGAGGTTTTCTAACCTAGAAAATTTTTTTTAACAAATAGTACAATAGTTCAGCCTAAGAAAATTGTAAAGGGAGTTGAAAAATTAAAGCGACAATAAGGTAAATTACTTCAAAAATAAATAATCAGAATATACGACATTAGGTGAACTTCTCTTTGCCAAACAGATGACGAACTTGGTTTTGTTTCGCGAAGCTTTTGAGGATTTATATTCCTTAGGTTTCATTGCCAAAATTTTGTTATTCCTTAAAAATGCTGAATTTTCAGATATTGCTTAGTTCCATTAAAGCATTCAAATTGGTTCAGCCATATCTGGGGGCAGATTATGAAATTGGACGGAAAATACAACACCATCGGAAAATACGTTGTCGTAAAATCCGTTTTTAAAAAAATTAAAAATTGTAGTTGGATTTGACATTATTTTTGTCGAAAAATCTGCGTTAAGGACGTAAGGTATAAACAGAACCATAACTCCAACGGCAAGCGATGTCGCCTGTAAAATAAAGACATAGGAAACATGCAATACAAAAAGCCAAGTGGTTTTTATATTTTTAAGTTAATATCGTTTGTTGTTTCTTTTTATCCCAATGCGCTGACGATTTCATTTTATTTGTTCGTTGACGCTAGTCGTTGTCGCTCTGGTTCTGGATTTTACTCGGATTTTTATTTCATAATATGAATATCCGATGCGACAGGGATTTTACGACGTCGGGAAAATTTCATAATAGGCCTCTGATTTTGTGGGAAAACTACTTTATGATAGAATAATCGCTTAGTTGAAGTATAAAAGCTTAGTTGTAGTATAAAAGCTTAATTAAAGTCTCAAAGGCCAATTGAGAACCCTTCATCATAACAAAATTTTGTAGATACTGTAACCAATCATTATTATTCGTTGTAGTCACTTAACGCACCATTTTAGCACAGGGGTTTGTTTCTTTCGCGTCGTTTATAACCTCGACAATGCATCTCCAAAAACAATCAAATTCAAACGAATGGTTAAAATTCGGGAAATGTTTTAAAATATTTCAAACTCTCATTAGAGTTTAAAGAGCAAAAATGGTTTCAAATGTCGCTGCATCCTAGTTTACAGTAGATTGTAAAACTAATTGTTCCGTTTGTTCACAAAAAACTTACCACACTGTTGCTGCATTTTGGTCAAGTGAAAGGTAAATAAAGAAATATTTTTTCATCATATCAAACATCCAATTTGAAACAGAAACGATTACCAATTCAAACCCATGTTAACTCACCACACATTATCTTATACTTTTCCTATAAGTATGTTAGAGTAAAATTTGAGAAGATTTTAAAACAAATAAAAAGCTTTAAAATCTTCTCAAATTTTACTCGGTATCGTTGTACTATGGTTTCGAAACGTGAAAGGAGAAAAAGTTCCATGTCGCAATAGGACTGAAAACTTAAGTTAAGATTTTTGATATTAATAATGATATTAGCAAAATTAACAAAAATGACAATTTTTATACAGTCACAATTTTTATATTATAAGACCTTCGGTCGAGTGCTTAACAAAAATTTAGCAAATTTATACCCGAACATATCCAAGCTACTGACCCATGGATTTTTAAACCTGATACAATCGATCTTTTATTAGGTGGTGAATATTTTGTGCTGATAATGAAACCAGAAAATAGAAATGGATGCTGCATTCAACTGCAGAATTCGGAATTAGACTACGTTGTAATCGACAATGTGAAAAAGTGTTCAACTGGAATTTCGTTTAATCGGTCTCACCATTGAACAAGACTTTAGATCAATTTTAATGGTTTCGTAAGCTTCTTTTCGGCATATCATGATATAAATAATATGTATTGCCAAATTTTAGTCAAGGATGATTTACAAATAGTCGGGTGGTGAGCAAAACAAAATGAAAAGGAGAATTGTTTTAAGCTTCATACAGTTACTTATGACACAGCAGTTTTTTTTTTAGCTATAAGAACTTTTTTTCAATTCGCTTTTGATGAGGAATAGGAAATCGTAAAATCTTCTCATGCATTTTTAAACTAAATGATTTTGCTGTGTGACTGCGGCATTAGTCATTTTACTAAACTAAATAAATAAAACTTAGCTGGAAAATTTATAGATAGATAGTAGTAGTCAAAATTATATTACCTGTGCATTGGAGTGAACTGAACTAAGTTACGTTGAATTCTGGCATATAAAATATCTGTTTTATTAAACCAAGCTAATATAGCGTATGACGCATAGATCAGAGTTCATCGAGAAGTTAGAAGCGTGATTTTTCCAGATAACACAAATAATCAAGATGAACCCGATGCTGGTAGTAATTTCTTACTTTTTGGGTTAGTTGTTGATTAATTAAATTATTTTTATGAAATATTAGAAAAACTTCTTAATAGACTCACTCATGCAGTACATCCTAAGTGTAAATGGGACTAATTTAAACAAATATTGTGTCATGGATGTAAATGATTTTTTCTAATAGAGGTGTGTGGAACATATTGGCGTTAATATCAATCAATTTATGAGTTTGGTTATTGGTCAATCCAAGATCGTTGTGGTTTTTAACATGACCACTCAAATTACTCCATCATCTCCGGCATGAACGCTGACGATAATAGCAAGTGGTTATGAAAGAGGTGGGAGATTCGCATCGTTTATTAAGAAATGACTCCTACTAGTCTGATATTTCGGAGTAACTAATTACGGGCAACTTAAAGTAACGCAACTTTCGTCGACAAATTCGCTGGTGTTTTTAAAAATATTCTTTGTATCATCATTGATAGCGGTTAATTGTTTTGAGCGGGGCTGAGCCGCTTGCAGCAATGGTTCCACTACTGCTACCCAGAGCCTGCTGAAAGGTACAAGGTACATATAAGCAGATCTTTAATGTTGCAAAATAAAAGCAAATTCAAACCAAGAAAAACAATGTATCGATGGTAACTGGCAGAATTATCAAAGATAGGTAAGTGACACGGAGAGTGAGATTATTAGACCTGTTTTTTGTAGCAAACCAACTCATATTTTACTTAACAAAAATTCGCTTTTTAGGCATTAAAAATGGGACACATCAGACGAAATTCCACCACCAACACAAATAGTTATTCGCAAACAGATGTGATTCTCTTCGGGTTTCGTCGTAAACTAAAGCCACTACATTCCAACAGTCATAGTTTTCTGTTCCCGAATATCTTTCATTGATAAAACTATTGTGGCTTTGGTGATTTCCAAAGTTTACGACGATCCACGGTTGACACAAATATTTATTGCTGATGAATTGGCCTTGAATGCCGTGACATGTATCGTGGATATTACTAATTATCTGAGATCCACGAAGAAGTCTGCTCAACGAGTTCCAAGAAATTAAAATGAGGCTTAAAAAGAGTGTATTTTTCAAATTTTTTTCCAAATAAATGGGCAATCTCTAGTAACTTTATTGAGGTCGTTACTGGTGACGTTTCTTGGATTTATAAGTACGATCCGGAAACCAAGCAACAATCTATGGTATCGAACCCAACAAAAGACAGCCCACACGTAAAAGCTAAGCCACAAAAATCAGCAATAAAAGTAATGTTGTCAGTTTACTTCACTCGATAATTGTAGCTGTCATGTCGCTGAAAAAGTGTCAGACGATAACTGCAGAATGGTATAACGAAAACTGTTTACAAAAAGTTATGAAAAATTCGATAGAAAATCGGAAGTAAGGGGATATGCGGTGCTACCTTTTTCATTATGACAACCCGCCAGCTCACACTGCTGAAATAACGAGTATCTTTATTCTGATCTGTGGCATAGAAGACCAGCACCACATTCCCCGGATCTAGAAAATATTTTTTTTTGTTTTTTTGGTTTTTTTTCTGGTCAAATAAGCGAACTTTTGTTACTCTCCTCGTATATATACAAATTATGCTTCTGAAGAATATTAAAGGAACTGAAAACTCAACATTTTTATTTTGTTGACATTTTTGATATCCTTCTAATGGGACGAGCTCAACACTTATTTTGAAGATTTTTGAGATCTCTTAAATACTTAATAATTTCACCTATATTGTTATGTTTGTGGGATGAGAGCCTAGCTCAATGGACTCGAATTCGATATATACATTGAACGACAAAAAATAAAAACAGTACACCTGGTGTTTATTATATAAACTATTCGATATTCCGTCAATGTAATACAACTTTAACGATTTGAATAGGGAATTATGGCATATTGATGTTCTGATATCGTCGTCGTAAATTTTTACAACTAACTTCTGATTGGTAAAACATTATTTATTACTTCCACTTGTACTGTGGATTATACTCGTATACAAATTATTATTAACAGCATCCACAAATGCAATATACATACTAAACATAGTATTTAAATTTTATTGAGTTTATATCGGCAGTACTCATATCAATGATTTAACATCATCGATATAATGAAACAATTTTATCATTATTTTTCGCTTTTAAAAATATTCCAATACACCTATAAAAATTATGTTCAAATCTATCGGCAAAATCGATTAAATTCCTATTTTTTATTACCAATTTTCCATCTAAATCCATCTTATTTGCAATATTCGTTCCAATCTTGTCTTATATGTGTATCCAACTTTAATAAAACTTTTTTTTTTTTAAATATCCATAAAACGTTTTGACAAGAAAATCGAAAATAATTTCATCCATCAAATTGCCATCAAATTTTATAACAGTTTCAAAAAACGATTATAATTTGAGTGGAGAGAAAAATAAGGAAATCAAACTTGGTATACGAAGACGTAACATTAAAAACAAAATAAAACGTCTTAAAGTTAAATAAATAGATAAAAGTGAGCTTAAGTTTAAAATTTCGATGATCATTAAACATTTAATGGTGGTATTTAGTGTATAATGACTTTGATGAAAAGTTATGTGTATTTTATCAGTCTGAAATTTTTAAATTCCTTCAAGTGTGGTCTACGTATAAAATAAGACTCAACAATTAGCTAAAGAATTTATCGATTTATTAAATTGGAAAATTTTTATTTGTTCTATATACGATTCCAACTAAAATTATGATTCAATAACAAAAATATTTAGTAAAAAAAAACCACCCCCTCTTAATACTGTTGACTCCTTGTCTGCGCGATTTATGCAGTGGTGTGAGCTAGTGTACGTATGTAATACGAAACGGGAAAATTTCCATTTAACTGAATTCCATTTTCACATAAATTCCATTCGTGTTTTTTTTTATTTTCACTCTCATTCTAAATAATCAACGAAATGGAAATATATTTATTATAAATTTTCATCGGTTAAATCGAAATATATTTTAAAAAAATAAAATTTAAATGCGTTAGGAAAAAAAAATATTTATGATGTCTTGCATGAATTGAATCCCGAATCTCGGTATATATGCAATCAAATAATTGGAGGTGGATTTTGATCTTATATAAATATATGCGGACGGATATTTTGTCACCCCAATATTTTTATAAATATATAAAAAATTTGTTTTCGGAGTACGACCGTACGGGTGAGTGCAAACAGTGTCGCAGCTAAATGCACACAAAAGCTTATATTTTAACCGCGACAATTTGTACACTCCAACTGTACATAAATATAAGAATATTCCATTAAAAACAATCATAATATAAGATCACTATATATGTACAAGAACATACATATTTTAAATCCCTATTTAGGATTTTTTTTTTCGTGCATTGATTCGATTATCCTTATGAATGTAATGTGCACCTCCACCCCACCTATTTACGACAATATCCATTTACATTTTTTTTTATTTTCGTAAGTACAATAACGATGATTTGTTTTATTGTTATCATTATCATTATTATGATCTTGATGATCATCCCTGAAGGCCCATTTTTATTTTTATTTTCTGTGCTTCGAATATTCTGTATAGATGTACTCGTATTGTAAGATTATTTTTACATCAGAAAGAAATGGAAAAATATAAACACAAGACGATATAGAAATTAAGAAGATTTGATTTTTTCTTGCTGTTGTTGTTGTTATATTTAAGTCTCAAAAGGATACGAGATTTATTTCATTTTTCTTCTGTATTCTTATTTGTTATAATCTGTACTCGTATATTGTATATTTATTTTTTAATTTCATTAATTGAAATACGATTTTAATTTGAATTAAATATTTAAATATGTAATATTATAAATTCTATTAATGGTTGTGGAGTTTAAACGTCTCAAATGGTTATTCGTCATTCGATATATTTCTACAAAATTTCAACCAATCAATACAAGATTCAATAGAGATTTCCAATATATGTATTTGTGATACAGTGAATAAAGTTCCTCTTTCAATCCTTAATTCCCAAGTTCCCTGAATGATTGTATTAATTGGAAAAACACCAATTGAACAATGGAACCTAAATAAACATCTAGACACTCGGGGAAAACCAGTGCCAATTGGCCAATTGTAGCGATAAAATTTTTTACAAAGTGGCTCGTTCCATAAATTTTCAAATTAGTGTTATTTGATGGTGCACAAAATCGAAACGTTCATATACGTTGCAGCATCCTTATTGAATTAGGGCAGAGTCCAATTTTTATACAAATTGGATTAGAAAATTGAGGTTTTGTTATGACAATGATCATCCACCCAGACTTCGATTAAATCTAGAACCGTTTGAATGGATAATTAATTAGTGGGAGGCCTACAAATTCCACCTCAGCGAACCGATCAACCATAAGCTTCAATTTTCTTTCTTTTCCTAACCTCGATTTGTCTCATTTGAATTTTATCTTCCTTAAATAATGCAAAAGTAATAGAATGGGTTGTCATTCCTCTTTTTGTAATTAATGTTGCATTCAATCCAATCATAGGTTAACATTTATCTGAGCAACTTTAAAAGTAGAATCGGTTATGTGTAAGGTTCAAATGGAAAGAATCTGAAGTTTTTAAGGAATACGGACTTATGTCATTTAACCCTGGGGTTTTGTTTCTCTCTTGATATCTTAAGCGTGTTTAGGAAACCGACTCCTCCCATTCCAAATAAATAAAAGATTATCCTAGAAAGAATGTCAATCGATTGATCCACTGAGGCGAGGTGATCGAAAAGCTTTATAGGCAACCCAACAACAAACGTAACGTAAATCATGAAGACATTTTGTACCATTTTGAAATAATTCAAACCAAATAGTCTCGGGTTATGGGACGATTACCATCTAGGAGCGGTTTGGTGGAAATAGGCATATTGAATAAGTGAAACTTTGACAGGGAATTTTGAATGTTTTGCAAATAATTATGAACAAAAGGTAGGAATATTTTACATTTTCTTTCACAACCATCGTATTGTCGCAAGTCTACAACACCCTGTTATAATAAGAAATTATTTCATTGATTTCCGCTTTTCACTATCGCATAAATTAAAATTTATATATTTATCACGCATTAAAAATTCTACAAAATTTAGAGTCTCACTTGAGACCACTGATACTTGTCCTTCTGTTGGTTGGTAAGAAAAGCATATGAGTTTGCAAACATAAATGTCGATGTAATTGCTAGGATTTTTCAATAAGGACATAACAATTATAAATTTAAATGAAACAAGGAATAGTTGAGATAGTGTTTTATGGTATTGTATCTCGTTCATGTATCTACTGCGATACCGTTTGAGCGATTTATATTTTACAGTCACTTTTCATCACTTTATCACACATATTAACAACGGAACGCCATTCGTCCAAACCATTGCAACTGAGCAATTGTTTGACAAATCAATTTTGTAGGAACCACAATCACTGATGTTAAATCTATCCAATGACAAAGATTTCAAATGTTCGAGGATCTTAAATTATTTAGTTAATTTGATCTGTGGTGTTAGAGATTCCCAATTTTTGTAAACGCCATGTAATCAACATATTTGGCTCATTTGAACCGAAGCACCTATGGTTGCGATATTGACGGGACTTCGGCCAGTGATTACTGGCACCGGAACACCCAATAGTGTATACCTTGACTCAATTTTATCCAACACAGCACACACAGTTTCTCTGGTGATACAATTTGGAGCTTTAATAGATTCCAAACGTTGCTCGCTTGGACTTCAGCATGCTTAAACACGTTATCATTCGATTTTATGTATTTATGGTCATTGTACATTCAATGTCGTGAGTTGTATCATATTTTGGACGTTAGAGATCCAACTTTAGCAGGAATTTAAAATCAATTCCACTTATCTATAGCTAAGATATCTCTATCGTAAATGTTGTTTTGTTGCGATTGATAATAATTGATCATTTGCGGTACTACTACACAGGGCTGGCCCTAAGATTATTATATCACTTAATAAATTATAAAAGTATAGCTGCTTGTTCACACAATTTCCACCACATCACTTATTCACTTTTTCTTCAAGACAGTGGATATGTCACTGGTAGACGCTCTAATACTAGTTTTCACTTTTCTTTTATACACTAGTTAAAATACTCGCAACAGTCAATATTGTGGTGCATAAATTTCTTTGTAGAATATTTCGAGATATTTCCATCCGTTACTGTAGTTTACAACTGGTTTCTATTCATTCACTGTATTCTCATGCCTGTATAGTGTTATGCAAGCGATTTCCTGATCTCAAATTGAAATCATCTATCTATCTACTATTCCCTGAAAATAAACTCAATCATAAATTATTGCATGGTCTAGTAATAGACTACTACTATGATAACCGCTACGAAAAACAACTCGATCAAAGACTTCGATGACAATGACTACATTGATGATATAGGGATATTTGTAACGGGTTTGTTGGAATTCGTGCTGTCAACAATATCACGAAAAATTGACTAATTTGATGTGACCAACTACATTGGGAAGTGTTTAATCCCAAAATATAATTATAACAAAAATAGCGCCATCTATTTGGTGTCGGTAGGTATGTACTAAAACAATTCTATATTTTGAACTAAAATGACTCGTATTCAGGGTGATTATTACAGCGTCAAGCTTTTTCCGACAAAGTCAACACTTATTGTGAATAAGATATTTTATTTCAAAATATAGAATTTGGGAATAACTGACTACAATACCATCTATCAAATCTAGCATAACTATATGAACTATTTTTCTTGGAATTTGCGGAAGTAAAAATGATACCTAAACCAGGTAAAACACTAAGTGAATAATCCTGATTCAGACCAATATCACTTCTAACAATTATATCAAAACTGATTGACAGACTATAAACGAATTAAACCTGAAATTGGTAGGTCTGGAGTCGTTTCGTCCCATCAGTGTGGATTTAGAGAGAAACACTCCATATTGAATAACAAATGCAATAGGAAGATCCTTAGAGGAAAACAAACTTGTTCATATTTTTGCACATAGCGCAGGCTTTTGACAGTCTGGCTCGATGGTTTAAGTTGAATATTGTGAACTATTATAAAGTCGTACTTGACAGAGACATACTTTAGAGTCAAACAGGAATGAGTTTATTCTATCATTAAAAAAGCTAAAGAAGTCCACAGAGAACTGACTTAGGCCCATCCCTTTTTGTAGCTAAGTTCTTTTTATAGCTTAGTGGAGAACTAAGTAAATGAATCGTCTAACTACAGTAATTTTACTATTAAATCAATATAACCCCTACATGTTATGTTAATGCGCTCAATAATATTCCTATACCACATGCAAATCAAGCGAAATACCTTAGTGTGAATCTTGATGCAAAGTAAACGTGAAAAAGAAAACAGAACACCTCCAGTAAAAATATAGAAAATTGTACTGGCTAACTGGAAGAATCTCTCAGTTATCCGTTCATAATAAACTTCCAAGCCGATGTGAAAATATGGTACAACTATGGGAATGCACCAAAACCAGCAATCAACGATTCAAAATTACGTTCTCAGGGGGATAGTCAACGCTCCTTGATACACTCGTAATAAACTATATAGAGATCTCGGAATCGACACAATCAAAAATATCTAATTACTTTGTTAACATTTTTATTGTTATCATAAATGTTAAAAAAAAGTTATAACTATGAAAAATAGTATATAATGTTTCCTCAATGAGATAAGTGGTTCCGACGTTATACAATCCTTTTACTATTTCAGCAAGTTGGAATTTTTCGATTTTCCAAATAAAATTAGATTTCGTTACAAAAAAGTATAGACACCAAAAGGTAGACATTTTAATCCCCAAATAAAAATTTTAATCCACCAAAACACTATGTGACTCGAAAAACGTCAAACCACTAAAATTGCGAATGTCGGCTGCTAAACAGCAAATCCCTAATTTAATTTTTCGTTATCAAACTTCAGGCAAATTAATCTTATTTTATTTTATAACATTTCCATCAATCCCCAAAAATTTAAATATTTCTAATTTACGTTACAAACGAATAGTGGGTGGTGGCGCGGCAGTAGGAGAAAAGCCATAAAGCACAAAACAAAAATAATTTTCACGAGATTTATTTTGCCAGCAAGAGAAGTTGAAGATAACACAGATCCTTGTCAATCAAAAAAAAAAATTTTTCTCGTTTCTTGTTTTCACTCGGTGAAGTGATTTGTTATCCTCGCCGCTAAAAAACAAACGAAATCCGTTTATAGATAATTTAGGAAAATATTTCAACTATTTTCCAACTCGTATTTTAATTTTATGTAAATTTATTTTTATTAGATATTTAATTTTATATGAGATACTATTTACTTTTTGTTGTGTGTAATCCTTCGAACAAATTTGATAACAAGTACGAGTAGATATATAAAGGGTTATTCAATAAGAGGTTTCATTTTAAATAGCCTGCTATTTGAGTAGCTGCAATTTTGAGCAGTCATTTTTTGGTATTTGACAAGTTAAAGAAGACTACGTTAATCAGCAGAATTGTTCCATTCGGGGCTCAGACAATCTAATAATATAATTATTGCAAGCCTCTCCATCCTCAATGTGTCACTGTTTGGTGCCGTTTTTCCACCTTAATTTTTCGAAAAATGAGACTGATGCAACTGTTATAGTGAATGGATTGCGCTATCGAGCTATGATTAATGATTTTTTATGACCGGAAGATACTGATGCGGCTACTTGCCACGCAAGCATCGAAACAATCGAAATTTTGCAAGACAAGTTTCCTGACCGTGTTATTTTTCGAAGAGGAGAACACAATTGAGCACCGAGATCTTCGATTGAAATTTAAAACTTTTTCTTTGGCCCCACGTGAAAGATAAGGCCATTGCCAATGGTCTACAATCGATTCAAGACCTTAACCTTAGTAAGGGGTAGCACATGTTGATTGCGCGCATGGGCAGGATTTACATGTGTAGATTTAATTTTTTATGGAAAAAATTGGTCAAAGGAGAACTGCTGGTATATTTTGAGATCCTTTTATGCATGGGAAGCCAACGGTCGACTCTCGAAGGTTTAGACCCCTTGTGGAGAGAAAATGCTTACCTTCTTTATAGAGCAAGAATGTCGGCTAAAAGGTTTCAGAATGTAACCCGGTTTATTCGGTTCGGCCAAATTACTGACTCAAAATGTAGTCATCCGTTGACAGGTCAAATTAATACTGGCAAAGTTGAAAATACCAGAAACATAAACCAGGACAGAGAGGGTTGTCAAGTATTAAGTTGAAACTATACTATAAAAATACAGGGAGGAATATCATAACGGATAATTGTATTACCACTGTTTCATTAGCTGACACACTGCTTAGTTGGAAGCAGTCGAAGGTAAGAGCCATGAAAAAAATAAGACATACCCGTCACCTGAATCTAAGGCTTCGTCATGACGAGAAGTTTTGTCATCTAATGTCAGCTTTAGTCAAAAAAAACTATTTTTTCCTATGTTCCTAAAAAGAACAAGGCGTTAGTTTTGCTCTCTACCATGCATTTTGTTGACAAAGTTACTAAAATAAAAAAGAAACCCGAAATTGTACTATTTTATGATGCAAGAGGTGTCGACACAATGGATAATACGTACACAACAAAACGACTGACAAAACGTCAGTCGTCACTGGTCTTATTTTGTTTTGGATATAGCGGCTCTTGCGTATATGCTGAAAATAATCCATCACATTTTACGACAAAAACAGGTAGTAATTGTAATTTTTTTGTTTTTGTTTAATACTTATTATAATAATTGCGGGAATGTATCCAGGTGTTAGCCGAGAGTTTATGCATTCCAGTGAAACGAAGTAGGGCACAAAACCCCCGAACGACCGCATACTTCCGGCTAAAATTGCAATTGAATGTATGCTGGGATACATACAATAATTAAATACAGAAAGAAGCAAAGTGTTGCTTCAACCTTCGTTTTACGGTATTCTTGCTAGAAGTAAAATCGAACAGGTGACTTATCTGATTCAAGCTTCTGCACATCGTGTTAATCGGTTCATTAGAACCATAGTTGGTTCAATGGACATCAACTTGCAAGAACTCATTTCTTCTTAGATGTCTACTGGGTACTTTATTTTGTAAATTTTCCAGTATTGATGGTGCGTCAATGTGACCCAATAAAATGCTACCAATAAACGGCCACCTCAATAGCTCACGTCTATTTTCCAGTGTTGCTATGTTGTCTTTTTTACAGTCATCTAGGTATGGTGGTAAATGCTGCAGGTTTTTTAATGGTATGGTAGTTCGTGATCATACTCCCAACCGGTTTTTACAAGTTAAGTGACGTAAAAACCTTTTCTGAATACCCTCTAGCTTAGTGATGTATGTATCATAAAATGGACAATAAACATTTACAGTATATATACAGTCTCCAGGTCATAAATATCTTAGATTTAGCAACACATTGTTCTATGTGTTTGTTACTGCTCATATTTTTCACGAACTGATACTCGCTTTAGTGACATATTGTTTACTTCGCCATGTTTTAAAACTGGATTTCATTTCCGGTGGAATCTTAAAGTCTTACACTTATTGATATTCAGACTAAGAATATTTGACTCACACCATATCGTTAAATTGTCAATGTCCTCATGAAGTTTCTCGGCATCGATTAAGTTCTCGACAGTTCTGTATATTTTGAGGTCATCAGCAAACATTAATTTTTTTTAGTGTAGAAGGAATTGAGTGATTGCGTCGATAGAAATGGTAAAAATCCAAGAGCTAAGATGGGAACCTTGTGGAAAAACCGATGTTGCTTGAATTGGCTTGGACCTGCCGTTACCAATGTCGATGTATTGGATGCGGTTGCTTCAGTAAGATTTAAACCAAGCCATAAAGTTGTTTGAGAACCTAACTGAGTATATAACCGTTCTAGTACTTTAAAATGATTAATGGAGACAAAAGCCTTATCAAAGTCTGTGTACAACACGTCAACTTGCTTTTGATCTCTTAGGCATGAACCCATATTGGTACGGTGAAACATGTCGAGGCACCACTTCTTTAAAAGAATTACATATTACAAGTTCAAATAATTTGGGTATAGATGAAATCGACGTTATACCTCTATAACATGATAGATCAATTCTATCCCCAGTTTTAAATATGACTTGTTGGATATAGCACTGTTAACCCTATCCACAGTTTTGCCGATGATGCAACATTGCAATCTTTGATTTCATTCGAGGTCGAGACTACTCCTTTACAGTAAACGGTAAACGGCTGGAAGTTGTCACTTCACTTGATTCTGATTTTAAAAATCAGGTCAAATTTAACGAGAAATAAACACAAATATCCGTTTGTGGTAAAAGGACACGTTCTCGTGGGTTGTGACTCAATTTGTCTCATTGGTGTTCAGATTAGGAACTCTTTAAAATGGAATGAACACATTATCGCATTGGCCAAATCAGCTTCACGTAAACTTGGGTTCCTCAATAGATGCAGACGATTTTTTAAATCGCATCAGGTTCACCAGATATATAAAAATTTTATTAGACCGTGTATAGAATATTGCTGTCAGGTTTGGGGTGGAGCTTATGGCACTGCTCTTCAATTGCTGGATAGCGTTCTGCGGCGTGCCATCCGAATAATATGAAACTCCAGACTTACGAAAGATCTAGACAGCCTTCAATATCGCAGAGATGTTGCAGAACTCTGCGTGTTCTATAGATTAATAAATGGTAAATGTTTGCAGAATTAAAGGAGAAAATACCACCATTTGTTACGCCAGGATGGGTGACACGTTGGCCGGTTTTCAGTTTCCGTTGAAATATAAAATGCACAAGTTTAAGGCGGCTATCAACCTTTACTTGAAGGATCTCGCATTGGGTCAGGAGCTCTGACAGTTACAAGGAGCTAGGACAGTCTTAAAGTCCGCCCTGCACCCAAATAAAACTAAACGTAAAAAAACAAATCAATCTTAAAAAATTAGATACTGATTAACAAGTTTTCCAGGTAAAATCAAATGCGACGAAATTATTCAAAACGGAAAATTGAGATCTTTTCACTTGTTAATTATGCCCATGTGAAGGTTAAGGGTTGAATTCGTGAAGTGATCGAAGACATACACCCACCAATGTGCAAATTGTTCATGGAAAATTTCATGAAACCTCTTATTAAAAAACCCTTTACAATAGCAAGCAAATAACGAAAAATTATTTTCCAACAATCCGTATACACTCACTCATCCTTTCGTTTTAATAAAATATATATACCCGTATTAAGGAGTGTTCCTTCTTATTTTTTTTATGTTATATGTAAGAAATAAAAATAAGAATAAATTTAATTTTATGTATTAAATTGACTGTTATATTAACGGTAATAATCATAAAACATTTTCCATTCGCATTTTGTACTGTTTGCTTGTATTATAAAATTAGAAACGAAGACAAGATATTTGTGTATTCGATACGGAATCAATTGTATAATTTAAATACGCGAAGTATTCCTATTCTCTCTAATTGGCAATTATTTATTTCCTGGGTGGTTCGCAAATAAATTAAATATTATGCGTTTCCTAATATCGCCATGTGCTCCACCATGACTAAACGTATTAAATCACATATTATAAGTTAAATCACCTGACCCTATCAAATCAAGACAGTTGTTGACAAAAAAAAAATAAATAACCCTTTTTTATATTCACCTTGTCCACGTATTTTGTCCGACACCGCGCTATCTCTTTAATTAAATCTAATAATAAACAAATTACGGACCCAGCTTGAACCGCACACAAATTTATGTCAATAGGCACTTTGTCAAATCGTTTAGCATGTGCGAATTTCATTTTAAATATGCATTTTAGATAACAAAAAAAAACGTACATGCACGAACGCGAGCGTATATCTTGTTTCATACATGCATATCCACACAAATGTTGTCGAATTAAAACGAATACCGCACACAACCGTGACATTTGAAATTTGTTAATTTAATATTTTCTTATCACGCAAAGACTTTGGTAATTTTACATACGTATAACGTAAAAAGGGTTAATTTACCCTACTATACATGGTGGTGTACTCGTCGACCATCTATATATAATAAGGGTTGACAATAAAATCATTATCAAACGCATTTTAATGAAATAATATATAGGTAAGCTTTTATCATTCGCATTTAATCAAAATCAAATAGAAATCTAACAATAAATTTTTATGCTCGGTACATATTTTTAGAAACATGTATCTGTAATTATTAATTCAACGGTATGCTGCATCCCCCTAGGCATCTTTCATTCTATTTTAGTTTGTCGTTGTCAATTTTTTATGATAAATTTTCACCATCATCATCATCAAATGTGTGCGTGTACATACTCGTATTGTACATATTTTTAATTATTGGGTTTTCCGGTTGATGGGTGGTGGTTGCATGGATATGTAGCGTATGTTGTGTGGAAAATTTTTATGCATTTTAATTTCACTTTTATAAAATATGACTCGAGGTAAAATTTGTATTAGTCAATTTTGTTGTTGTTGCGAGGAATCTCTTTATATAGATTTTTGTTGGGCTTTATGGTTGGCGGTATCGTGAAACAAGTAAAAAATGCATTGAGGTGAAACCAAAAAATATATGTACATTGAATTATTACCACATGTTAACTACATTCCGATAATAATCTAAGGATTTAAGGCCGTAAACGGCCGGGACCGCGTCTCAACTTAGATCTTACTGACCATAAATGCGTATTGGTGTGCTCATTGTATGTGATCAGCTTAACAATCGATTTTTATGTCTGTTTGTTTGTTTCTAATTTCTGTAATCTTTTTTGGGATTCAATGCTCACTTCGCTCAGGATCGATTGGTTCATTGTGACATCCCATCCCAGACGTACACTATCAGTCCTAAAATATGTTGGTTCTTCTAATGAAGTTCAATGTACCTGGTATCCTCAGTTAATCCTCAAACAAGGATTGTGATCCAAAGCAGTGAAATCTACGGGAATAGTATGAAAAATAAAAGCACAAGAAGTGCTCAAAAAATTTTCTTCTTCGTCATCTCCACACTATTCGCAGTTTTCACTGTTCCAAATTTTTTTTCTGAACTATCTATCACATCACAATTCTAGAAAGACTGGTATATTGATCGAAAGAAGATTTTTGACTGTCGACAAGATATGAGGTTATTCCATCTCTTCTGGTGCAGATCACCGTACATTGACTATCACAATGTCTCGTTTAAAGATAATGACGTCACTCCTAAAGCGAGTTCAGGTCCCACAAAATTGTAAGCTGCACTTAAACAGGCCATTTAACCAGCCATTAAATTTCCTTTAATACCCATGTGACTGGGTATTCAGTTAAGTCTAACTACATTCAGACTACCTATTCGATTAAGGCCAATAGTCTACAAAACAAGTTTCGATGAAAAAATATGGGAAACAATCGCCTTTAGAGCAGCCTGGCAGTCACAAAGGTCGCAGATACGACAATCTCTGCAATTAATCTCATTTTCAAGGAGTGCTGCTTTCAAAATTGCAGAAATTGTTACCTGAAAGATAGTAGCATACCTATCAAGGTGATAGCTAATTAGAGCTCCCAAGTTTGTATAGGCCAAATAGATTGTCGCTGCTTGTATGCGACCGGCTATTTGTGCTGCTTACCTTCTGATTTAAAGATCAAGTGGCAGAAGACCCAGAGCCTTCTCAAGAGTTAACGAAATGTTAAAGAAATCCTGATAATAATCTAAGGCTTTCAAGTCATAATGGCACTACCTGTGTCTCAACTGGGATTTTACGAACCATTAATACATATTGGTATGCCTATTGTCTGTGATCAGCTAAACAATCGCTTTTTATTGGCCCATTGTGACATCCCTTCCCAGACGTCCACTCTTAGTTCAAAATATTGTTTATTCTTCTATTGAAGTCCAATATATCTTGTAGCCCCAGTTAATCTTCAAACAAGGATTATGATCTAAAGTAGTACAATCTATGAGAAGAGTATGAAGAACAGGAGCAGAAGTTCTGAGCAGTTTCTTTTTCTCCTCCCGCACACTGTTTGCACTTGGCGTTGTTTTAAATTGCGTTGGCAATTGCCAACTGCGTTTCTCATTCAGAACATATGATTATGTAGTGCACAATGATCCTTAAAGTCAATCCGTTTATCATAATTTAAATAGGATCTTTGCAAATTTATTGATCCAAAGGAGATTTTGAATAGGCTACAAGAGATGATGTTATTCCATCACTTCTGATGCAGATTACCAAAGTGATAGTCTATATCCCTTTTAAGAGATCCCACAAAAGTGGAAGCGGCACCCGATCGGGTTAATTTATCAGCCAATACGTTTCCTTTGATACCTATGTGGCTGGTTATCCAGTGAAGTCATTAAGACTAGGCTTTTATATTCCTAGACGTCACTATCGGTAACAACTATATAAAATAATTTACCCCAGATCCCCATATACTTGAATTCCGAAGAGGCTCTTATGAGCTCAAATTGTGAGAAGACTAAAGTTTCCTAAAATCCTGTGTCTAGTGAAAATGAACCATGTTAGATTTCTAATTAGGGTTGACTGACAGACTCTGATCACTACACCACCGCCTACGATAGTTACATGGAAGGGATTTGGTCCATCGCTTTTAAGTTATCCGTAGCTTGGTAGTTTTTGGTCAACGGCCAGAGCGAAAATCGAACTCGACACCACGGTGTAATGGGAAACTAGTTGATCTAATATACAGGATTTTGATATGAAATTTTTACTGATTAATGATTGTTGGTCTATTCAAAGAGCTTTAAAAACTGATCTCTAAAAGTTCATGATTTCAGTTAAAGTTCACGTAAGTTTACTTCTCATAGGAAAAGGGTCTTGTATTATAAATTATGCTATTGTCAACACACTAACACTTAGTAGGTATAAATAGTTGAGTGATTACATTAGCGTATATATGACGAATTTCAAACAGTCTAACACATTAGGTTTCTGTTGAGTTGCATGTTTTAGCCAATGTATGACTGACTACATTCGACAGATTGTTGAATTTTAGCCAACCTATCAAACTTATATGTACGGTGACGTTCTCCAAAATTAAAACACTAGTTCAAGACGGGATATATCCGGGTCTTTTGCAGAACTGGAACCTTCCTAGATCACTTTGTACATATCTTCAGTCTTCACAGCTAGTTTGGCAATGGGATGTATTCCAAGATCATTGATAAATATCAGGGTAGTGTTCATTCCGAAGAATGGAAAGTCTAGTTGTAACCAGGCAAACAATTTTCGACTTATTATAATTTTCTACTAAAATGTTAACCATCGAAGGTGTGTTTGTTGGGTAGTTAAGTGCCATGCTTAGGTCAAAGAGAATTACTGCAGACAAAGGTAAAAGAGAATAGGACTACGGTGACTAAACGACAGTAGCTGATGACATCGTCATAACACTTATTGGTAAATATACGGATGTACTATGACCATATGCAAATAGCGATTAACATACCTGTAGCCTGGTGTAGTGATCAGAATCTATCAATCAACCCTAGGAATATTGAGTTGGTTCTTTTCACAACACGTTTAGCCATCTAACTATAGTATTTTTTATAAAATTGGGATCATACCATTCCATTTTTACTAATGGATCAAGATGCTTTAGTCTAGGTGGTACCTTAAATCGATTAGGCCGTCTGAATGAAGTTAGACTACACTAGATAGCTGGTCATATGGATATCAAAAGAAACGTATTGAAGACAATAAACACTTAATTATTTATTTTAGGTTTTGGTCAAATTTTCGTATCCACAAATCACTACTCTTAAATGTCAGTGCACTAGGAAACGGAACACTTAACTTTATTCATGATAATAATCTACGTATTCTGCCCATCTCCACTTCTTACAATTAGTCTCCTCTTTGCAGCAAACTTTATATTTAGGAAGCTACTTAATTTAACTTTTTGATATAAACCTCATCTTTATCTCGGAGGTTGCTCACAATGAACCCTTAAATACGCCTAACAGCATCCGAGACCAAAGATAGAAACCCAACATTAGCTTAAAACATCTTATATTGACTGGCCAACAAAATTTTCGGCTAGAACCAGTAGTTGATATCTTTCTTAGTTATAAAAAGTAGGGCGTAGGACGCACCCATGTTGTCTCGCATAAGATAGATACAGGCGTTGTTTTAGCGAATGAACAGCATCTTCTGCTGTTTCGCCTGCTGTTAAGGAAAACTTATATCGAAAGATCGATCGCTTGTAAGAACTAGATGTGATCGAAAAGAGTATTAGACCACTCCTGGTACTATCGTACAAAAACTGAGTATGGTTGGATGCCAATGATACTATTTTAAAACCTTGCCGTTTGGGTTCTATTTAACTTCTTGACCGTCTATTCGTTTACTGGGATTAATGTCGGTAAGTGCAAATTCCTCCTCCAAGAGTAAATACCTCGGTCATGATGTGGGTGTGAATGGGCTCCGAGCAAACTCAGCCAAGGTCGAGATAAATACAGAATTTCTAATACCAAGAATTTCTAATACCAAGGACGAGCGGTAAATTCGTTGGCTATTTATATGGAAACGGGCACTAAGAGGCTTTCGATGTTTTAAATAATGGGTTTGCTTACGTTTTTCACCCCTCCGAATTTAAGTCCAGGTTTTACATTCAGTTGGACGCTAGTTCCACAGAAATTTGCGTGGTTCTATTTCTGTGCGATTCTGATAGAATCAAACGACTAATAAGCTTATATCTCAGAAATTCAAAGCATCTCACCGGAATTCTATGTGGCAGAGATTGAGAGTGTCTGGTAGCAATACTGGCAGTTTGTCGATTTCAATCATAGGTGGAACGATTACCCTTTATGGTTATCGGTCTAAACTCTATAGAAAGCTAATTAGTGGAAGGTATTCGGATTGTTTTTCATATATATCCTTTTGACTGACTTAACAATATAGATAAGTGACCTGTTTTGTCAATGAATTATTTTATAATTTTGTTATAATTATAATTTGTCTAGTGCTCCTAGAATATAAATCTTTGTTTTGAGAACACTGGCACAGTGCTGTGTTAAAGTTGAAACTGAAATAATAATCAGTTTCTATCCTGTCAATATGATGCCAAACTAAATATCTGATCTTTGGTTTAAAGTCAAAACTTGATAAATTTTAGTAGTGATGACTATACAGTGTAGTTTAGACACGTTCGGTAAAGTGTGATAGATTTGTTGTATCTGTAAATTATTTTTCCGGTTATTACAGGCCATTGAATGTTTCGATTATGAGCCAGCTTTTCAGACAGTTGCAAGCAATTGGAAGATGCCCGATTGCTTCTTCGCTGTGCAGCCAGGTCGCTGACAGCGACCTCTTCGCCTACCGAAAATCAACTCCAATTAATGCAATCAACTCCTGATGATATTTCTTTAATTTTTCTTTAATCTCTGCATGACCATAGTGAATTCCTTATAGAATGGATCTTCAATGGTCATATCTGCGGCCTGTATTTGAGGGTATTCAAATACAACTTGTGATACATGTAGAACAATAGTGCAGAGAAATGTTCACGCCATGTATCGAGTACCACAGTATCAACGTTAACACAGAGGTTTCCATCCTGGTCCCGAATGGCAGTTGACCAAGATATTAAGGTATATGGTGCAATTCGGTGATTCCTTTAAAGAAACTACTCGAACTGCGCTTATTGCCGAGTTGTTGGATTCTTAAGACTTTATAACCTTCCACCATTCGTGCTTCACCAAGTCTGCACATTGTGGGCTATATCTAATTGCTCAACAGCAAGACGACACTCCTCATCAAACCAATCATTTTGGACCTAGTTTCACTGTTCACTTGTTCAGATTGGTAATTAGTTCGTAAAATGCTATTGCTGACAAGATCTTGATATTTTGGTTGTGTTACTTTATTGATCAGATCTTCACAGGAGAATCGCGCTGTACACCCCCTCTCCTATTTATCATAATATCCAAATTATTGTAAAATGCGTGGGCGCATGTACACAGAAAATTAACAGGTTGGCTGGAAGTGCAACACAGCCGTTTTTACTTGTGGCCCAATGAGTAACCCAACTTAAAAATTTCCAAAGTCATCTCCACTGTGTAACCTAAGGACACATGGCCTCCACTTTTTAGGACACATGAACTTCTCTGTCATGCATGTTTATAACACCGTCAGTAACACCAAATTTTTGAAGTACCTGCACGTTTCACGTACCGATCTTCAATCTCCGGGTACTTAAGCGGAGAGTCATTGTTGTTTTGGCGGTATTTGTTTGTTGACATATTGTTTGTTTGTTGAAATTTTTGTTATTTGTAAGTTTTTCAGATGCGCATCAGCCCAGCAATCCAATCAGATTTAGTCGCCTCCTACGACAAGCTCTGGATACTGTGGTGTTAGACAATGGGTCTTATGGTTCGTTCAAAATGTTAACGAAACATGGATGCCTCCACCCACAGCACATTTCCTAATCAAATATACATAAAGTGTCGATAAGAACATCGTACATATAATCCCTATTTTTGTCCCCTAAGATCTCGGTCCCGTTACTATAGATATATTGACCAAAACGTGACAATATTGGCTAATATATTTAATTACTTGATAAAACATTAACGGATGGTAGACATTTTTGAGAGCAAGATTTTCATCACCACTCTTTCTTTCACAACTTATGTTAGTTCACTCCAACACTTATTAGCAAAAGGACGTAGCTAATAAACAACCCCGCCACTTATCACCGGATTAAATTTGTAGTTCCTCCATTCATGTTTTAAAACGAACATTTCGTGCGATCAAACACAATAGAATGTATGTTCAAATACGAAGAGTTCATTGTAGCCACAACAAATTGGAAACACGAATCTACAAACGAGTTGGCTTTAATTACGCATTTCCGGTGCACAAATTCCAGACTTTGGAAGAATTATTGAATTTATTCAACCGCAAAAAATCATATAATATATATGTATGATGCTAAACACACAATAATCTAGCAATATTCAACTAACCTCCAAATCCAACCTACTCGTTAGCAATATATTAACATTTCTGCAAACCGTGCGATGTTCGTCTGCCAAGGAAATTGAGATTTGCAAAATCATCGTAACTTTATAACAAAGACCTAATCAAATCAATTTCCGTTGTTTTGTGTTTTGTGGTTTATGCGCTGTGCTCTAGTTGTATGGACTTATATATACTCGTATATCCGCCACATTGAATTAGCCTCATTCTAATTTATAATTCAAATTTATTCCAAAATTTTTATTGTATATACGAGTATTGTGAAAGACTTAACTTCATTTATCATTCTTAAATTTATAGTCTCATCCCGATGCCAGACGTATATATGGTATATATTCCCTCTCTCGAACCCCGTAAAAGATAATTACGATGATGATCATCATGAATTTATCAGTTGGTACAATATATAGTAGAGTAGATAGTAACTATTGGGTACTTCTTCTTCTTTATTCAATGGAAGTGTCATAATAAATATCTATAAATTGGAATATGATAAATGATTGATTTATACAACAAAATAATAAATACAAAAACTAATCAGCTTATTGTACACATATAATATATATAATGTATTCTAGTTATCAAATACGTCCCCCTTGTTAAAAAAATTTACCACCACAAGAAAAATTCCGTAACAAATTTGACTTTTCTTTGTACAAGAATTTTAAGAAAATTTAATTATTTTTTTTCTACATTTTGACAATTAACGATTTTATTTATAATTTTTTTTATGGTTACGGTGGATTATGTAGTTCTTACAAGATTTTGTACAAACTCAAAAAATAAATTAATCAATCATCGATCATTTATATTACAGACATAAGAATAACATGAAGTAGACAATTGATTATTTAATCGTTTTGATAACGATCATTAGTTAATGCTTTGGTTTTTCGACTTGAAAATCTTCAAAAAAACTACCAACTACATAATTGATGGATTATATTATACACAGTAGCTCACTAAGATTTTCATCTTTGTAAGATTAATTGTCTTATTTTAAATGTTCAATGGATTGTTAATTGAAAAGGATGTTTAAGATAAATGAAAATTTTGAGCATATATTTATTGTACAGAATTAGTTACGTTAAGATCGAGTGTGGCGAATGAGATTTCAATCAGCGCAAATAAATGTTCAATTTTCCCATATAGGATGGCTTAATCCGGCCACGATGTTCTACATCAGTTATTATGTTGTATTCGTAATCCCACTACAGTGTTTTAACTGAGATGATTTTTTGCGTACATATATTGATGACTACTTACAATTGCAAGTTTTGACGTGGTTATCAGACCAATTTCAGTAAATTGAAAAATATGTGGGGATAATTGGCTACATCATCCTGGTTGATAATTCGTACTAATCGATGGAAAGCAAAATAAGAAATTTCAGAATAATATTTTGAATAGGCAGTTGAATTCATCGACATTTTATTCTTGCCGCTAATATCCTTGCGATTCAGTCAACTTCTAGAAAGTGAACTACATATTGAATCCAATTGAAATGTCAAGTTTATGCTATTTTATTACAAATACATTTGCATTTTAGTTGACAACTTAAAGGTCTTGACATGTCACCAAAATGTTTATAATTCCAAGAACGTATTTAGTTCTTACCTACAGTTGAACGCGGAATAGCAGAACGAGTCTGATGAAAATGGCGATTGCATGGCATCTACGTATAATTTTTGCCATTACACTGTTTTTGACGATGTTACAAACTAGTGTCTCGTTGATTTATACAATTCACAACTTTTGATAAACTTCTCTACCAACACCATCTGTTGAAATAAATATGAGGTAGCTATAATAAATAATCATGATCGAGAATTCTCTTTGATGGTGTTAAGTGGATTGCGGATTTCTGAAATCAAGAATGTGATTTCAAGCGCAAATAAATGTTCAATTTTCCCATTGGATGGCTTAATCCAGCCATCAACCGCTGAAGATGGTTTATTATATTGTAATTCATCTACAGTGTTTTAATCGCAAAGCAACTGGTCTGTATCACGAGTATATACAATAAATTTGAGGTGACTAAAATGCAAAAAATACCTATTGGGGATCACAGTTAACGACTGCTATAGGAAAAGAACTGTTCGATGCAGGCAAATAACACACTCAGGCGGGACTCTTGACTCTAGATCTTATAGGCCTCTTTATTCCATATAGAGAATAGTGAAAGTCTATTATCAGAAAATTCGCCAGCCTTATGATTATGAGCAAAGGATTACGGAAGAGAGCAATGCAAAGTTAACGCAACACAATTAGGATCTCTTCCAAACACAGGGGGCCTAATATGAAATTATTCGATTTCGATTCGATTCGAAGCTGATTTATCCTAATATGAAAGTTGGGTTTCGAATTTTTTCGATAATCGAAAAAATTCGATAAGTCGCAATAGCATAAAATCATCAATTTAAACATAAATAATTGAGAATAAAACTTACGTCGAAATTTTTACGCCAATATCGGAGTAATTTCTTTAAATTATACTCAATAATAATTATTATTATTATTTGAACACCTTATTATTTTTATAAATAATTTAAAATAAATTTTTTAATAATTATTTACTAAGTTTGACAACGGCGATCAGTCGTACTTAAAATTCGCCAACTAAATAGCAGTCGAATTTTTTTCGGTGCTTTCGGAAAAATTCGCTGACACTTTTAGTTTCATAATAGGGCGGATTTATTCGATATCGAAAAAAACGAAATCGAAAAATTTCATATTAGGCCCCCAGTTAAAAGAAAGAATTAGTCTGCCGAACCCAATACGTACAAGTCCAATAAGGGACGGGTCCAAATAGAAGTCGAACTAGATAGGCTCATACCTTAGCACTTCAACTGGGCAAAACGATACTGATTATTGGAAACCAATAAAAGTTTACCTTTAAAGACCCAAACTTCAGGTTTCTCCTATTGAAAATAAGGAAAATCGGGCTCAAAATGCTAAACAAAAAGCAAATCACTTCGAAGAAACATTCCAACCTTACACCAAACAAAAAGAGGAAGAAAATATTACTTCGATCAATAAACAGGATGAAATAAAACTTGCACCTGCAACATTGAAAGAACTTAAATGGGAACTCAAGAATAAGGCTCCAGAATATGAGCGTCGAGGAAACTAGTGCATATAATTAATGCAGCATTTCGTCTAAGATATATACCGAGGTTCTTCTTAAATAAAAGGATCATCGAAGAAAGGATCCTTTCACATCAGTTTGGATGTAGGGAAAAACATTCTACGATATACCAAGTACAATGAATTACTGATGTGATCAAGAAATCACTTGAAAACAAATAAATATGCTCAACCATATTCCTTGAGTAGCGGAAGCATTTGACAAAGTATGGCACCAGGGGCTAGAATTCAAACTTTACAATTTTTTGAAAATTCATTTCAGAAAAATTTCTTGGCTTTTAGGAGACAATCTGAACTAGCGATCCAACAACAAACTGCTGTTATACAAACAAATGCTTAAATCTGTTTGAACATATGGTAGCCAACTCTGGGGTTGTGCCAAGAAGACAAATATAAAAATCATACAAACAGTTTAAAGTAAAATCCTGCGATGCCTGGTTAATGCATCGTGGTACATCATGCAGCAAAACATCTACAACGTCATTCACCAGCATTTAAATCTGGAGGTACGCTGTATGCTGACTATCACTCCAACAAGAAGACTGCAAAGAACGAACACACTGGACTTATCGCGACCAGCAGATCAGTAGACCTACTTAGGCGTTTGAGAAGAAGTTAAACGAAACTGGGTATACGAGTAATCATGTAATATAATATACTCTAAGGTTTCTCCTTGAAGAAGAAGATGATCCGGTGAACTTCGTACCACCTGCAATTGTGTTGATTGTACAACATCGGTACTATTGACCGCACTGTATACAGTTTCGTTTGGTGATATGATATAATTCGGACTAACAGGCGTCCATTTTGGAAATCTATAGGTATGTTGAGCACATTTCTTGAATATGTTCAACAAAATATCAAAATATACATTACACTTACCATATTTCAAAATAAGTGTGCCTAGCTCCTGCCTGCATAAAAAGATTTTTAAGGGATAAGGATTAATCCGATGAATTGATATCATCGACATTTGTTTTTTGCCGCTAACTTGACGATTTCGCTTAGCCAACTATGGCTCAAATGATGCCTTTCTTCGATTGAGTCGACTGAAAGAAAGTGGGCAGTGTAATGAATCCGCGGTTGAAACATCAATTGCCGCCAAAATAAAGATTATTTCAAGCACGCGATCAGTCCTTAGTTTTAGTTGAACGCGGAAAAGCAGAACGAGCTTAATGAAAATCAACGGAAAAATAATCATTGCTCCATCATTTTGATTACCATGCAGACCATAAACAATAAACAGAGATAAATGCGAATTTGCCAAATTTGTTGGTTTTTTGAGGGTAAAACATTTTTTTCCCTTGACTCGAGCCAGTTAATGGTATTAACTAACAGGTTGGCCACCCAGGTGGCGCAGTGGTTAAAACTGTGGCAGTTGGAGCGAAAGGTACCGGGTTCGAATCCCGATAAGGGCAGGTTGCAAAAGGGATTTTTCACCACTTGATTACGATCGGTAGTGTGAATGAACACAACTATGACTGTTGGAGTGCAGAATCTATGGGCCGACCCATCTTCCATGTTAGTACTATAGGCTGGAAGGGAGCAATGTAATGTGCAGATGGTGAGGTAAATCGGACCTATAGCCGTACGTCCTCGATTTGGCTGCAAAGCGTAAGGTAAGGACGTAAATAAGCGAACCACGAAAGAGTTGGGAGTACCTTGAGCCCCAAAACAGATGGCATAGAAATAAAACAAAAAAAACTAACAGGTTAGTTCTAATCTTATAAAGTTCTAAATGGTTAATTATTTCAAAAATTATATTAGTAAAATAGTAAAAAGTTTAGTTAACAGATGGCGCTTTAGTTATCATTAGATTTGACAAGAGATCGTGTAATTGTATTATCTATACGACCATAACTGTGATGTAGACCTTTCAACTTTATGTCCACCTGTTGTGTTAAGGTAGAATCTTAATTATAGAAAATTTGCCATAGCACTGTTTTTGACAATATTTCAAATTGGTGTCTCGTTGGCTTACAAATTCATTGAAAATATTAGTGTACAATGTACTTTTCGCTACTATTACAGTTGAGGCATTACCAGGACGAGTTAATGCTCAATCAAGCCATGTTGCCAGTGAAATACAACGCCTTAAAATGTGAACCAACGAACCACATTTCTCCAATCATTACTGATTTGTTTCACAAATCTGCTGAGATTACCTCCAATATTAAAATCTTAGTTATCCAAATTAATGTAGTTTCGCTAAAAGCCTTGGTATTAATATGAAGTATGTATGACTTGAATTAACTTGAATAGAAAGCTGATACTAACTGGCAAACAATGGGTTAAATCCTCCACCAACGCCATCTATTGAAATAAATATGATGTATAATAAATGATCATGGTCAAAATAGAATTCTTATTAATGGTGTTAAGTGGATTGCGATTCAAAATTCTCATACCAAACACAAATTTCGTTTCTTCGCTGTTTTCAAGTTTTTGCGAGACTAGTGCGTGGCAACTACTATTAGGTTGGCGATTAAGTAATGCCGGATATTTTTTAAAAATCAAAGACAATTTTTTCATGGAACCAAATAACTTTACTCTGTAATGTATCGCCCATTTTGATCAATGACCTTTTGTCATCTTTCAGGCAGCATCATAGCCCACGTTCATAAAACTTCTTATTAGCAAAAAACTGAATCAGGTACGATTTGACATCATCATCATTATTGAAATTTTTACCATTCAAGGAGTTTTGTAAAGATTGAAACAAAAAGTAATTAGATGGTGCAAGGTCAGGACTATATGGTGGATGTGGCAAAACATCCCAACCAAGCTCCAATAATTTTTTGCCGACTGACCAAAGATGTGTGTGGTCTTGCATTCTCATGTTGGAATTTCGATTTGTCAATTCGGGCCGCTTTTCTTCAACTGCATTGTTTAATTTCGTTAGTTGTTCAATGTAGACATCAGAATTAATCGTTCGGTTGGGTGGTAAGAGTTCAATGTAGACTATTCCTTTGTAATCCCACCAAACTGATAACAAAACCTTATTTTGATGAATTTCAGCTTTTGATGTTGTTTGAGTTCGTTCACCTGGCCTGCTCCACGATCTTTTTGCGCTTGATATTATTGTAAACAACCCATTTTTTATCGCCAGTTATCAGTCGTTTTAAAAATGGATCATTTTCATTACGTTTCTTTAGCAAATGCGTTGCGTTAAATACGTTTCTTTCAGTTCGTGAGGAACCCATGTATGAAGTTTTTGAACATAACCAAGTTGTTTTAAGTGATTTTCAATTCATGTATATGATACATGAAGCTTCTCAATGCATGTATGTGATACATGAACGTGTTGTACTGTGGCGATGCGAAGCGATTATTGCATTGATTAGGTTGTCATCAACTTCAACTGGACGACCAGAGCGTCTTTCATCTTTGAGTGAAAAATCACCAGAATGAAATTTGGTTGACCAATTTTGACACTGCCAAAATTGCCACTGCCTTTAAAGGCTTCTTCACCATAAACAGAACATAACTTTTTGTGAGCTTGCGATACGTTTTTCCGTTGGCGGAAATAAAAAAGCAAAATATGACGAAAATGTTCCTTTTGATTTTCCATTTTTCAACGAAAACTACGAAACCGATCAAAAATTTTTATTCATTGATTGACAGCTGAATTGCCAACTGTCAAATAAAAAAATGTGTTTTACTATTGTACTACGTCTGCAAACCTAAAAACTCAACTGAAGTCATCTATGAGTGAAATCCGCAATTACTTAGTTGCCAACCTTACAAAATGTAACGGAAAGAATTATCATGGTACTGTTTTAATTTCCACAATATATTCAAACTACTCTCTTACATTCTTATTGGTGACCATGGTGATTTCCTCCAAATGGATTAGTCAATAGTCCCTCAGTCAACACCCAATTGTATCTAAACTATGCTAATATCGTTAATGTTTGTCGCATCAATATCTTACTGGGACCAAGATTTTAAATTTGTGTCATAAGTATGTGGTGTAAGATACAGATCAATAGGACTTATACTCATTTCTGGTTATGAATGATCTGAAGTAGAAGGGAATGAACGACTTTTAGTGTACCAATTACCGAAATAGTTTAATTAGAATTTGGCCGATTACCAGTCCAATTAGCATATCTTATGACATTTACTGTTTATTATTTTTCTACCTCTAACTTCCGAAACTACTAAAGAAATACACATTCTTCGTGTTTTAATAACTATTTAGTTGTATATTTCAAATAAAGACGTTTTATGCAATTAACTTCTGGTCTACTACTACTTTATAAATCTACATTAGGCACCTGTAATATTTTCCACATAATTTTTCATGACAAACTACCAATCCAACCATAATCAATAAATTCCTTAAATTCTTTTGTTTCATGTTAAATCACACTTTTGAAATTGTTTAGTAAATAAAAATCCTTTTCCCATTCCATTCGTGTCTGAAGTGCTTAAAGAACTATATAATTTTACTTGAGTTTTGTTGTTGTTGCTACATTAATCGCCTTACACTGAAAATTCTTTGAATATTAAATTAAGTTTTCTATCGACTAGAAAAAAAATCGTAATGGACATTCTTTCGACTTTTTTACGAGTATAATGATGTCATTCGATATATGTACACTAATAGTACAATAATAATAAGGAAAAGCATTTGTACACAATGGAATTCCACAATAATTTTTTAACGTAAATTAACAGTCATGTCAGTGGAATATCAGTCAGTATATACGTACGAGTATGTATGTATGAGAAAAGGATAAAATAGGAATTCCATTCTGTATTGTTAAAGGAAGCTTCCATAATTCAAATACGAAACTAAAAAAAAATTTTCTTTGTGCTATATACGAGTACAGTATTTATTGGAAAATCGCGTGATTTTTAGTTTTTCCGTCGTTTTTTATCAGTGAAAAACAAATATCAAATTAATAATGTTAACAAACTGAAAAAAAATGTGGAAATAGAAAATGCAGCTAACATAATAAATATCAAAATTCCTTAGATTGGAATTTCAGATAGACATAAATTTTTCCATTTAACTAAGTAGAAAATGGAAAACCATTATGTCTGTCTAAAATGTATATATGGTTTTGGAATGTAGTTTGGGAAAATAACACTTGTTGTGGTATTAATTTAATTATTATTTGTATTATTATACTTAATCGGTTTTAAGAATTTATATATTCATTATCTCATAATTTGGTTGTATTGCCGTTTTTATATGGGTAACTGGGAAAACAAATCTTAGAGTACATCGGTTCTGTTTGACAGAATGTAGTTTCCACATAATACGATTGGAATGTCGATGTTACATAATATAACAACTCAGGCTCGATTGGCTCATTGTGGCATCCCTTCCGTGACATATCACTCTGTCCCGAAGTCTATTGGTTCTATTAATCAAGTTCAAGATATCTAGTAAGCCCTAGGTCGTCAGTTGATCCTCAAATAGGAATTGGGATCCAAAGCAGAGCAATTTAGGTAAAGAGCACACTGTTTGCAATATGCGATGTTCCAAATTTTCATTCGGAAAATGTGATTTTCTTCAAAGTGCTTCTATCATAATTCGAAAGGACTAGGATCTTTTTCTGATTTATTGATCCAAACAAGGTTTTTGATAATGGACAAAAGATGAGGTTATCTCATCTCTTCTAATGCATACCACCAAAGTGATATTCGATATTTCTTTTATGAGACAGTGACGTCGCTTCTAACGGGGACTCATGTCCCACAAAAGTGGAAGCTGCACATAAATAGGTCACGTTAACCGCCAACACATTTCCTTTGACACCCATGTGACTGGGTATCCAATGAAGTATAGCTTCGTTCCGACTGTCAAGTCGATCTAAGGCAATAATCGTCACCAAACAGGTTACAGCGTACTGATCCATCAGAAAAGATCAACATACCGTCGTCGGATAGGTATGATGAGCTATTGTAGTCCCTTAAAAGCTTTTCCATATTAATTTAACCAAATAATTTCCCGAAGGCGTGCTTGAACAGTTGAGTGCCGGCCCACCTTCATAAGCTTCTAGTAAATTTCCTTGACCTAATCATGCACTAAACCACCGAATAATTGTGGTTTTCGTGTCATGTATTTCAACTGCAGAGATCATTGCTCTGAAGAAAGCGTTGTCAAACGCACAATCAATGTACAGAAACATACTGCTTCTATACCTTTTCTAATAGTGCATTATACCTAGTCTCTGAAACTTGGTAGTTGGTGTGGAACTTGATCTCCACCTACTACATTAGAATTCTCACTTTCAGGAAATTGAGTTTTCATAGAACTTCTAGGGCCATCAGATTTCTTTAGAGTTCCGATTGTGACCTTCATTTAACCACAGAGAACGCCTTGAGTTTAGCGGTTGCCATAATGCTATCCACTTCCTCACAGAACGAACAAAAAACAAGCCAGTTGACAAGCCCTGTTCCAAAATGGAACTAGTTATATTTGCTCTGAATTAAATAAATGAAATAAAATGGTAGACAAACATTATAATAGGTAAAAATTGTAGTGAACATGTGTTAAGTTAGTGAATTAGTGATAAATGAATAAGATATGGTGAAATATGATCTTATTCAAATAATTAGAAAAATCAAAAACATTTGACAAATATGCATAATAACTACGTGTACACAGTTTAATTTTTTGTTGTTGTGTTGTGTATTATTTTTATTTTTGTTTTGTTTTGCATTTAGTGCATTTTACTAGACAAGTAATAAAGTCAGGGCAGTATAACTTGAAATAGAAAAATCCAAGCGCGACGGACTCACATTGGGCGGCTCCTTGGTCAGCGTCTGTTCTTCATATTAGAAGCGGCTGTTTTAAATACCTGGCAGTAGGTTTAAAATGCTAGAGGAAGGAAACCTGACAAAAAACCAATATGGCAGAGAATAATGAAGAAAATACTACGGTGCAGGGATTCGGATCCCCAGTACCGGCGATTTGTAGGAGTGTGGAAGCGGGCTCCCAGTCGTCGACATCATACGACCGCAATAATTCGACCAAGTCAAATAATGTAAATCCATTTGGACGTAGCTCCAAATTATCGAGATCACCAACATCGTCAATAAGTAGCCACGATAAAGAAAACGAAGAACTTCGTAAGCCATCAGACCAAATACCAAATATGATATCTCAACCTAGTGTGGATCGCATGGAAAGCGTGAGCCAAGAAAACCTCTACGATGTCACTAGAGAAAACGCTGGTTTAAAAAAATCACTAGAAAACTTAATGCAACTCAATGGTCAACTCTTTAAAGAGGTTCAACAGCTTAAAGAAGAAATTGCTGTAATTAAAAGTGAGAAGAAACAAGTAAATGAAACCCAAAATGCTATAGTCGTCTATGAAACAGATGACGATGAATTGGCATATGAAACAAGTTTTATACGCAAACAAATTGTTAAAACTAAACGCCAAAATAAAAAAATGAAAGCAGAATCCTCGCCTGAGGTGGAACAATCAATACAAGGCGTAAGAAAACCACCGATTAACCAATCTGGTCAGCCACGCAAGGACTTAGTTAATCTACAGAAGAATGTACAACTCCAAACAGCTAGCACATCTAACGTGTCTCAACAAAAAAAAGCAGAGTTAAATGAACCAATGAAGAAAGAGATACCACCTCCACCCATTAATATTCTTAATGTTAGTGAGTACGAAACAATTAAACAAATAGTCAAAATAGTGCCAAACGACAAATATAAGGTCACTGCACTGAATAATAATGTTTGGAAAGTAAATGCAGTTGATCCAGAAACCTACAGAATGTTAGCAAATGCAATTAGTGCTCAAAACATTGAATGGTTCACGTATGAAAACAAAGCAGAGCAACAAATCAAAGTTATGGCCAGAGGACTACATCATACATGCCCAACTGATGAAATAATTGAGGAACTTAGTCAGAAAGGATTCAAAATCATAAATGCTGTAAACATTCTGAAGAAAAAGGTTACCAAAAACTCAAACGATGAAAGAGTAACAACCAAAATCGGCCTACCCCTATTCATGCTAACATTGAACAACACCGAGAGCATTGATAAGATATATGGAATCAAAGCAATCTTGAACATGAAAGTCAAAATTGAGACATTAAATAAGAACAGCAGTAGAATTCCACAATGCCACAACTGTCAGGCATATAACCATACTCGAAAATACTGCAATAGGGAGCCTAGATGTGTAAAGTGCGCTGGGAAACATCCTTCAAAAGAATGCAACAAAAGTAGAAGCGATCCAGCGAAATGTATACACTGTGGGAATCACCACCCAGCAAATTACAGAGGCTGTGAAGTTGCCAAACAGCTGCAAAGAATGAGAAATAGTAAAAAAAATCCAACACAGAACATTAGAACTCTTAGTTCTCAACCTAGGACGCCATCCTATCCAAACCAAATCCCTCTTAATAGCGCGAAAGTTAGAGAAGGCACGACATATGCCCAAATGGCTGGCCAAACGGAAAATGTCAAGAAAGGACCCAGTCAGGAAAATCATGTCCTGCAAGAAATACTGCAGAAGTTAACCACTATAAATTCTCATCTGGCGACGCAAGATCAACGACTAGAATCTATGAGTGAGCTACTAAAACAACAAGAAAAAAAACTAGAAACACTAGAAAATACATCGATGAACCAAAATAAAAAAATTACAGACGCGACAGGTAAAACTAGAGAAATCATTGACTACCTTAATTCTAATCCATTCAAATTAAACAAGAAAACATAATGACACACTATTTAAGAATTGCTACCTGGAATGCAAATGGTCTTGCGCAACGCATTTCAGAATTAGAAGTATTTTTAAACACAAAAAACATTGATATATGCCTAATCTCAGAAAGTCACTCTACTAGAATCTCGTATTTCAAAATTCGTGGATACCAGTGCTATCAAGCTCTTCACCCAGCAGAAAGAGCTAGAGGCGGAACAGCAATCTTCATCAAGGAAAATATTAAACATCAAGAAGAACTTAAAATAGAGGAAGAAGTTATGCAAGTAGCAACTGTTTCTATTGAAACCAAAAACTACAAGAGCTACACTATATCAGCAATCTACTGTCCACCCAGATATAACCCAAAAAAGGAAGACTACATCAAACTTTTTAAATCGCTTGGTAAAAATTTCATTATTGGAGGCGATTTTAATGCAAAAAATATATTTTGGGGATCAAATCGAACTACTCCCAAAGGAAGAGAGCTATTTGAAGCAGGCAGAATATTAAAATGTGAGTTCCACTCCAGTAGAAAGCCAACCTACTGGCCTACAGACGTAAATAAAATTCCTGATCTTCTAGACTTCTATATATCCAGAGGTATCTCCGAAAATTACCTAGTAGTTGAAAATGAAGAAGGACTATCATCGGATCACTCTCCAGTCTTAATGACAATAAGTTCCACGGCAATAAGGAAAGCAAGCCCTCCAAGACTAACAAATAACAAAACAAACTGGGAATACTTTCGCCAGCTAATCGAAGAAAGCGTCAATCTACAGGTGCCGATCTCGAACGATCATATGATAGAAGAAGAGCTGGAAAATCTCATTGAAAGTATACAGAAAGCGGCATGGGAAAGTACTCCCATCCAGCATGATATAATACAGAAAAGTACAAGCTACCCAGTTGAAGTGAGAGACTTGGTTAACGAAAAAAGACGAACTCGCAAGACTTGGCAGAGAACTAGAGCTCCTGAAGATAAAACAATCCTAAATAATCTGTGCAACAAACTTAAACTGCTTATAAAAGAGATCAAGAATGAGTCAGTAGCTTGCTTTCTAAGTAACCTGACAGGTAAATCTGACACGGACTATTCGTTGTGGAAGGCCACTAAAAGTCTAAAAAGACCTAAACTGCAAGTGCCACCCATAAAAAAAGCTGATGGAACCTGGGCTCGCAGCGATAAACAAAAAGCTGATCTTTTTGCCGAACACCTAGAAATTACCTTCAAACCACCAACTGGGCAGGTAGAGAATGAATATTTAACACCGGTCAACAAAATAGACGAGGTACCTCTCCTACCAGTCACTGTGAAAGAAATCAAAGAAGAAGTAAAAAATCTTAAAGATAAAAAGGCTCCTGGTTACGACCTGATAACAGCAAAAATAATCAAAGCACTACCAGAAAAAGCACTACGGAAGCTACAGCACATAATCAATGCTGTCTTTAGACAAAGTTATGTTCCGAGACAGTGGAAAGTAGCCGAAATAATAATGATTGCTAAGCCTAATAAACCGTTAAATGACAAAACATCATACAGGCCAATCTCTTTATTAACAACCACATCAAAAATTTTCGAAAGACTGTTTCTGAAGAGACTCAAGCCAATTATAGAGACTAGGAAACTTATACCACCACATCAGTTTGGGTTTCGAGAAGGCCACTCAACAATAGAACAGGTACATAGAATCACTGATACGATTGAAGAGGCGTTGGAAGAGAAGAAGGTATGTTCAGCAGTATTCCTAGACGTAGCCCAAGCATTTGATAAGGTTTGGCACCATGGTCTGGAATTTAAGCTTCAACGAGATCTACCAAAACAACATTTTGAATTGCTTAAGTCATACATAAATGACCGTTATTTTCGAGTGAGACAAGAAGAAGAGTACTCAAAACTAAAGAAAATATTGGCAGGAGTCCCACAAGGTAGTGTGCTTGGCCCTGTGTTATACCTTCTGTATACAAATGATTTACCAAATATAGCAGAAGCCAGAATAGGGACTTTTGCTGATGACACTGCAATTATGACTACTGATATTAGTATTTTCGAGTCAACACGGAAACTACAAAATGCTGTTAATACAGTAAACACTTGGACAAAAACTTGGAGAATAATGCTAAACGAATCAAAATCAACACACATCAACTTCACCAACAAGAAAGTGGAATACATCCCGATTAGACTGAATTTTCAACAAATTCCTTACTCAGACAATGCGAAATACCTTGGCATGACACTAGACACTAAGCTTAGGTGGAAAGCACATGTTAAAAAGAAAAGACAAGAATTGAATTTTAAATTCAGAAAAATGCAGTGGCTTATTGGAAGAAACTCTGAGCTGACAACGCAAAACAAACTACTATTATATAAACAAATCCTTAAACCTATCTGGACATACGGCATTCAACTTTGGGGATGTGCAAAGAAAACTACAGTTAAGATCATACAAACATTTCAAAATAAAGTACTACGTAGCATTGTCAATGCTCCATGGTATATTAGAAATGACAACCTCCATCGAGACCTTAACATGGAATACGTCAGTGATGAAATAATTAAGCTTGCAAGGAGTCATGTACTGCGACTGCAGCAACATGACAACGAGGAGCTGCGGAACCTACTGGATCACACCAATGGACCAAAGCGCCTAAAAAGAACAAAGCCTTTAGAATTAGTGGTTCCCTGAACTACTGAAATCAAAGGACTGGACGAAATGGGATGAACCGATTTTTCTCATCCCATAAGATGCTACACTGCTTAAAAATACAAAACATTTACTAGATAATCACTGAGATTAGTTGTAATATTATACAGAAATATAGATTTCTTAAACAAAAAAAAAAAAAAAAAAAAAAAACAGAACGAACTCCATTTCGATGTTATTTCACTTCGGGTACATTTCTTATAATATCTTTGTGAGGATGTATACAAGTTTAAAATCTTCCGTTAAACCGGTTTTCAAGACTTTTCTTGACGGCTTTCTAAGTCTGCCCAATTCCCTGGTCCACTATGATGTCTCAGTTCTTTAAGCTTTACTTAGAGAACAACCATTTTCATAGACACTGAGTGGTGTTTCTCCAAGCTTGTCAGCTGACTTTTCCATTAATTCACTCTTACTAATTTTCACTACTGAGGATAGAAGTCAATGGTTAAGATGCAGTCTATAAAGTTCCCAATCCGTGTTTGTTTTTGTCCTAAATTCAGGTCAGAGAAAGTCACGTCATTTACGGAGGCAACAGAAACATAAATTACTCTTGCCTTGTGGATGTCAAAAAGGTTGGTAGCCACATTCGAGAAAACCAGGTTAGACGCAGATAGGTATTCCAACTTTCCAAGAATGAAATGGCTCTAGCATTTTTTTGGAGCTGCCCCAGGATACATAATGTCTACATAATCATTGCCGGATGCAATGCAAAGCATCCGGCAATGATTGGGTTATCAGTACGGTTTGCGTACTCTAAAGATTCATCCTTCTATCCAAGCTTTTATATAAAATCTTGGATAGAAGTATGAATTTCTGAATCAGAATAAGCAGAGAAAACTATAGAACGTCACGTCGAATACCCTGTTCCTTTACTTCAACGACGACTGCTGTAAGGTCATTACAACAGATTTCATTTAGGAGTTTATAATTCATGTTATTACTAACAAAAACCACATGCTTCTAGTCTCGAGCAGGTATCACCAATCAGGAGAGAACCTGAGGTTTCTTGATTGTGTCCTTTGTTTTTGTTCCCGTGTTCCACATTTCGAACTAATCAGTGGATGAGCACTTCGTGTATACTGGTTAGCTTAGCATTCACTGTATAATTTTCTCAATATGTATACTGTTAAGCGGATATGGATTAAAGTTTTAACTGCATTTGTAGGCACATAATCAATGCGAGCTTATGACCCGCACTTAATAAGAAATCAATGTTTATGTGTACAGTAGTTTCAGACCACAATCTCAACCACAAAGGTGGTTCAGCGGTTTACCCGATCTTTTTAGACTAGAAAGAAACGTTAATACCTTCATAATAGCGCGCGTGTAGCACCGGTCATCAAAGGGCAACACAGAACTGTTACTGCTCAATCTAATTATTGCTAGACACAATTTGTCAAGACAAATCACTCCATAAACTAAAAACGGTCATGCACCACCACCTATAAATGCCTTCCACTCTTGGTCGTGTTTTTTCCGTCATTTCCTTTAAGTTTCAACTTTGCAGTCATTCTTCCCCCGTAGTCCAAATGCTTTGGTTTCCCGGAATGCATTTCCCTGGCATCGTTTATTACAAGAACTAGGGCGGTATCTAATTGCCTCCCAACCTCTAACTTTTATTCTTTGACATACATGAAAACACACAACAAATTCCATCTTATGCAACTACTACATCTATAAGAGCTTTTCATTGTCCAAGAAACCGAGAAATAACGTATCGGGAGTTCGATACCGTCACATAATAATCTATATCATATTTTGGTATAGATTTGATTCAATTTATGGCCCTGGGATGGTACTAATAAGTAGTCGCATGTTGTTGCAAAGTGACATCATTAGCTGACCTTGACAGTAGAATGCAATTGTTGTTGTAAAGTGACGGAATCAGCTGACCTTGACCATTGACTAACATGGTTTAATTCCTCCTAATATCAAACCGTTGCTTTCGAGTTAGAATCAAATGGTTTAATTCATTTTTTTCGACATAGCTAAGGTGTGTGAAGTTATCCCACGATCTCATCCCAGAAAAAAATAAAATATTCATCATCTGGTAACACTAATTTCATTAATTTGAAAATTCTGGGTCAAGACTAGGGCAAACTACCAAACTACAAGATCATGGGGGAGGGGGGCTATTGGCCCATATGTATATGTATACCGGGGCTATTGGCCCATATGCCCTTACCACGTCTCAACTGAGACCTTACGAACCATTTTAACGATTGATGCGTATTGAAGGTGGTCAGCCCAACGAATGTTTTTACCACAATCGCATTTAATAGATGGTACAAATCAATTAAACCTTGAGTAAATTCTACAATTTCTGGGTTAATTTTGAAAGTTTCTGGAATGGGATTAAATTAGAATTACCTGATGTACGTTATGTTTTTTATATGTAGGGAAAAATCCTGGCATAACTTCTCACACTTACATACCTATAACTCATCGGCTTGTCATTCGTTTCTTGATAGATTAATTCCAATTCTAATGTGTTCGTTCTGGCCAATGACAATTGAGATAATTACCAGATTGGTTAAAAGCACCTTAGTTCAGAGCAAAGTTAAACAGTTGTAACATGGTAATGTTCCAGGCGGCTTGTTTAATATCTTAAAGTGGTGAATTTTTCTTTCTGACGGTGTTCATTCATACTAAACCTTATTGTATTAGGTAATAAAGTACTTACCATGTAACCATGGTAATCGAAAAAAATAAGAATTCAATCTAATTGGTTTATTGGCCCAATAAAATTTCTCTTCTCCCCCTTTTTGGTCAAGCACACATACAATCGTCGATGCATTTATAACCAAATGTTGTAAATTCAGTCGATGAAGAAATTTTAACATAAAATAATAGAACTAAATACGGTACCTTGACGTGGGTGCCAGTGATAAATTTATCAGCTATCCGTATAAATTCGTGCATAATGGAGAAAAAAAATAAAATATTTGTTAATCGTTGCGGAAGTGCTCAAAGTTGTAAACCGGCTACGACACATAAAGTTCTATTGTGGTGGGCACTTCGCGACCTTTTTGAACGTTTGGACATGCAAATATTGTCGGCAGAAACGTGTCGAGCTCATTTAATTGTGAGGAATTGTAAAAAAATAAAAATGGTTGGTCAGCGTCCGATTGTTATGTTTACGGCCATTTTATTAACACACCATCACCACCATTAACCGAAGCGATAAGTTCCTCCATTTATAATTTATGATTATTTATATACACTTTTTGCTAAATTTATATAAATATAATTATTTATATTCACTTGTTGCTTTTTTATATTTTATTCTATGCAATCTTTTTTGGGGCTCAAGGCTCTCCCAGCTCTTTCGCGGTTCGCTTATTTACGTCCTACTTTACGCCTTAACGGCCAAATCAAGGACGTACGGCTATAGGTCCGATTTTCGTAGAACTGACATGGAAGATGGGTCGGCCCATGAGTTCTGCACTCCAACAGGGGGTCATAGATGTGTTCATTAACACCATCGATCGTAATCAGATGGTGAAAAGTCCCTTTTGCATCCTGCCCCTATCGGGATTCGAACCCGGTACCTCCCGCTCCAACTGCCACAGCTTTAACCACTGAGCCACCTGATCGGTTGTATTTTTGATTGATTTTTTTTAACGCTTTTTTTTTTTTTTTTTTTTTTTAAATTAAAGAAGGCGGAAATAATTCCAGAATGCTACTAGAGGCTCACGGTTCAACCCACATACACATACAGATTAAAAACACCCAATCGTGATTAATGAATCGTCACCACCCCGGGAATCGAACCCGAGACCCCTGAACGACAGAGCAAATACGCTACCTTCTCTGCCACGAGAGCAACAATATGGAACAAACAATTTTTAACGCTTAGATAAGCTTCAACGCCAATGGATAACACCATGAGTTATTAAGAGCGCGAATAGTGGGGGTTAACACATTTCCAGGGGCATATTAGAGGAAAAAAAATTTACGTGTACCAATATGCCGATGGAGGGGGAGGAGCATATGTGGTCGAAACATCTATACCACAAAAAACTGTGATTACGTACATTTCTTATCTAAACAAGCTTATATTTGCTCGAATCCATTTATTTGTTAAGTTCTGTGATTAAACTGCTCTGTGATATTATTATATATTTGTGATAGTATATTTCATCGCTAATTTCAAAATCGCTCCATGTTTTTGTTCTGTGACTTTTAATTGAGAATCGTCAGTATGAGGTCATTTAAGCAGCACTTCTAAATCTCTATGACAAGTGACAGGAACCCTACCAGCCGACTCAACCTAGCAGGCAAATGTGCTGCGGTCACTAATATGAGGGCTATGGAGATATTCTGTTCACGGGAGGAAAAATTCACAGATGAGACGAACCGTGACACAGTGACTAAATTTCCGAAATAATTTGCAACAAGTAGTGAAATTCCAATTGGTAACTAATCGAACTGACTTATCATTAAGCTTTTGTATTAGTGTCAAACAGTTGAAGTACTACACTTCAGACCTTGATTAAGTATGAGGCAACTTGAATCAAATTATATCTGATTGATACAAACCGTGTCTGCTTTGCATCAATAGTTTGAAATAATCATTAAGAACGTAATGCAAACAGATCTCGTATAAACATCCATTATTCAACATAACTACCGTTTACACTCCTAATTATTACAGCTATAATTAATATTAATGTTGCAGTTAAGATTTTAAAAACAAAAAAGGTTTTTTTTTCTAAAAATTCAATCTTCAAAGTATGTAAGAGATGTTTAATATTTTTAATTATTTATTTCAATTTTCTTGATCATATTCCCCATCATAAATAATGTATGTATATACTCGTGTATGTTCTGGGTACTCGTCTATATGTGCATTGATAGTGATCATGTTGTGAGATTTGTTTTTGTTTTTAACTATTACTTTCTTCAAATACGCGCAGCACACACCAGTATTATATTTTTATTTCGGTTCATAAAACTTACCACTTACATGACATGTGGTTCATTACGTCGTTCTCTTACGTCTTGACTTATCCATCTATCCAAGCCAACCAACCAACCAACAAATCTTTTCATATTGATCTTCATCTGACATTTTTTAATTTTGTTTTTTTTTTCGTTTCGTTCTGTTTTCTTATTTTGATTATTTGATCTCAGCGGGAGACTGTTTAGAAAATTGCCAGTTTTGTTAGAAAAATATTTTTTCTTCCTCGTCTTCTTCTTGTTGGTGTTGTTGTCTTACATTTTAATGTGTTTAATTTACAAAATAAAAAAAATCTAAAAATATATTTATTTAAGAATTATAATGCAGCAATGGAGTAACACAAACAGAAGATATACTTATATGGAAAATCATATTCGGATCGTTCACAATTCATTAAGTGTTAGACGAGTATATAAGACATAAACAATGAACTGTTGCTGATCATAAAAATTACCATGCGACTCATCTACTCAAGAATATTGCATACGACATAACGCACAATAAAGATTTATTTCGTATGTAGTGTCACCCAGTCGCATTGTGAACAGGCCTTTTCCTCAACAATAACAAGTTGGTAATTTTAAATTTTAAAAAGAAAAACGAGATAACAGTTTTGTTATTGTTTGACACACTTTTAACATAATGTATAGATTTGAAGTGAACTGTCACGTGTTTTCCATTTCACCAAAATTTACAATGGGCGCCTAATGCCGGTACAAGTATCTTTCAAAATTTGTCAATTGACTTGCTGTGCGCATTATTTGTATTTTTTCGATCGATTTTGAGTTCCTCTTTGTCTTAATAACTTTTAAATTGATTCTAAAGTAGATTCATATTCTTCTACTTAGCTGCACAGTTTATTAGTAGTCAATGATATATTGTAATGAGGCAAAAAAAATACGTAATAATAGTTCGTGACTATATAGGTTCGATACTTTGTTACACACAGAAGTTCTATTCTTAAGATTTTGTTATTTAGAGGTTATGTGATGTAAGTTTTGAGTGAAGCGTGAAATTAGATTTTGTTGGAAATATTAACAACATAATGGAGCATGAATTATGAAGCATATATTGTATATGATCTCATAAATTAGAGAATTTATTAGATTATTTATGCTATGTTTTTGTACTAATGGATGCCACGTTTTCATTACCGCACAAGACCTTCTGCCTTTATTAAACAACAAGGTAGTCTACGGAATGTTAGGGTTAATCTTAATAACCAAAAAAATATCGCTGAAACACTTCAATTTATTTTAATTTCAAATTGAGAAAGTCCGTCCTCCTTTTTTAACTTCAGGGTCCAATGTTAGTACTCATTCAGATCTTCGAACTCATGTTATATCAAATAAAGAATTATTTCTTTACTCAACTCTTAATTACGTCGAGTATTTCACTGAATTCAGTGGTTTCAGAAGAGGTTTTGATTTGTAACAACCAATTCTGCTATTACATAGGAGACAACTTTCTAGGTTAGGTTGTTGTGGCTGCTATCGCACACTTAGACCGGCGACCGGTCCGTTGTGATACCATTCAGCCTAAAGTACTGACATGAAAGATGGGTCGACCCATGGATTCTAAACACGACAGAGGATCCAGCAGCTTTAACCACTGCGCCACCTGGGCGAAGTCTTGCTCTGCATAATATTTGGAACCTCAGATTTGAGTTCTTAAATTTGGAATCTGTTAATCAATTAAATAAACTCCCTTTTTTTATATCTATGCTATATAGTTTGTAATAATTCACAACTGACTACTAGTGAACTAAGACTTAAATTACGAGATATGCACTGCTTGACTGCTGCCTAAAAACTCTTATGTATTGTGTTAATGTCAAATTCCAAGGGCTATGAGAGTCCAGAACATTAGGTGAGATTTGACGTAAAGATGGATATGATGCGAATCCAACAGCTTTGATGCGTCAAGTTGTTGGTCACGTATTTCATGCTCCAACAGTTGTAATGTTGAAGATGAAATGGTAGCTTGTTGATGGTATAAAGGCCTCATCTCTTTCGCTGATTCTATTGTTGCTACCATATAGATGTAAATTATTACTCCTGAGTGTACATCCTGGCTGCACCTCTATGATGCCATAGTGTCCTAACGATATTATTGATCCGCATATTGACTCAATTACCATTGGTTGTTTGGTTCCAAATATCCATTGGTTTGCTGTATGAAGTTGGATGAAAAAATTATGTGGCGTAGACAATTTCAAAGCACAGGATTCATGTTGAGTTGGTGCTATGTTCCCGCAAAGGAAAAATCCAGAAATTATATCGTGGCACTTTGTTTTACCCTCAGATGAAATGGGTGCGAAGCGTTCTCGGTATGGGTCGACAAGTAGAAATTTTGTCGATGACAATATTCTCAGCTGAGTGTTATTGATGAAGACTGGAACCGTAATTACTTCATATAAATTGTAAGTCGATGCTTGAACTAATGGTAGTTCGATAGCTATGATGGCATTGTACTGTAACCCGGGTGTAACTTGGTTTCTAACAGACATGTTATTCCAAGAGTCCGTGTCCCGGAAGAATAGTTGATTTAGGGACATGTTTCAGTATGATTGCCAGTCCTTGCTCCAGTTGTATTGGAGGTAGCCCCGGTTAGTACTTGTAGAAGACCTCGTTGGGTGTCTTCAACGTGCTTAATGGGTCGTCCTAATTGCAATGATAGCAATATGGTTGCTAACGAGTTGTCTTGAAACGTCCGGTATTAGTTCAGTGTTGCTATCTCGTATTCCAAGGGTTGGTGTGCGTGCAGGAGTTTTTCTAATTGTTTGGCGGTTATGTCGCTGCTGTGCTGGAATATCTTTATTGAATTATCGATGTTTCATTTTTTAATCTTTTTAAGGTGTATTCTTCGTTGCGCTGGTCGTTTTTTTTACCGCTCTTGAGGATCTTGATTAGAACACAATGTCATACTGATCAACGAATGCATAACAATACTTCATTTTGGTTCTATTGAGTTAACTAACCTTAACTCCATAGAATGGCGAAGTGAGTTAAAAAAAATATATTGTGATACTAAGTCTGTTTACTCTAGCTATACACCATGAAGATAATCGTATGCTTAGCCGGGCCATGATTTATAAATCTAAAACCGATGGAGTTACTATTTCCTTCTAAGCGTTTTGATCGTTTAATCTTACTTTGTCGTGTCTCTCTTATAGTATTGAGGGTAAACGCATTAATTGTAGTCGATAGGCACCCAGCCGAGCTCACCATATGGATGGATGGACGAGTTTACTCAACGATTTTCTTCACATCTGGTTAACATGGTTTTTCATCACCAGCCACAATAAAACACCACAAACCTTGAATTTACTTCCGTTTGAGTAGTTTTGTATACCCGAAAAAATTTGTTACAATGTCTGTGTGGCTTCAATTTATATGCTACCGAGATTCATTATGCCTTTGAGACATTTCTAGTGTTTTTAATTGTTTGGCTACTGTTGTGTGATCAATTCCTACTGATTATGTAAGTTCAGTAACGATCACGTCCTAACTAATCTCTGAACGTTGTCAGATCGAGCATGTTTGCTGTACATTCCAACTAAAACCATAGTTATATGTAACTACATGCTACAAACCCTTTTATGGGACAAAATTTCACTTGTTAAGTGGTATGAAAAATATGTTCCTCGGTGCAGTAAAATATACTGCCATTTGAAGCCTTATGGTAAAACTTTACGATATAGTGATACCTTTACTATTGCGCGATGCAAAACGAGTCATTCGGAGCATGTTAATTTATGGCTAATGGTGAGAATCGATTTGACACCTTGTTCTGTTATATGGTTGTAATTATCAGGATGAAATGTGGTTCTGACGAAAGTAACTTTTGGTAAAATCCACCGAAAAATTTGACAATTCGTGGGGATCCGTTTGGATCGGATGTTTAAAAAAAAATTGTAAAATCTAAGTGAAATACTCGAGTGTAATATGTATTATATATTGTCTATGATAAATAAGAGATGGCGCTGAGGTATTATCATTATAATACCACAACCCAGTAGATATGGCGTTTTACGTTGCCTTATACCATAGACACTTACTCTTATCTGGTTTCGTAACCATGATTATGAAATTATGCTTTACGAATTGAGATAACTAAAGTTTTTGCGCTCATGAACTTAGTAATGAAAATTTTTATTTCTGAGTTCACTTTGTAAAATCGTATGAAAATTTCACTCAAAATCGATCTGAGATACTAGCCTTAAACTGTGTGGTTTAAACATATTTTTGAGTCGCCCTCCGCCTTAATTTTCCTATTTTGTTTAATTATTCTTTCTTTCTCTTTGATTTTCCATTTATTTATCAAATTCTATATTAATTTTTTTTTAAACTTCAAATTTTACAAAAAAATAAACAAATACACCAAAAAACCAATATTTATAGTTTTCAGCATTCACTAATTGTATAACTGTGGCACTGTCATCAATAAAATGCCATGGGATGAGAAAAAATAATATGTTTAAACCAAGTTGCAAACCATGGTTAGCAGTGACACATTACAACGAAATCAAGGTTAACTCAAAACTGTAGTTACGAAACCAGATATGTGTCTATAGTATTAGGCCTTGTGCAATTTGACAGGTGACCTTTTCACATTGTCATTTACAATTGTACTAACGTGTTATTTTTCTTGCTGCTACTAAATTGGAAATCTTTTGGGGCGTATTATCAAATTGGATTACGGGTTTGAGATCGAGTCGAACTGTATGTTTATTATGGGTGGTTAATGACTTCAAAGTAAATTAATTAAATGAATCATTGTAAATTAAATCATTGTAAACGCAAAAGCAACGTGAAGAATTAAATGAACAAAGACGTACTTAGCTCGGAAAACGTAACTTGACGAAGAAAAGAAGTAAATGTCGACAATGAATCACGCTGATTTCAATTATGACTTTACAATACATACTCTACAAAGATCTTTGCTGCATTGATATTGCCGCATTGTCACTGGAACCATTGAGTATTTATCTTCCGTACTTATTTCCGTACGCTATCCAAATATTTTCTCTCACACACTCCACAATATAATTAATGCTTTAATATGACGTCATTTGGAACCGATGTTGTTACAATCCTACCTATGAGGTAATGTCGTCTTCACGTGTTTATCATTTCGATATTTTTGAACGTTTATACTCATCGTACTCGAAATAACCGTCAATTTTAAAGATTCAAGAACAAATCTATTTTCTAAATGGAGCGCTTATGCCATCAGCGAATGAGGAACTTGAATGAGGAGAAAAGAGAAATTACGCCAAATTGTGATCAAGTGGCGTGAAAACGGACGAGTGCAGTGCGAATACGCAACATATGGAGCATATGATACATTTCAATATCCATTGATGTTTTGTCATGGAGAGTGTGGCTTACACTTCAGGATAAAATGGTCAATCCACTGACCGGTTCGCTATTGAACTATCGATTTTACTTGGATTGCTTAAGTATTCATTTCACAGATAAGGATACAAATAAGGTCGCAGTTGCATGCATTTTTGTAAAGGATTATTCAATAAGAGGTTTTATTTTGAAAAGCCTGTTATTTGGGCAGCTGTCAATTTGGATATCTGCCATCTTTTAATATTTGACAAGTAAAAATACGACGCCACTATTAAAAATGGTACAATCCACGCTTTTACAGCGCATCGTGAGCACCTTCTCGGCCAACAATAGTAAAACTGTTGGGAATTTGAACTGTTGGGATAATTTAGTGATGGGAAGAATCGAAACCGTATGCGTCGCTAAAGAACAACTGAGAATATTGCTAATACTGCCTGTAATGTTGAAGAAAATCCTAGAGTGTCGATTCCTCGTCGATCTTTGGAATTGGACATTCCATAAACGACATTACACCGCATTTTCCATATAACGATTTAGATCTTAAGGCTTTTATAGCTTATTTAACACAAGAACTCAAGCCGGTCGATCACCATAAAAAGTCGTTTCTTTGCCGGTTGGGTCCTTCAAATGCATCAAATAATCCGCATTAACATCGAAAAATTATCTTCAATGAAGCTTTTGTTAATAAGCAGAATTGACGCACATGTGGCTCACAAAAATTATTGTTGAAAAGCCTCTCCATGATCAACTGTTTGGTGCGGTTTTTGGTCTGATTGTGTAATTGAACCTTACTTTTTCGAAAATGAGGCTGATGTAAGTGTTACGGTGAGTGGATTGCGATACCGAGCCAAAATTGGAAGATATTCATGTAGACGACGATTATTTTCAACAAGACGGCGCTACGTGCCACACAAGCAACGAAACAATCGCAAATTAGCAAGAAAAGTTTTCTGATCGTGTTATGTCTTGAATAGATGATCAAAATTGGCCATCGAGATCTTGTGTCAAGACTATAAATATGGAATTCATGAAGTTTTCGAGAAATGATTTAATTGGTGATGGAAAATTTGATGAAAATGGGATGTAGCACTGCAAGCGTAGCCGTGGGGACCATTTAGCTCAAATTTTAATGGCATAATTTCCTCTTTACACTGACAAAGGTATTCATTGATATCTCTTAAAAATACTCGTTTTTTTAAACCTCTTTTTGGAAGCTTCGTTACTTATCGGTTCATTGGAAGCGTTCAATGAACTTTTTGGTGGTGCACAGTTTCTGCTAACCGGTGATTTATGTCAAACACTAACTGTCATCGATTTCCGCATGTCAGAAATCCATTTAATTTCACACGAATAAAAATGTTGTCTTCTGTTGAATTCAAACTGAGCCCAATTCATTTCCATACCGACAGAAGAAATTCAAAATCAATTCAATTTTCGTTAGATACCAGAGTTTGAATGGATGACAAAGCTAATGAAAACAACTCAAAAGTCTATTGAGAATGGTATTTTAACTTTGGGTATGAAAAAGTTCAATCAACTTAGTGAAAATCAATCTAAAAGTTCAAAATTCTGTAGGCCGATAAATCATTCAATGCTAAATCAACAGTATACATAGTACGAACTAAACATAAATCTAAAGTATTTGCGACCCGTGCATATACACATACAATCATAATTAAATTTTCACACCACGATTTAATACAGCAATCGAACAACTCAATCATTCAGTACCACGAACACAAAAAAAAAACATATTTAAAATCCTATACGTCTGTCAACAAATAAACAGAATATTATGTTGGCTTCTGTTGTCTTACCCAAAAATATAAATACATAAAACACAGCAGAAACGAATCGACATCAAATAACACCCATAATCTCAATTTGAATATCATTATCACATACATATGTCTCAATCCTTCTTCATTTAACACTAATAATATAGTTTTTTTTTCGATCCATGTACCAAATTAAAAAGTGATAGTAATATATTTATTATTGTTATTACAGATCTAATGTTTATTTTAAACAAAACAACATTTTGTATTTTTATTTAAATCAAAACGCGTGCCCCTTTGTTGGAGTCAATATTGTGTTTAGAATAAAAAAAATGTATAAAGAATCTTCGACACGTTTTGGGTATTTTCTACATACACATATCATGTGTAATCTATCTTCGTATTTTTATTTTATTTTATTTTAAATTCTTAAATTTGCCAAATTTATTTTAAATCTTATTTATTTTGATTATAAAAGTTAAAACTACCATGAATTGATCACTTTATGTACGCCTTGCACATATGACAACCGTCGTCGCCTCTATAATACCACGATGATGTATTCATCGATAGTGTACATGTGGTTGTTTATAAACCAAACGAATTTAATCTGTGTTTAGAATTTTAGAAATTTTAAAACAAATAAAATCAATTTTGTTCTTTATGTATAGGGGGGGAAAGAGGTGGGATATGATTTGATTATTTTTGAAAACACATAAAAAAAAGTAAATTAAAAATAAACATTTTGATACGGTGTTGAATATTTATCTAATTATTTTTATGGGGAGTTGGTACAAATAACCACTTTGGTGCAATAATAAACACGATAATCCTATGTATAAGCACACGTCATAAATTTAAATCGTTCCGTTTTAATCATCTCTTATGAAATTCGTCAATGACCGTATGTCAACAACTTAGTTTCAATCAAGGTGCTTCCATTTTGTCCCAATATTGTTAAGTAATCGAGGCCAACCCTGACCAGTTTTATAGCCCAAAACACTTCTAATTATGTATTTTAAGGGATCCAGCGCTAATAGATTTGCAACCGCTTCATTCTCAGAACCTACTCGAAAAATCACATTTTGACGATTGTGAAAATTAAGACGAATAATCATCAGGAAGCCTCAGTGGAACCAACATACCACCCATACCACACTTCTATCTGAATTTCGTTATTAAATTAATAAAAAATATTAAAACTCCCTAAATTCTAACAACGCACAATCAGATCCTGTATACACGAACTTGTAAACGTGTTTCACACTATCAATGGTTGTATTTACTTCTACGTTGAAAAAGCAATTGAGTTTGACTTAAAGTTATCGATTGCATAAGAAACGACAAATCGATTATCTACAAAGTGCCCACGAACATCAACATTCGTAAACATTCATTAACATAAACACGATATCCAGTCACGCGTATAAAATCTTTCGGAAAATTGTTGTTGCATTTTCCTTCTCTCATGCAGAAAGAGTATAATAGACATGCTTAAGAAATTATATGACGCCTAACAAATTCATATATGTACGTTTTTTTTTTGTTGAGCTACCGCAAAAAAAGGCTGCTACCGCACACTTAGACCGGCAACGGTCCGTTGGGTCCGTATATTCAAGACCGTTCATGGTCTTGAATATACGGCTATAGGTCCGATTAACGTAGAACCATCTGCGCATTGCATAGCTCCATGTCAGCTTATATAGTACTGAGTTCCGGGGACCGAGCTTTGCTCGGAAAAAAAAGAAAGTTTTTTTAAACACTTTCGCAAAACAACTTTAATTTAATTTTATTTATTTTATTCGACTGGTAAATCGTCGCTGTTAATATCAAGACTTATAGAATTTAGATCAGGAGCGTTCAATGCTTCTTTCCACACAACATTATACGTGCGACGTTCATTTTCAGGTGGTAACAGAACATTCAAGTTATTTTGTCGTTTAACACGGGTAAATGCTACGTACAACAAACCGTGATTAAAGACAGGTGTACGCAAGTCGACGCCAACAAATTCGAACGTTTGTCCTTGAGATTTATGCACGATAATCGCAAACGCTGGTCGAAGGGGAAATTGATGTCGTTGTATTGTACATCCAACGTTCCTTCATTCCTTCGTAATTTAGATTCGCAGGGCAATTTCCAAATACTTCTTCGATTAAATTACCACTGGAAATTATATCCTCAGGTAATTCGATTTCATTGAAATCAATTTTTGGAAGATTTTCATTTCCCAGTTTCAGGATGTACTTTGCGAATGCTTCCTGTTCCGGATCGACACGCATATTTTTTTTAACGAAAAATTCTTGAAATGCTTCCAGAGATGACTTTTTTTTATAGACAAATCGAGTGTTTCACTACGGTTGCTTCGGAGTTGAACAGGTAAGCACTGACGGAAATCACCTCCAACGACTAAAATTTTCCCTCCAAATGGCAAGTGTGGATTTCCAATAGACCGCAACAACTGATCCATATTTTGTAAACCATACTTTGGTAACATCGGTGCCTCATCCATAAAGAAAACATCAACTTGAGCGAGTTCCGTAGCTTTGACTGAACCAGGTTTAATGCTGGAAATTGAATCTGACGAAAGCCGAACTTTCAGACCAAATGTCTTGTGTGATGTTTGTCCAGCAGGCAATAGAGTTGAAGCGATTCCAGTAAATGCCATACATTTTACTTTGCGATTTTGGCCACAAAGTAAGTGATATAAGGCCTTATAAAAGAAAATTTGTACCGGTACCGCCTGGTCCATCTATGAAATAACATTTTGTTTCAACATAGTTAGAGTCATTGGCTGCACGTAAAATACTGTCCACAATTTCAACCTGTTTTCCTTCCAGAAGCCGATACATGCGTTCTCCAGTACCAGTTGATTCATCAGAATTTAGAACGTCCATGTTTTGGTCATCTTCGTAACTGTCAATGGCGTCCATACCATATCGTTCCACCCAGAAACGAAAATTCCGACCCTCTGTTGCTGTCGTATTTAACTTGAATGCAATAATACGATAAGCACGTTTGATTGCAGCATCCTCAGATCTTTTATTTTGTCGTGCTTGCAGAATAAATAATTTTTCCCAGAGACCTTTTGGATCTTCGGAATATCCAAAAATAAGAATTTGAACGAAGAGTATTCGCATTACCGAAGGCATTTTGGACAGTGCAGATTCTTCTAGACCATCTATCCACTGTTTATCGTCGAAGGGGAGACCATGAGCTAGGCAAGCTTGTTTGTATTTCGCATAATGAATGTCATTCACAGTAAGGAGATCATATATATATTCGTATATCATATTCATATATGAATGTCGGTAATCCAATTAGAATGGTGTACAGCGTTCTGCTCAACTGTTTCTACCATTAATTTTAACAAGTTTGTAGCAAAAGCATCGTACGTCGTCAAGGCTACGCGACGTCATCAAAAAATAAAAAGAAATCAAAATTACAAAATTCAATCAAAAATCCAATAACGAAAAATGGTTACTTTGATCGAAAAAATGTATTCAAAGTATTTGTGACGTCATTCATATGAAAAATGTTTTTCCAAAATTAAGGCCATAAACGAATTTTCCCAAAGTCGTGACCTATCTAGATCGTTTTTTCACACCGGAAAATGGTAGTATGTCATATTTCAGCAAAAATAATAGTGCCGTTTTCGAGAAAAAATAAACAAATATATATATACATACAATTATTGCTCATTTCATATATTAAGATATGGATTACGGGACGGGCCTATGGTTTCTAAACTCAACACGGGATCCGATGTTTTCATTGACACCAGTGCCCAAACGATGGTAAAAAACCCCAGTTTGCCTCCTACCCCTATGAGATTCGAACCAGGAATCTCCCGCTTCATTTGCCGCAGTTTTAAGTCTGATTTCCATTATGAAAGCGAGAAAAAAATTAAAAATGCCGTTAGAGTAACAGAGATCGTTTTTTACTTTTTTTTATAGTGGGTATATTTTGACAGATGCGTGTAACATAACCAATAAATTTCAAATTTCAATTTTTTTTTTGGTTTTGAAAAAACAGACAAAATACACTTTAAATCTACAACAATAAATTAAAAAAAAATAAACTTATGATAATTATTCATAATTTCAACTATTTTCACAATGAATTAAGATGAATGAAACAAAAAGAAATGTTAAAATTATGAATTGACCATAAAAAATCATCCATCTTTATTTTTCCTATAAAATATTTCTCCAGTACTGAATAAAAATACTTAACTTGATATATTTTGTCAGTACTGCTATAATAATTTTCTCAGTAACCATAAAAATTTATTCAGTACTTAATAAATTTATTATACTGGAAATATTTTTTATTTTTTTCGCACTTTAAAAAAAATTATATATTTATCCTACTTTGACTATTTTGTCAGTTTTTTTTCATAATGGAAATCAGGCATTAACCACTGCGTCATTTGGGTGGTTACGTATGGATGTGCTTGAATATCCGATATTTCAGCACAATCTTATTAATATAGTATATTGAAGCATTTGTTATATTGAAGCTTTGTTTGGATATACTGTATATAAGAATATGTGTGAGTATGGTATATGTGCTTTATTGACATGCAAGCCAGTATAATCGTTAGATAGCAATGACGAATTAGCTAAAGAAACTAACGAAGGATGTAAAATAGAGATACTATTCGATCACCATAAAAACATCAGAAACAATGTTTTCAGGCTGTCAACAGTATTAGGCCTATCTGAAGGTTCAAACAAAATCGTTCACGCACTCTAGCCATTGCAAATACTGAATTGGGAGCGAATAATTTTAAAGTAATTCTTAGAACAACACGTTTGATCGAGCTAGAATTACAACTAATTCTATCGCGTAAATATTTAAAGAAGGTTTTTGACCAGTTATGGCACTACAGTAGAATGTTTCTATCGATATTATAATAGGCTTTTACTACACCAGATGCCATGCAGTACAGTAGATTATGCAGTATCTGTGAGTTCTTTTGTTTTGACTCGTGTTTCGTGCGCGGTTCTCTTCCAGGTTATTGCTGCGCCTTTCCGACTTTTCATGTGAAGTTCATTCAAATGATATTCGTGATTTGTCATTCGGGATTTTTCTCAGTGCCCATTCATTTGAACCTGTGCGTTTAAACCTGCTGTATATCGGCATGTCTATGTGTTAATAGGCAAACCTTTGTTTACTTTTCCAATTGTCTATAAATTAGTATTGTCTTACCCAACAATAACTCAATTCAAATATAACATAATTCATTCCTTAGATTTTATACACTTTATTGTTTCAACCAAATATTGTTATCGTGGGCTTGTTGCAAAAAATCGGCCATCACACCAATTTGCTGGAGGCCAAAGGATAATTCTTCACTTAATGAAAGATGTTTCACTTTTAAGAAGTCGCTTTTTCATTCAGCTTATAATAATTTTTTCTATTTCGTGCACTATGTCAAGAATTCAATTTAAATTTTTAACCAAGGGTGATGGCAGCCTTAATAGTGTGGGAGAGGATATGTAGGTTCACCTTGCCTCCGGCAATCGAGCTTTATATCCTCTACGCCCACTTCTGAAATCAAAATATCTTACAAATGCGGATAAGGTGAAACCGTACAGAGTGTTGATCAGACCCGTTGTTATGTATGGATGTGAGAGTTGTACCTTGACGGATGAGTACGAAAGATGACTTCCTATATCGAGAAAAGAATCATGTGTGTGATATATGGACGTTTCAACCACGAAATCAGGAATTCAATGCAAATTCCTGATATCGTGCATGAAATCAAAGGACGCTGGTCGGCCACGTTCTACGTTCGGATCCAAACCGAATGATACAGCGATCTTTGAAGGCAGAGCCGCCTTTCGGTAGGCGAAGAGATCGCTGTCGGCGACGATGGCTCCACGGTGCAGAGAGCGATCTGGCATCTTTCTGGATGCTTGCAACAGTATGAAACCGATGGAGTCAGATTGGTGACACGGTACGGGCCAACAATGGCCTGAAAACCGTCAAAAAAGAAACTATTAAAACAGATAGGAAATTTAAGGTAGAATTTGTGACTAAACTGAATGAGCATTGGTGACACTTTTTTCCATGTCACATTATATTCAAAATACCACGTCTATACAGGAACCTAGACCGTCTATAGTAGTTTTTGTCACGTATATACTCATCGTTTATAATCTGGGTGTAATTCATTCAACCGAATTCGTTTTGTGATTTATTCCATTTTCAACAACATAATTCAACATAAACACAATATAAAAGATACATAAGTACATATATGAATAATTTATGTTGTATTTTTTAAAATCACAACCGAATGGAAATATGATAATTTATAGATTTCTTATCCATTGAAAGCTTTATTTTTTGTTGTTGTTGTGTTATCTCAAACGATACGACGATATGTATCCTTAAAAGCAGAAACGATATAATTTAATAAAGGAAAAAAAAAACTTCCACTTTGTACTTGTTGGCATGTAGTTTTGTAAAATGTGAAATGGGAGTGATTATGATTTAGTGAATTTTCTTTTTTTTTATCCAATTTTTGAGCAACAACAAAAAGGATAACTAACTCCTTATTATTCCATTATGAATCCAAAATCTTTATGATTTTTCATGGCTAATAAATATTTATTATTTTCTTAGCAACTTAATCGGTTTTCTTTTTAGCAAGGATACATTTTCACCCTTTTTCCTGTTTTTGTTGTTTTTCTAAGTATTTAGTATTGTCAATTGTACCCCTTTCATATTTTGTGTAGTTCGAATGACCAAAAAACTATCGAAATGTTTTTGATTTATAGGGATGTCCGTTTGGAAGGTCTTCGACCAAACACTATTATTATTATGATTATTGAATTTCACTTAAAATTTATATTTTCAATTTAAATGGAAATTTAGCATTTTTCTATAATAAAATTATCGCAAATACATAAAAACCATATTTCCTAAAGGGGTTTTCAATAAGAAGCTACACTGTGATATTAAGAAAAACGAGTATGGTAAACAACGATGTTAATTGATTCACTTGTTCTCGTGGTCGAACCGGAATCACATATTGCACTCGTTCGTATAAAATCAATAGAGCGACATTTTGATATACGTGGATCATTTGACGGCACCTGAATAGGAAAATTGATTTGAACTAACGGCCAGATAGGGAATGGTCTAAATCATAATCCAATATTTTTTATGTTATCCAGTGTAGGTTCATAGATTTCAACGGCGCGAGCCAATTCATGTGTTGGAGCATTTGAAAAATTGAACAGGTGACAGTCGTTAATAGCATTGTCTGTGTAGCAAAATTAATGTGCACGTATACCGATCTCCAGGTGCCAGTTCATGATCATTTTTGAAATTAAAGGTAAATAGTTTTTCAAAACGATTGTTTATTGTTGGGTAAACAAATAATGATAATATATATAAGGTTGGTTCATTAACGTTTGAAAACGATATCAGCCAAATGGTCGTCACGGCTACACTTATCTAATTTATGAAATTTCCCATGACCAATTCACACATTTGCGGCTCTATGTCCTCGATGACCTCACGTATTTCATCTTTAAGGTCTTGCATCGATTACAGAGCATTGGCATATATGTCTAAGTTGCACGAGGCTCTCAAACGTTAAAGGTGTTTAATCACAAGATTTCGGGGGTCAATTGTGACTACCTCTTACAGACATAACACGGTTAAGATACTATTCTTGCAATATTCTGATTGTTTCGTTGTTTGTTTGGCACGAAGCGCCACAAGGAAATGACGTCCACATCAATAACTGCGAATTCGGTGTAATGTCGTTTGTGGAATTTCTGATCCCAAAGATCGACGAGGAATCGTCTCAGTTGAAAATTTTACCTATTTCACTATTACCGGCCGAGAATGTGCTTCAGCACGGCCAAAAAGTGCTTTATCGAACCATTAGTAATGACATAGTACTTGTCAAATGTCAAAAGATTGCAGTTTCAAAATTGACAGCTGTCCAAATAGGAAAATGAAACCTTTTATTGGAAAACCCTTTATATTTATGCATATAAATTGTCGTTATTATGTACATACGAGTAGTATGACGGTGATGAGTAATAAAATTTTCCTGTACGTACATACTCGTATATACATAATTTTCCCAATTATACGTTTTCAATTTTCACAATTACGTTACGTACGTAGATGTACGTACGTACGTAAACCGATATACTCGTACAATATGTGAGTTCATTTCGTAAAAGTTAAAAATAATAATGCGCTTGTACGGCGGATAGGCACTCATATCGTATATACTTTCTTTTTGTGAATATTTCAAATTATCATAAGAGTAAAAGGTAAATGCATTTTTATTGCATCCATGGCACATTATTTGATGAATTAAATTACTTTTGTACGTACGAACAATTTTATAATTAAGAGTTTATTATTCTATGTTTGTATAATAACAAAAATGTACGCTGAAAAGCGCGCGCTCTGGTTCTTACGGTTTTTAAATTTAGAGTAGTTGTTTATTATTTTATATTTTATGCAAATTAAATGAACATAATGCATACATTAAGTTTTTATGATTTATGTATACATATATGCAGTATACAAGTTATCCTTACAAAACATTTACATATCAGTTGGTTTTGCATGAAACGCATTTTCTAAATTTTGCAAGTGTCTATAATTTGCATAAAACGATTATCTTTTGTTTTAATTAAGGCTGGTCCATCGGGTCCACGATATTTAAATTTAAACAAATCATCAACCTGTCCGTGTCAAAACATTCAATAAAGACAACTTACCATAATGGTGAAGAACGCAAACAAACAACGTTCACAGATAATTAAAAGCAAGCGTCCGTTTCAAACAACCAATCCAGTTGAATACAGTCGCAATCAAACCAATACAGTCGGTTCACACTTTGGTGGATTTTGTGAAAGGATCGTGGCTTACACTCTTGTATGATCCATTTAACACAAAAACTAAAGCCACTCGATCATATGAAGCGCAATTTCATCGCAAAATCATATTCAGTCATGCGTTATTGGTTCAAATATGCGTTATTGGTCAGGTGAAACTATCATGTGCTTCAAGAAACATCACTTAATGCATAGTAAATAACTGTATGGAGACATATTGCAACGTTACTCCTGATAGACACATCGTATAGTTAATACCACATAAATCTTCCTTCAGTTCTTACTCGAGCTATTCTGAGATTTTGATGAAACCTTGACAGTACCTACGTCTCATTTGATCCGTTAGTAAGAACGATCCAAACTATGTCAGTTTATTTAGAAGAGGTGCTACTGGATATTTCAATCTGTTTCACATAAAATGGGGACAGGTGCAAAATAATTTTTGCACTATATATCTTCTCCTTCTACAAGGAAGATGCCTTCTTGCATGTTTTTGGATAAGAGTAAAACCTCCGATGATCATATTTACCTGATGTTATCGCTATCTAGATCTAAACCGATCCAGCTTTGCTCAGAATAGTCTATACATAGTTATAAGTCACGAGTTACAATAATAGTTAATCTTTCATTCCTTGATCGCATAGTATCGTCCTGAAGTAAAACCTTGAAACATTTTCGGGCTTCCGGCACACAAAAATACCCTGTCATAACAGTCAACTATTTTCCCATATCATTTCTAGATGAGGACCAATCATTTCTAGATGAGGATTATCTATAATGACTCACATCCATTTATGAACTATGGACGAGTACAAGACGATATTATTTACAAGACCTGTGGAAGGTATGTCAGCCAGAAAATTGTCCACAAGCGATGGCATCGGTAATTCTATCCCCACCACTCTCGGTATAGCGAAAATTGAACCCAGCAATCACTTGAAATGCCGGAATTACGAATTAAGCTTACAATCAATCAGAGTTCTTGTCAGAAAATTAACGACTTCGTAGACGTTAAATGTGTTTATGTTCGAGGATGTCTGAAGAGATGAACACAAATTTAGTATCTATGAAGATGTCTTGCCCTAGTACGCAAATCGTTCATTGCATTACAGCTCTTAAAAGGAAATATCATTTGCAATCAAGAAAGATATTATTCCAAAATGTCTAGAATTATCGAGGATATTGGTGATTTACAATCTGTGTTGAAGACGAAGAACTTCCAAAACTTACAAAGTTCTCTTTTAACGTGCTACCTTAGGTAAAACACGCCTAACCTAGCCTAATTTATCTTCTTTTTTCTACATGGACCATTTTGAGCTTTTATGACCTTGACAATATCTTACGTCAAATTCACTTTAATCTGTTAGTAACGACAATACAAGCCATGTCTAGTAATTTAGGAGAGTTGCTTCGGGATTTCTGATTCTGTTTCCCAAACGATGGAGACAACTTCTAACATAATTCAGAATAATCATGTAAAAAGATTCCTAATTGCATGTTGCCGTATGAGAGTTAAACCTTCGAAGACCATATTTATCTGATGCGACGTCAACGGTTAAGATCTCAACCGATCCAGTTTTACCATAAAATTTTCATTATTAGCCACTTGTTACTATTAGCTTATCTATCATTCCTTGAACCCCTGATGCAAAACCTTGCATCATTATTTTCGCCACACTATAATAATTTGTTATGACAGCCCTATGATTTCCAATCTCGTTTCTAGATAATAAATAATTCTAGGCCACTAGACCGAAGGCATCACATGCTACCATCAATTTCATAATCCATCGTAATTAGAGAGTAACGACTAAACCAAACCTCTGGAGGTCCGTGTCATTCGTGACATACGACTATAGGCTCAATTTGAGTGTAACTTTGGGAACATTTCGATTGATATACAATTGAGAAATTATGCCAACAACAATAGTTCCAAAACATATCTACTCTATATTATATAAGAAAATTATCACCCATTTTAGTCGGCTTGGTAAGTGTTAGCAAGTGTGAACCTATTTAGTTTGAGAATTAAGCCGATTCAAAATAGTTTGAAAAGTCTGAAACGGGGTCTGAAATAGAAAAGACAATATTAGAATCAAACATAAATAGGCAAAATTAAAGCTACATACCTGTGTCCGGTTGGTCGGGGATACCTCGGTCCATGTATCCAATCCCGCCCTGTCCTTAAGTACTAACCTGTAAAATATGAACGAGACATGGCATTGGCAAGCCAAATACATCGAACATTGAACAAATATGATAATCACATAGGTGTTTACAACCACACAACACCACAAATAGAACAAAACTTTTCCTATGACAGTGACACTGATACGTCAGCCAAATGTCAAACATGTTGGTTGCATCGCGATATCAACCGTAGCTGATTCTTGGTGCTGCAATATAGATGGCGTAAGGAAAACGGGGAAGAAAGCGTATTGCCCGATGTACCGTAAGAGGTTAAAAGTGATAAAAGGTGATGCGTGTCGGCGAAAAAGGGCTTTTTGCTTGATTGTTGCGAAGCGATAGAATCGAGGAACGAGATGGTAAGATAAGTGGAGGAAACAACAGGGAAATATAAAAAAAAAATAGCATAAAACGGAAAGTGAAAAGTGCAATAAAAGAAAAATAAGAGGATAACTAAAGCAGTGGTGAATCACGTTGTCGGTGAAGGTAGGTCGTGTCAGGAGCCACGTGGAGAGGATCGACAAGTGGAACGAGCGATAAGGTTAATGCCCCTTTCATATTTTTCCTAACAAGCTCCCAGTGTAACAAGTTTCCATTTCAATAGTACAATTCTCCCTCCCCCCTCCTCCCAATTGTTACACCCAGCCCGAAGGTCTCTTGCCAACCGAAGAGAGCTAGCCACAGTCTTGCGCGCAGGCTGGCGCTCAAAAATCAAATCAAAATTGTCTGCTAAATTGGGAGGTGGAGGAAGAGCAAAGGGGAAGGACGGCCCAAATCAAGGGATCATTAAAAAAAAGAAATATAGTTATATAGTGAAAAAACTCTTTTTTAATTGTTATCGCGCATGTGACATTTGGAGCCCAACGTGCGGCCCGAAAAAGCGGTATTTAAGGTGTCTTCTTCCTAAGCATACGGGTTACCGACACGTGGTTGTGAAAAAATATTTTGATAAAACAAGCAGTGTTCAACGGATAGACCATTGATGAGAAGGTTTACCCTATTTTTCTATATGGAGTAGTAATGGCACTGTTCGTAAAATTTTAGTTGAAGATTGCTAGGGAAGAATTGTTCTGGATAATTTGTTATCATTTCTGGGACTGTTAGCGGGGAACTCACCTTGCTGCCTATTCGGTCATTCTCAAAAAAAAAAAATAATAAACAAGATCCAGGTGACGGGACTTAAAGTGCTAAGCGGCACAGATTCCTGGTCTTATTGAGTAAAAGGGACAATTTATTATATTCTTGACACAGAGAATTGCTGAACTTTAATTAGACTACATATATTGGTAAATTTGCGTGTTATAAATTATTGTTAAAAATTGGTGTTAAATTATTCAAATTATTTCATAGCTTAGCTCGTGTCGGTTATAGAACATATAGGAGAGAAAACCCACTTTAACTTAAAAGAAGTGAAATACCTACGGTATATTGTCGGTGATGCCGCATAACAAGTAAACAAAGAAACAGTTAATGCTATTATCGAGTATCCTGTACCAAAAGAAGGCCAAAGAAAGTTGGTAGATTCTTAGATCTATGTGAGTGGTATCGTAGGTTTATTTGGAATTTTGCACTGATCTTCTAAAAAAGGCTACAAATGCATTGGACTGATGCCACATAAAGCGCATTCCAAACACTTAGGTTGGCATTGGTTTCCAAGCACTTTTCCATTCAGTACGATAGATACTGCAAAAAGACCTTTCACATATTTCTCCCCAAAACTTAACTCATATCTCAAAGGAATTTGTATTCACGTTGTTTGAGTGCTTTGCGACGGTACAAAGTTAAACGATTTCGTGCTTATGAGAAAGGGTATCCATTTGCAATATATCCTTACCATGCTAGCTTGTGCAGATTAATTTCACAACGGGAGTTGGTTGTCAAATAGCTCCCTGAAGTGTAATACATTTGATTTTCGTATCGTGATCAGATTCGCTTAATCGAAAAGGTATCCTCTTGTAAAAGACGTTTAACTCTTATTGTCGTTAGCTTACGGTGATCGTTATGGTACTACCGATGTTTCCAATATGTTTGGTTCATAAATTTGATCGCTCAAACTCATAACTCAGTGTAATCTGGCAATTTGAGCGTCAAAAAATACCTTGATAGCATTATTGTAAATACATAACCGAATCTTCTTAGTATTTTCAGCATTCTTTTATAGATTTTATGGAACCATACCCAAGATCAATAATGGAAATACATACATAGGTTAGGTTAGGTTGAGTGGCTGCTGGACCGGAGACGTCCGTTGTGATACCACAGGATCTTACTTCCCTATTACCCTTATGAGAACCAGTTTTAGCTACTTAGGTAGCGTTCTAAGTCTCGCACCTTACATTTTTGAGATCAGAGAGGCAGTCCATTAAGAATTTACCCAAATATTCATGTCTTCCTCTTCCTCGTCCATAGAGCTTCTGAACACTAGTGACAACTTCACGATTAGAGCCAGTTGCTGTCGATATTTATATAATTGATTTTGGCGGTTGTAGCTTAATGGTTAAGAGAGTTTCTCATCACGCCAAAGCCTCGAGTTCGATTCCCGCCGTTGACCAAAAAATTAACATGCAACCGGATGTGCACCAATCGTTAAAACTGGTTCAAGGTCTCAGTTGAGACGCGGTAAGGGCCGTTTACGGCCTCTAAGCCATAAATTTTATTTTCTATACTTTTATCAATTGTTTGTCAGCTATATGAACTTATGGGGGTACCAATATTTGCTTGTTGTATAGCCATTCAAGTCGAATTAACTCAAAGAATGTTTAAGGCTCAATGTTAACTTTCATTGGAGTAACTCGTCATAGCTGAGTTTATCAGTCTTTTATAGCCTACAGCGATATAAAAATAAATTTCAAACATGTCAACGCCTGAACGGGTTGTTATTAAACCTAATATAAGATCCGAATCCAAATTTATACTCTCGTGTTTTATAAGAAACAGTTTTTAAACAGAAGCAATTCAAACCACATGTACCAACATTATTACATCATATTGACAATGTTCTGCAATAAAAAACCAAACATGATGTACTTTAATCTTTGTATAAGACGTAAACGTTAGATATTTAAGAAGCTGGTGTATAAGAATATACTAATGTTGAAGGCCGTCAAGAAATTGTCTGTATACCAAGGGCGATATCCCAAATATTAAACGTTTTTATAGTGTTGTCCGAAGTTATACGACCAAAGACATAAAAAAACTAATTAAAACGTTTGTTGGAGACAAACTCACTTTAGTTCTGATTTCCGAAGTGTACTAACGTAAACCATGTTTAAGCTTTTTAATAATTATACTCAATTCTTTCGTAATTCTTACGAAATGTTAGCACTGTTAGTCGCTATTAAGCGATCGATACCCGTTCTACTAAAGTCGTGGTTCGAAGCCATCAACATACTGGAGCTAAAGCGTAAATCAATTCGAAATCAAACGATTTTAATAACAGGCGCTGGTAACGAATTGGGCCGCGATTTGGCCGTTGAATTTGCTAAATACGAAAACAAGTGTAATATTGTGGTGGCCGATCTGGATTTGACTGCGGCTAATGATGTTGCTTTGTATTTAAAAAACAATTTTAATGTCAATGCATACGCTTATTATGTCGACGTGTGTGATTATAATTCAGTGAACAGTTTGTATCAAAAAGTGGTCAACGATGTCGACTACGTTGATATACTAGTGAATAATGCCAGTTTGGTATCGTCTGTATCGTTACGTGAAAAAGAGTGGCCCCATGTTGAACGGGTGCTCAAAGTTAATTTACACTCACACCTTTTGGTAAGTTACAGTGAACCTATACGTCCTAATTCGATTAAATTTATAATTTGTCTCGTAGACTACACGCATATTCATCGAGGATATGATTCGACGAAAATCGGGACATATTGTTGGCATATCGTCAATTGCAGGTTATTTCTCGTACCCCAACATGATAACATACTGTGCCTCGAAACATGGCGTTACCGGTTTTATGAAATGTGTGTCGTACGAAATGTTTACCGAAGGACACAGTGATTACATTAAAACCACATTGGTGTATCCCTATTTTACAAAACCGCGACGTGTACTAAGCAATATTACTGATTTACCGATGGCGCCATACAACTCATCCGATGTGGCCAATACTATTGTGAATGGAGTCTTAAAAGATAGGGATGAAATATATGTACCCAAGCTTTTGGGCTTGATGAATATTTTGACGTAAGACAATCCATCTTATGTAATCCAACAACCGCTAAATAATTTATCTTTTCCAGATTGGTTCCATTCAGGGTGTTCCATCACATCATACAGTATTTCCATAAAAGGAAAACCAATTATTTTGAGGAGTCGCACGAAAGGATCAACTGTGGCTAGTAAAATGAAGTATACAGTTGGAGTTGTAATTTATCATTAAATTGTTTTAATGTTATCTGAACTAATTAAATTGTAAATAGTTTTTACTAAGCCAAGGTTAACACAGAGTAAAGAGACTGAAAAGTCATTTTATCAAGACACAAAAAACTTGAGATGTTTAAATTTAAGAAGATATTACAAAAATGTACTTAAAAAATATTTAACAACACACCATACTTAGAGATTGTACTGAAACCGAGCTAAACCACAAACGAGTTCAATTCAAATAAAGAAATTAAATTGGTGGTAATTATGTTTAATAGTCAAGGTCGATCTTTTATCATGTCTGTGTCAAATGTATGCGATGAAATCAAATGTGCAAGCTGATTTCGTTATTTCGATCGTGTCTACTTTAAATAAGTGCTAGCTGCAAAATCGCCTAGACCCAACATATCGAGGAGCTACAACGTTTTCAAATCGAGCACATCTACGACACGTAACCATTTAGACCACAAGTCACATGGTGTTTTGATTAAGACTGGCAAATTTATAATATCCTCATAAACCTAGGAAGCATGGAATATTAATGGAACCTTAGTGGAACAGAACACTTACTTTAAGAGGCGACCGATAAGGGTAAAAAATGTTTTCATATAAAAAAGCCAACGCGCCATCTATTATCAAATTTAATTGTAAAAAAGCACCATCTGTTAGAAAATCTCCTAACTAATTATTTTACATATAGAATTTTTGAAATAATTAAATGTGTACAATTGTTTTCGACTATACACTGAATGTCACAATAATTTGTTTTAGGTTGGAATTATTAACAGATTAATTCCAAAATCACCTTTACTAGTTTTGGCGAAAGTTCTTTTCCAACTGATTGAAGAGAGATTGAAGATTACCCTAATTGAAATCTTTGTAAAAAAAACTATATAGGATGAGTAACATGAAGCATGCACAGACATAGGACAGACACTATATAAAACATAATATAACCGACTGAATGGCGAAGTATAGTAGTTTGGATAAGCAAGATCCAACAAAACCAGGTTTTAGTCCCGATTATTTACTTTCTTTATTTTGCTTTTGCATAAACATCGATTATGTGGCTCATAACATTAATGGCTTTATATGTTTGCTTATTGGTTCGTCACATCACAATACTCCATTTAAGATTTTGATTCTTAAATATCTGAACGATTTGATATATCTGAAATTGATAATGCTCTGTATGAGAACACTTTAAAACAATTTGAACAAGGAGTAGCCCAAGGAATTAAACGAAGAACAGACAGTGATTAATCAGAGAGATAAGTGTATTGCTATCTGCTACACAATATCGTTATGAGTAGATAGTTGTGTGGTTTATAACCAAGAGTAATCCTAGCACAAGACTTATATCATCGACATTGGTTAAAATCTCTAAAGAGAAATAATCAATCAATAGAAAGAATCAGAAGGAATCATAATATATGCTTTTAGTCAATACGAAACACCTGATGCGGTTGGAGATGTTGGCGCACTTTTGCTATTTAACGTAAGATCAAGCACAATTAAACTATAACAAAGTATAGTATAGATAAATAAGATGAATATTTTCTCATATACGAACGATATCTGAAGAAATTCCGACAAAGATTTTTTTTCCGGTTTTTACAGGCAGTTGTAAGCAGTTGGGAGATGCCAGATCGCTCTCTACGCCGGGGAGTCATCGTCGCCGACAGCGACCTCTTCGCCTACCGAAAGGCAGTTCTCCCTTCAAAGATCGCTGTATCATTCGTTTCGGATCAGCAAGCAGCGATAACAGTGATTTCATGCACGATATCAGGAATTTGCATTAAATTCCTGATCTCGTGATTGAATAGAACTCGGTATGTGCCATCAACGTAGCGTTTTAGGCCATATATCACACGCTTGATTCTTCTCTTGAATGTTAGAAGCCATCTTTCGTTCTCATCCGTCAAGGTCCAACTCTCTTATCCATACATGACAACGGGTCTGATCATCACTCTGTACAGCTTCAGCTTATCCGTATTTGCAAGATATTTTGATTTCAGCAGTGGACGTAAAGGATATAACGGCCAATTGCCAGCGGCAAGGCGGACCTTGATATCCTCTCCCACACTATTATCGTGAGTGATGAGAGATCCAAGATACTTGAATCTCATCACTCCTTCAAACGTGTGGTTTCCACTACTGAAATCAATTGCGTCTTGGTCTCTAAAACCCGAGATTAGATATTTGGTTTTTGACTCGTTGATTTTGAGACCAACGGAAGCTGAACACTGTTCCAATGGATCAAGTATCTCTTTCACTCCGTTGCCATTTAATCCAATCACAGATATCATCTGTATAAGCAAGAAGTTGATTGGATTGTCGGAATAAGATGTTGTCCTGAGGTGTTTCACTTTTACGATGGATGTATTCCAACATGAGAATAAAAAGTATCGGGGACAGCGCATCTCCTTGTCGAACAGCGGAATTGATTGCAAAAGTTCTCGATAGCCTATTCTTAACTTTAATACAGCATTGTGACTGCGATACTGTCATTTTACAGAGATGTACATATTTTTTCGGTATTCCTAAATATTCAAGCGCATACCATAGCCTCTCTCGATTGATCGAGTCATAGGCTTGCTTGAAATCTAGGAATACCTGGCGTACATCGCGAGATGTTTCGTAGTACTTGGAAAGAATAATCCGCAGCGAAAAAACTTGATCAGTGACTGACCGATTTGGACGGAATCCTCCTTGGTAGTCACCGACAATTTCCTCCGCTAAAGGAGTAATTATTCCCAAGATAATGTACGACAGTAACTTGTAAGCTGTGGAAAGGAGAGCTATACCGCGATAATTCTCGCATTACAAGCGATCATTCTTCAGGCATCACTTCATTTCGTTATACCAATCGAATAAGGTCGAAAAGACAGTTCCACAAAGTTAGCCCTCCGAATATCAAGAGCTCTGAATTAATGCAATCAACCCCTGGTGAACGATTTTTCTTTAATCTCTGCATGGCCATTGTGAATTCCTCTATGATGGATCCTCAATGAACATCTCTGCGGTCTGTATTTGAGGGTATTCCAACACAGCTTGTAATACATGTGGAACATCGACATTAACACAGAGGTTTCCATCCTGGTCCCGAATGGCAATTGACCGAGATCTTAAGGTATGGTGAATTTCAGTGATTTCTTTCAAGAAACCACGCGAATCGTGCTCATTTCTGAGTTGTTGTACTCTTAAGACCTTAGCCTTCCATCATTCTCGGTTCTTCAGTCTACAAATGCGTTTAGAACTGCTTTGGTTTTCCTTGGAATTGTAAACCGAGTCTGCGCTTCATTGTGGGCTTTATTGCGTTGCTCAACAGCAAGACAACACTCGTCATCAAACCAATCATTTTTGGGCTTAGTTTTCACTATACACCGAGAATGTGCCGGGCAGCATCGACAACCGAGGTTTTCAATACTTCCCAGACACTGTTCACATCATCAGATTAATAATTGGATCGCATAATGCTTTTTCTGACAAGATCTTGACATTTTCGTTGCGTTTCTTCATTTATCAGACCTTCACAGGAGAATCGCGTTGTATATTCTCCTGTCCTCCTTGACTTGTACGAAAATTTCCATCGTAGCTTTGCAGCAACCATAGAATGGTCACTGCCTACGAATTTGGTTGACGACCGATACGATCTCACGTCTTGAACAACCCGAGCCCGGTCTTTTTAAATCAAAACATGGTCAATTTGACTTCGGGAGGTTTTACATGGATGTGTCCATGTTTCCAAATGGATGTTTTTATGAGGAAAGAATGTACTTGCCACTTGGAGATCATGTGCGATCGCAAAGTACATCATTCTTTCCCCATTTTCGGTCGCAGTTTCGTGTCGGTGATTTCTGCCAGCTCTAGCATTAAAGTCACCAATCACCAATCTGATATCGTGCTCAGGTATAGAGACCATCAGATTATCCAAATTATTGTAAAATGACTCTTTATCTTAGGGTTGGCTTACATCAGTGGGCGCATGTACACAAACAATTGACAGGTTGGCTAATTTCATGTGGAAGCGAAGCTTACACATCTTACACAAGCGAAGCTTACACATTATCAACTGCCGGGAAGTCCAACACAGCCTTTTTTACCTGCGGCCCAATGAGAAAACCAACTCCAAGATTTCCGAGGGGAATTTCCCGTTTACCCTGGGGACACATGGACTCCAATTTTAAGCCATCGTGTTTCTTGGAGCGCTACGAGTTCCAGCCGATACTCCTTCATACATGTGATAAGGCCTTCCAACGCGCCAGGTTTTCTTAGTGACTGCACGTTGCACGAGCTGATCCTCAATCTCGTATCCGGGTACTTAAGCGGGGGGTTATTGTTCTTTAGGCGGTATCCAATTTTTTTGGTTTTATTGACATTTTTAACTGTAATTGGTTTTTACGCATGCGGGTCGTCAGCTCAGCGATCCAACCAGATTTAGTCGCCTCCTACGACAAGCTCTGGATACTGTGGTGGTATTCTATGGATCTCATGTTTCGTTCGAAATATTTACGAAACATGTTTGCCCCCAACCACAGGGTTGCCCGACAAAGATACAAGACACTTTTATAGACATCTTAAAGGTCTATACTCTTCTCTTTCTGAAGATACTCGATTATGATAACATCCATGATTGTCCAAGAAAACGGTTGCTATCACTTTCCCCAGCCCAAGCCACAGGAAATTCCCTGTTTTTCCAGTATTTTTATCCTAGAGTCTAATCCAAGTTTCACCAACAATAATTACCCAGTGCTAAAGCTCTGACTCTGATTACGCTCATGTCTAAATTTTGATTTAATATATGAAACAAACACGTTGTGTGACATATCCATACCCTCTTCTATCTCTCTAGCTTCGACAATTTTAAGCACTATGTATTTGATAAAAATGAGCAATAATAGTAAGCTCAAAAATTTCACGGTTGTAAATTATAACGTAGAGTCTCCGTCCAGCTCGTCTAAGATTTGTTGAGGTGAATTGTCTTTCAAAAAAAAATATTTGAGAAATAATTTGAAGTCTCCGATAAAAAGAAAGGCCTAACACCCAATCTTCCATTATAAAAGAGAAACATAGGATCACCAACCATCAATTATTCAAACGATAAAAACTGCAGAATCCGCAGTTGGAAATTTATAAGTCGGTGTTTCCTGATTTTCCTTTAAATATAATTAAACTTTTTCCAACTGCAGCCTGTAGCTATAGATGAGGTGGTAGCGGTTTGAGGAAGTTTTGAATTAGTTGAAGCATTATCCAATCAATCATTACATTGGAATTTGCTTAAATAACGACAAATTTGGCAGGTGCAGTCAAGATTTAGTCATTCGGTCGCCTATAAAAACTGCACAGTCGATTAACTAGGGATAGGGTGCAACTGACCTACTACTGTCAAAAAAGCATGTGTGGAGTGACCTATTTTAACCGTTAGATTTGAGGTGATCTAGAATAATAATTTCAATATAAACGAAGACGAGACTTGTATTGTTTCTGGACTTTTCGTATATCCAGGTGTCTGGTTTAAAAGTAAGTCGCCTTTATTTGTAATGAGCGACTTATATAACAATCGTTCACACTTTAATTTAATACACGTGGTTTTGTTTGTTTAATAATTGCTTTATTAATTAGGTCTTCACTCTTCTGTGGTTTATAATAAAAGGAATGACAAAACTGTTAATTTATTTGAATTCGAAAAATAAAGAAGATATAGAAGATTTTGATTACCATTACAGATTATCATTGTTTATGTTACCGACCAAAAATCGATAATAACAGGTTTGTTATTCGTTCATATTAACACAGGTGTCAGTGTTATTTATATAGTTAGTTCGATGGTTTGAAGTCTCAACATATCGCCCCCGTTGACGAATTAGGAGAGTCAATCGCTGGAAGCAAACAAATTTTTGTGATTGGTCGCTTGAAAAACCCGGTGGCTGTTTTGAGAGTAACCACACGAACGATAGAATCTTTCCCTGCAAGAGTTTTAACAATGCGGCCCATTGCCCATTGCCCTGGTGGTATGTTATCATCCTTCAAGATAACTAAATCGCCTTCTTTTAAGTTGTTGTATTTCAACCGCCACTTTGACAACCGGTTCAAACTAGTGAGATACTCAGTTTGCCATCTCTTTGCAAAGTGCTGAAAGAGTTGTTGTATCATCTGCCTTCGTGATAGTCGATTTAGTTTGAGATGTGTAATGTCGGGCTCTGGTACAGTGGTGATCGGCTGACCGATTATAAAATGACCGGGTGTAAGCGCATCGATGTATTCTTCTGAAGACTCGCTTAAAGGTCTGGAATTCAATAATGCTTCAACTTGGGTTAGTAGTGTATTTAGTTCCTCGTATCTTAGTGCTGTTTGCCCAATGACGCGTCGCAAATGATATTTTAAAGATTTCACTGCAGCTTCACAAAGACCGTTGAAATGTGGTGATGCCGGTAGCACAAAATGCCAGTTTGTGTTATTGATTGCTGCCCAGTTGACGACAGATGTTTCTTCTTTCGCCAATAAACCTTGAAGGTATTTTAAATCATTTGCAGCACCTATGAAATTCGTCCCATTATCGCTGTAAATGTCAGTACAAATTCCACGACGATTCTGAAACCGTTTGAATGCTCAAAGGAACGTGTTGGTCGTCATATCGGATGCTAGCTCGAAATGAACTGCTTTGGTTGCCATGCATGTGAAAACCAAAAGGTAACCTTTGTATGTGGTAGTATTTCGTCCCTTTGTGTTTTTCAAAACGTATGGACCAGCATAGTCGACGCTTGTTTGCAGAAACGCTCTTACAAGGTTGACTCTGGGTAGTGGTAACTGTCCCATTAGCTGCTCTTGGGTTATTTTCCTTTGCCGGAAACATTTGATGCAGTTGTGAACTACACTTCGCACCAAACTCTTGCATCGTAGGATAGTGTATTTCTGCCTAATGATTGATAACAGAAGTGTTGGTCCTGCATGCATATACTGAATATGCGAATCTCTGACAATACCCTTTGCCAGTGGATGACTGCCTGAGAGGATAATTGGATGTTTCAAGTCGTGTTGTTCTTTTGCGTTTTCTAAACGACCCCCAACCCGCATAATTCCGTCACTATCTAAATAAGGTGATAGAAAGGAAATGTTAGAATTTTTAAAAGGCTTGTTTTTACGCAAATTAGTTATTTCGTCGGAGAAGCTTGAAAGCTGTGCATCTTTCAACATTGTACTTAATGTTTCATTAACGTCCGATTTTGTTAAGCGCCCAATCACTCTAGAGCCATAGTTTCGAAAATTGTGACTGGCCCGTTTTATCCATGCCAAAACTCGAACTGCTTTTATAATTTTGGAAAATTTGGTAACGATCTTTGAGATGAAAATAGGTTGGTTGTCCGTTGTTTCTGTTGATGCTTCTCTAGATAACAGAGTTACGGCTTCTTGTGGCTCCCCTTTTGTTCGATTTGGCGTATTTGGAGGTTGATATGGTTCACAACGTAGCCAGTCTGGTCCCTGCCACCATGTATTATGTTCACTTATTTCATCAGGCAAGACTCCACGGGAGGCACAGTCCGCCGGATTATCCTTCGAAGGTACATATGACCATTGCTGAACGTTTGTAGTATCCAGTATCTCAGTAACTCGATTAATAACAAATACATTACTCTTTCTTGGAGGGTTAACCAACCAGGCTAAGACTGTAGTGGAGTCAGACCACAAAGACACCTTTGGTGGCGTTGCAACATTCAATGATTTTATGACTAATGTTAGCATTCTTGTGAGAAGTAGAGCCGCGCATAGTTCAAGCCGAGCAATAGTGACATACTTTATTGGCGCAACTTTGGTTTTGGCTGAGACGATGTTCATCACCACTTCTCCCTTTGAATTTACCGTTCGAGCATAAATGACAGCTGCGTAAGCAGTATTGGATGCATCTGAAAATCCACATAGGTGAATTTCTTCCGAAGTGTTTAACCATCTTGGTATTCTAAGCTGCTCTACGGATTCAAGTTTGCTCCTAATGGTCATCCATTGGTTTTCGACATCGATAGGTAGTTGGTCATCCCAGTCGAGTTTTCGCATCCATAGACCTTGAAATATGATTTTTATTCCAACTGTCACAGGTGATAGCCATCCCATTGGATCAAAGATCCGGGATGCCTCTGAAAGCATAATTCTTTTCGTGAATGTTGTTACGGTTGGAAGTGACACTTTAAACAAAAAACAATCTCGTTGTGGGTCAAATTTAACTCCTAATACTGAGATCAGCTTGTTTCCCTCGGTGATCTCTCGTATCGTTATTTCTCGATCACTTTCTGGTACGTGCTCCAAGAGTTTTACGTCGTTTGTGGCCCATTTGCGAAGGTTGTATCCACCAATTTGTAAGAGAGAAATTAACTCGCTTTGAATCTGTGTAGCTTCTTTTATGGTTTCTGCTCCAGACATGAGATCGTCCATATAGAAATCTCTCATTAGCACTGTTGCTGCTTTTGGATGCGTTTTGAGATTTAGCTGGGCTAACTTAGTCAGAGCCATTGTAGCTAAAAACGACGCTGATGCAGTGCCATAAGTGTTTGTTAGTAGGCGATAATGTTTTATTGGTGATGATGGTGAATCGCGCCAAACGATTCTTTGGTAATCAGTATCCGACGGTTTGATCCACAACTGACGAAACATTTTTTCGATGTCAGCCGTGAACACATATCGATGCTTTCGGAAACGTATTAGTATTTCTAGGAGCGTTTGTTGTATTGTCGGTCCCACCATCAGCATATCATTGAGAGATGCTCCAGATGTAGATTTGGCCGATGCGTCAAACACAACGCGTAGTTTCGTGGTCGTACTCGCTTCTTTAATTATAGGATGATGAGGCAAATAATACTTCTTGTCGGTTGGTGCGTCGACTTGTCCTGGTGGTATCAGCTCCATATGTCCCAGTAATTCATATTCAGTCAGGAAATTGCTGTAAGCTGTACGCAAATCAGGACTCTTTGCCAGCTTTTGTTCCAATGAGTTGAATCGTCTTAGGGCTTGAGTCAGTGAATCTCCCGACTTGGGTCGGTTAGGCTTAAATGGTAGTGGTACAGTGAATTTACCTGAACTTTCAACTATAAATTGTTCGTCAAAATGGCTGATACAACGTTTTTCTTCATCGGTGTAATTGTTGACTGTCGGTAGCTCCTCCATCTCCCAGAATTTACGTAACGATAGGTCGATGCTTATCTCTTCAGTGGTTGAGAGAAAAGTTGTGGCCTGATTTAAAACAAATTTAGATTGACACATTCCTCCTACAATCCAGCCTAATTTTGTATTTTGCGCAATAGGTAGGTTGGGTCCTTCTTCCTTTTGGCCATCTAATAAAAGGAATAGGAAGCGGTCACACCCAATCAAAACGTCTATAGTGCTCGGCAAATGGAAATCTGGATCGGCAAGTGGAAGTTTATCTATATACGCTAGCTTTTCGCGATCTACAGGGGCATGTGGCAACTTTGAGGTTATTTTTGATACGATATATGCGGTGACATCGATGGTAAATTCGTGGTTGCGTGATGATCTTATCAAAAGTGTTGATACGCCTCTCGTTGCTGAAGCTCTTCCACCGTTTAGCGTGCTAATGTTGAATCTTGCGTTTTCTCGGGTAATTTTTAGGCGCGTAGCACATCTTTCGCTTATATATGACCTGGTTGAAGCGGAGTCCAATAGCACACGACAAGTTTGCCAGATACCGTGATGATCACGTATTTGGACTATGGCTGTAGGTAATAAAGCATCAGCACTGTTATACTCTGATGGTGAGTTAATGTCTTCGCAAATAATTGATTCGGTTTTTCCTGGGTCTTGTTCAGACATTGTAAATAGTGTAGTAGCCGTAGGTAGGGCGTTTGGTTTTGGTTCGAATGAGTCTTGTGATCTGATTGGGTCGACATGGACTGACGTATGGTGTCGTCGTTTGCATTGGTGGCATCTTCCTCTTGATTTGCAGTTAAATACGTCATGCCCAGGTGCAAGGCAATTGAAACACCTGGAGCTCTGTTTTATATATTGCCTGCGCTGATCCAAACTCATCTGAAGAAAATCGGGGCAATCACATAAACGATGCAGTTTATCGCTGCATAATGTGCATTTGGGTAGTGCTCTCGGCTCGCTGTTGGTATGGAATGTTTTTGCTGGTGTCCCGTATTTATTTGACGATTTGCTTGCTTCTGGTTTCAAGCCTTCTAGAGCATTCATTCGCTTGCTTAAGAAACTAAGAAACTGCTCTATACTTGAAAAATCTTGTTCTGACTCCTGCCGCCATAATTGCAATGTAGCGTCGTCTAATTTTTTCTCGGCTATGTAAATTAACCAGCAGTCCCTGGTCTCGGCACTAGGTCCGAGTGCCTTCAGTCCGCGAATCACTTCGTCGCAAGTGTCGTACATCTGACCTACCGTATCGACAGAAGGTTTGGTGATTTGTGGTTGCTTAATGTATGTTTGAATGAATTCGTTTACAATACTTCGCTTTCTATCATATCGTTTCTCCAATCTTTAGAATGCTTCAATGTAGCTGGCGTCATCCACTCGAAAGTGCCGCACTAAAGCTTCGGCGGGACCACGCAGTTGGCCTATTAAATATTGGAACTTTTGCGCTGGTGATACACTGGTATTTTCATGAACGGTACTTTTAAATAAGTCATAAAATGACTGCCATTCTCGTGCTTTGCCGCTGAAAGTTGGTAACGTTAATCTTGGCAACTTAAAATCAGCTGACGCTGTTGAAAATGATGTGTTGATTATGCTGTCGTTTGGGTTAGAAGATGGCGAAGCAATTTTGGATCTCATTATTTTTGCAATGTGGAGACGCAAAAATAATAATTATCGTCAATGGCGTCGATGTCAGAGGACACCTCATGGTCGAGTGAAAACATTTCGTTTTCGATTTGGATGAAGTTCTTATAATGCTCTTTTAATTTCTACAATCGTGTAAGCATATCATTGTATGACGTTGTGTCGTTACATGACTTTGTATAACTGGTCAATCTTGTAATTTGACCTTTAATGACTGATCTCCTTTTGTTTAGAGCTTCCATTTTAATAATTAGAAGTGTATTGCAACGTGGTTAAATTTTTCTTCACTTGTATTCACTCACATAAATCACTATTTAGTACCGAAATTTATATCCGAAGAAACAATTTAAATACGCAATTATGTAACTTATTTTCTGAATGTATATATATTTATTAAATTAAAGTGATACTTAAATGTTTGGTTCCGATAAATTTCTCCAAATGGCTGTCCACGTGGCAATGTTGAGATGTAACCTCCACGCGGTCCAATTATAGCAATAAATCCACCGGATCCGGCTCGAAGGACCATGTATTGTTTCTGGACTTTTCGTATATCCAGGTGTCTGGTTTAAAAGTAAGTCGCCTTTATTTGTAATGAGCGACTTATATAACAATCGTTCACACTTTAATTTAATACACGTGGTTTTGTTTGTTTAATAATTGCTTTATTAATTAGGTCTTCACTCTTCTGTGGTTTATAATAAAAGGAATGACAAAACTGTTAATTTATTTGAATTCGAAAAATAAAGAAGATATAGAAGATTTTGATTACCATTACAGATTATCATTGTTTATGTTACCGACCAAAAATCGATAATAACAGGTTTGTTATTCGTTCATATTAACACAGGTGTCAGTGTTATTTATATAGTTAGTTCGATGGTTTGAAGTCTCAACAAGACTTGAAAATGGAAGTAGTAAAGTACATGCATGAAGTTCTTGATTCTAATGACATATGCAGAAGCTGTAGGGATATACAAAAGGATGAAACTTAGCCACTTTCAAGACTCCTATTCTTTATCAAACACGTGCGAAAGACATAACATGGGGAGTTTTAAATATCCGCTCTTCTGGATCTCATTGGTAAAACATTATTCAGAACGAAAACAGTAATATACGTTTTTGTCGCTAAATTTGGCCTTATCGATATTGATATGTTGCCATGGTACGTGCGGTTCGATTGGAAATTGAAATCATCCCATTCCGTATCTGAAACCAAAAGATTATACAAAAAAACCCTCTTCGCTATACTATATAAGTGTCATTCATGATCTGTTGGTTTCATATGACATTGATCGTGTGTGATATGAGCGAATCGGATTAATGCCTGATTTGGGAAAACCTATTTTAGCATATCGGATCCTGAATTTTGTTTTCACGATCCGATATGACTAAATTAGGTGTTTGGGGGAACTTAACTCGCTATTAAAGTTCAAGAACTGTTATATAAAACTTACACCACATTCAAGGAAACTTTTTCTGACAACGTTACGACATAGCATACAAAATCCACCAAATAGAAGATAATTTATTTTGAAATGCTTGAAAATTGAATTATGGTTGGTCAGTCTGGATTGAATTAATATTTTCTTGTCAGACTTCAAAGATAGTGGACATGGATTCCTTCCTATGAAATATAGAAACGACAATCGATTATCAAGCAGGACAATCAAACACTACATGGAAATTGAGGTGACCTTTTCTCTATTTAACTATTATTAAATATTATATTCCAAATAATGTTTCAAGTGTGAACAATTGGCACCCATTGGAGCATTGGAAGACATACAAAACTAATAAGAAATCTAAAATCCTTACTTTAGCCACATGTATCCAGTGCAGTGGCGTAACTACAAATTTTTGGCCTCCCCGCATAACTTAATGTAGGCCCTTAGACTATCCTCCCTCCACCTTGCATATCTTTCCCTCCAGAGTAATAAAAGTCAATTTAGAAAAAGATCGTTCCACTGTTGCGACCATTACAGGTAACGTAACAAACAATAATAAACATGTTAATACTTAAACATGAAATACTGGAAGCTATTAGGTATGCATTAAAACCCGGATTTTTTTTTTATTTGAGCCTTTATTGTGGAAAAATGTCACAAGATTTTTTGTCCAAAGTATTGCCCATCACTACCCACAACTTTTTCCCATCTTTCTGGTAATTTATGGATTCCATCCCAGAAAAACTGCGACGGCTTTGCGGTCAAAAACGAATCAAGCCAATTTTCGATACCTTGAAGTGAAGCGTATTCTGGGTAGGGCATTCTGTATGAATCGAAATAGGTGGTAGTCGGAAGGTGCAAGGTCTGGGCTATAACGCGGGTGAGGCAGAATTTGCCATCCGTTATTCTCGTAATATTTGACCGGCATCGCAATGTGTGGCCGAGCGTTATCGTGGTGGAAAATAATTGACTCATATCTGATCGCATACGTGAGAGCCCCGTGAATATTTGGCTTCAGTGTCGATGGGCCTGTCTCGTCTTTCTTGAGATACGCTTTTTTGCGCTTGAGATTATCGTAATGGATCCATTTTTCATCGCCAGTGACAATACGATGCAAAAACAACATCTTTTTGTGGCGCTCGATCAATATTGTTGCTTGATCAATTTCCAATGATTCTACAAGTTCTTCTTGCGTTTGACATTCAGCTTAAAACTTTTTCGGTTGACCAGGATGCTCTTTGTCCTTAATGTCAAAATCACTACTTTTAAAGCGATTAAACCACACAAAGCACTGTGTTTTTGCAAGACCATGCTCAACATACAAATCCACGAGCAAACTATGACGAAAAAACTTCCGGCAAATGCTGTTTTTTTTTCGTAAATTTGATAAATGATTATGGATGTCCACAATCAATACAAAAATACAAAATAATCAATACACAAATATAACAAAGACCACGGGACCGCGTTGCAGTGGGCCCCCTATTGTTGCGGGCCCCCCTGCAGCGCGGGGTTTTCGCCCTTGTAGCTACGCCACTGATCCAGTGACATCTTGTTTTATCAAATGAAAATCTAGCAGATTTTCATTTGATAAAACATGATGTCACTTTCTCCTAAGGTTTGAAGCAAAATGCACTTTGGTAAATAAAACAGCTTTGGCAAGTGAATGTTGCCTGGTTCAAACATATTATTTTATTCCTTTATATATTTTCAATAATATACTTCCTTCGAATCATACTAAATTTGTAAGAATCATGAGAGAAAACATGTTGAGCATTTGTATGCAGGGCATAAACGGACAAGTTAAGAGATTTGTCAAAGGAAGGCTTTTCGATCATGGTTTACCATTTTCGTCAGGAAACCTTTCTTGCATAATTGCGATTGTTCTGTTGCTTGCGTGGCACGTAGCGCCGTCTTTCTGAAAAGTAAGGTCCAATTACCTCCAGTCCAAAAACTGCACCAAACATTGACATGTTGAGGATGGAGAGGCTTTTTAACAATCATTCTTGGATTTTCTGAGCCTTAAATGAAACAATTCTCTTTGGCCTAGGAGGTGAAAATGGGTCAGATCACATGAAGACGATTTTTCGATGAAAATCCGGATCATTTTGATGTATTTAAGGACTTAATCAGTGAAGATACAACGTTTATGGTGATCGACGACCGCCTAGAGTTCTTGTGTTAACTGAACTTTAACGGCTTTATGACCTTAGTCTTTATGCGATATGCAGATGTAATGTTATTTGTGGAATGCCTTATTTCAAAGATCAACGAGGAATCGTCAAACCTGGATTTTTTCAACACCACGGGCTACAACAGCAATATTGTTGTTGAGCGACACACACGGTTTCGATTCTTCAAATCACTGTTTTGTCCCAACAGATCAAATGTTTTCCACCAGTTCCATTATAGCCGGCCAAGAAGGTGCTTCACAACGACTAAAAAGAATTTAAACGATTTAAAGGATTGCGTATAGTTTTTAGCTATTCAAAATGAAAACTCTTATTGGAAACCCTTGTATAATTATGTTCAATATTCGAGAATCATAATGAAAATATTTCATAGACATACTTAATTGTAATCGATTCCAAGATAAACAAATTCACGAGACATAAAATTTTAAAATTAACTTTTTCGAATTGGTGTATTATTTGCCTTGTGTCTGTCATGAATGCAAAACATATCAACGTCATCGTCTTATATCAAATAAAACGAAAAAAACTGAAGGAAAATGCACATAAAATTGAATTGACACATAAAAATCAACAGCCGTATCGAAAAACGTACCCGTCTATAGATGAATTTTCCTACTGTTCTGCGATTCGTTCGGTTTGTCATAATTTGATTTTGAAACAGAAATTTTATAGTTTCCTCGTACCTACTCTACTCACCACTCGTCATAGCATGCAGCTGTGGGTTGACAAGAAAAAAACTATTTTCCAATAAAAATAGAAATCAACACACAATATACCCTGGCATTAAGAATTTTTATTATTCCTTCTTCCTGTTTTGGTTTCGTCATATAATCATCTCAAAATATAAAGGATATGCAAAATTTATATATTTGCATACATAACATACGCGTAGAAAATAACTTATGTTCATAAGGATACATATACTCGCACATATGCTTTTAACTTTGGGATACAATGCGAACCGAAAACCTTGCAATTTATTAATAAGTTTTTCGCAAATGCAAATACCAAAAATTATTTGTTTTCATCTTATTTTTGGTAATTGAAAAATAAATAACATAAGCAAGGATATAATAAAGGAGATGATTCCCTCCTGCTCCTCGCATCTCGACTGGATTTGTACTGACTTATGATATGTCATAAATTTGTTTTATTGCTCCGAGGAAATATGCAGATATACGATTGGGAATTGTGTTCAAGTTTACCTTAGATATAAATGGATTTCTTTGTTACTTTGTTATTGCTTGAAGGTTTTTGTGTTATTTGCTGCTTGGAAAAAAAAGTTATTTCGTTGTGATTTGATTAAATTGAATTTTAAGGATGATATGATTTATCGGATGAATGTGTTTGATATCATAAAGAATCGTTTTTCTACAGAACTAGCTTTATCGAGTAATGGTAGCGATGATTTACGTGTATAATAGAAATTATATTTCTTGAAGTGGTCTATTAAGAAGGATTTGTTGCTTAATTGGTGTTTTGACCGTATTCAATTTTTTTGGATAGGTAAAGGATGAGTTTGCGCCCTGTGGTTGGGGGCAAACATGTTTCGTAAATATTTCGAAGAGCTTGTCGTAGGAGGCGACTAAATCTGGTTGGATCGCTGGGCTGACGACCCGCATCCGTAAAAACCAATTACAGTTAAAAATGTCAACAAAACCAAAAAAATCGGATACCGCCTAAATAACAATGACCCCCCGCTTAACCCGGATACGAGAATGAGGATCAGTACGTGGAACGTGCAGTCTCTAAGAAAACCTGGCGCGTTGGATGGCCTTATCACATGTATGAAGGAGTATCGGCTGAAAATCGTAGCGCTCCAAGAAACTCGATGGCCTAAAAGTGGAGTCTATGTGTCCCAAGGCTATACGTTGCTACACAGTGGAGATGACCTCGGAAATCTTGCAGTTGGCTTTCTCATTGGGCCGCAGGTAAAAAAGGCTGTGTTGGACTTCCAGGCAGTCGATAATCGAATGTGTACGCTTCGCTTGCACATGAAATTAGCCAACCTGTCAATTGTTTGTGTACATGCGCCCACTGATGTAAGCCAACCCCAAGATAAAGACTCATTTTACAATAATTTGGATAATCTGATGGGCTCTATACCTGAGCACGATATCAGATTGGTGATTGGTGACTTTAATGCTAGAGCTGGCAGAAATCAGACCGACTTATGTAACAATATAGGTCCGTACTCCCGACACGAAACTGCGACCGAGAATGGGGAAAGAATGATGTACTTTGCGATCGCTCATGATCTCAAAGTTGCAAGTACATTCTTTCCTCATAAAAACATCCACTTAGAAACATGGATACACCCACGTAAAACATCCCGAAGCCAAATTGACCATGTGTTGATTTCAAAAGGGCGGGCTCGGGTTGTTCAAGACGTGAGATCGTATCGGTCGTCAACAAAATTCGTAGGCAGTGACCATTTTATGGTTGCTGCAAAGCTACGATGGAAATTTTCGTACAAGTCAGGGAGGACAGGAGAATTTACAACGCGATTCTCCTGTGAAGGTCTGATAAATGAAGAAACGCAACGAAAATACCAAGATCTTGTCAGCAATAGCATTTTACGATCCAATTACCAATCTGATGATGTGAACAGTGTCTGGGAAGTATTGAAAACCTCGGTTGTCGATGCTGCCCAGCACACTCTCGGTATAGTGAAAACTAAGCCCAAAAATGATTGGTTTGATGAAGAGTGTCGTCTTGCTGTTGAGCAACGAAATATAGCCTATAATGAAGCGCAGACTCGGTTTACAATCGCAAGGAAAAACAAAGCAGTTCTCGCTAGGAGGACAGCTAAACGCATTTGTAGACAGAAGAAGCGAGAATGGTGGAAGGCTAAGGTCTTAAGAGTACAACAACTCAGCAATGAGCACAATTCGCGTGGTTTCTTTAAAGGAATCACCGAATTGCACCATACCTTAAGATCTCGGTCAACTGCCATTCGGGACCAGGATGGAAACCTCTGTGTTAACGTCGATGCGGTACTAGATACATGGCGTGAACATTTTTCTGATCTACTTAATGTTCCACATGTATCACAAGCTGTGTTTGAATACTCTCAAATACAGACCGCGGAGACGTTCATGGAGGATCCATCCTATGAGGAATTCACAATGGCCATGCAGAAACTAAAGAAAAATCGTTCACCAGGAGTTGATTGCATTAATTCAGAGCTCTTGATATTCGGAGGGCTAACTTTGTGGAACTGTCTTTTCGACCTTGTTCGATTGGTATGGCGAAATGAAGTTATGCCCGAAGAATGGAAAGTGGCCGCGTTATGCCCAATTTTCAAGAAGGGTGATCGCTTGAAATGTGAGAATTATCACGGTATAGCTCTCCTTTGCACAGCATATAAGTTACTGTCATACATTATCTTGGGAAGAATTACTCCTCTAGCGGAGGAAATTGTCGGTGACTATCAAGGAGGATTCCATCCAAATCGGTCAGTCACTGATCAAGTTTTTTCGCTACGGATGATTCTTTCCAAGTACTACGAAACATCTCGCGATGTACACCAGGTATTCCTAGATTTCAAGCAAGCCTATGACTCGATCAATCGAGAGAGGCTATGGTATGCGCTTGAATATTTAGGAATACCACAAAAATATGTACATCTGTGTAAAATGACAGTAACGCAGTCACAATGCTGTGTCAAAGTTGAGAACAGGCTATCGATAATTTTTGCAATTACTTCTGGTGTTCGACAAGGAGATGCGCTGTCCCCGATACTTTATAATCTCATGTTGGAATACATCCTTCGTAAAAGTGAAACACTTCAGAACAATATCTTATTCCGACAATCCAATCAACTTCTTGCGTATGCAGATGATATCTGTGTGATTGGATTAAATGGCAACGGAGTGAAAGAGATACTTGATCCACTGGAACAGTGTTCAGCTTCCGTTGGTCTCAAAATCAATGAGTTCAAAACCAAATATCTGATCTCTGGTTTTCGAGACCAAGACGCAAGTGATTTCAGTAGTGGAAACCACACGTTTGAAGGAGTGATGCGATTCAAGTATCTTGGATCTCTCATTACTCACGATAATAGTGTGGGAGAGGATATCAAGCTCCGCCTTGCCACTGGCAATCGGGCTTTGTATCTTCTACGTCCACTGCTGAAATCAAAATATCTTGCAAATACGGATAAGCTGAAACTGTACAGAGTGTTGATCAGACCCGTTGTCATGTATGGATGTGAGAGTTGGACCTTGACGGATGAGTACGAAAGATGGCTTCTAACATTCGAGAGAAGAATCATGTGTGTGAAATATGGCCCAAAACGCGACGTTGATGGCACATACCGAGTTCTATTCAATCACGAGATCAGGAATTTAATGCAAATTCCTGATATCGTGCATGAAATCAAAGGACAGCGAATACGCTGGCTCGGTCACGTTCTGCGTGCTGATCCGAACCGAATGATACAGCGATCTTTGAAGGGAGAACCGCCTTTCGGTAAGCGAAGAGGTCGCTGTCGGCGACGATGACTCCACGGCGTAGAGAGCGATCTGGCTTCTTCCAACTGCTTACAACAGTTTGAAGAGCTGGCTCGTGATCGAAACTGTTGGAGCCAGATTGTTGACACGGTATATGGGCCAACAATGGCCTGTAAAAACCGAAGAAAAAAAACACCAAAATTGGTGACTCCGACGTGATTGAACAACGCAACCTGCTTTTTAAACACCACGGCAGTTTTTTTTGACGCCACTGCTACGTAGTACGTGTTATATTCTGATCAACACCATTGCAGTTTTTATGACGCCACTGCTACGTGTTATCTTCTGGCCTACACCATCAAAGACAACTGTATTGATAAGAGTAAGTGCATTTCTGTAATTTTTAGTGAGTTTCTCGTAAAATTATTATTATTTTTTTCTCGATAAGTAAATTGGTGATAATTTATTTGCTCCATACTATTTTGTTAACTTCATTTGTTTTTGGCGTTGCACAGTGAAATTATAATTTAAAAAAATTTTTTTTTTTTTTTGGCATTGTGGTGTATATATAATCTTTTTTTTCTCGTAAATTCCTCGAGTGCTCTTTCGTATCAAATTTTTACGCGTATTAAGATGGCTCAACTAGATCCAAATATTACTTCCACTTCTGATAAAATTGATGAGGAAGGTAATATTGTATTATCAAGGGCAGAACTGCCGAATTTGTTGGCGGCACAGTTTAGCAAAGGGTAACAGACTTCGAATACCGTTATTCCTGGAGATTTTCCAAATTTAATTCCTGAAATTTCTAACAACAATAATAATAATCAAAATTTAACAATAGATGAATTACACAAACCGCATATAGAGATTACTACCACTAATCACTCGAATTACAGTTTAACTTAGCAGGAATAACGGAAGAACAAACTAAATTTGCATATACCGTTAATGCGTTAGATGCGAGACTGCATAACCAATTCGCAGATTTGATTATACGCGACAAAGGTACTTGTCCGTATACATTTTTTAAAAGGGAAGAGATTAAGTTGCTTGGGGAAAGGGAGACTCAGCGGTTGAACAATATTTTACTCAACTTGAGTTTACATGAAAAAAAAAATCATCTCAACTGTTAGCAGAGTTTCGTATGAACGCTGGTGATACGTTCAGTGAGAGTGCCTTGCGACAGCTGTGGTTACAGCGACTTCCGCAAAAAATATAAGTTATTTTTCAAACTTTTAAAAAGGATGTATCACTTACGGTGTTAACGGAGAAGACTGATAGGATGTTGGAGGTTGTGTCGTCGAACCAGCTCTGTTCGGTTAAAAAAAAACCTTTGCTTTTGGATCTTCTACTCCTTTGGCTTCAACTTCAACTGAATTTTCGAGTCCTGTTGAAAACTTTAAATTAATCGCTGATTCACTACGGGATATTTTATGTGAAATCAGGAGTAACAATAAATTCGACACAAATTCGCGTTTTCGATCTAAATCGCGTGGAAATTCTAGGAACTCGTCGCGGTCGCGTACTCGTTCGGCATCAAGTATAAATCCGAAACATGATCAGTGTTTTTATCACTTTAAATTTGGTAATAAAGCACGTCATTGTAGACCCGGTTGTAAATTTTACGAACAATTTGATAAATTGACGAAAAGATTTTAAATTCACATCGGAATGTGGCGGCCGTTCCTGATGTGTTTTCGGTTAGTTGTCTGTTAATCCGTGACAAAAATTCGGGTGTTAAATTTTTAATCTTTCATATTGTAAAATTCAAAAATCCGTATCCACTTCTAAATTATTCGCGGCGAATGGTACACTGATTCAGGCGTTCGATACCAAAGTTTTAAATTTAGATTTCAGTCTTCGTCGCGTCTTTAATTGGGAATTTGTCATCGCAGACGTGCCATTACCAATCATTGGTGCTGATTTCTTGAAAAGCACAGGATTGGTAGTCGATATTCGCAGACGAAGAATATCCGATCCTTTGACTTCGCTGTTTGCTATCGGAGCAGTCACGCTTCTTAAGGAATCAGCCCTATCGCAAGTGGATAAGTCGCGGACAAATTCCCAGATTCAAAAGTCATTCGATGTTTTTGAAACCAGTAAAACACAACATTACACATCGGTTGGAGACAACGGGGCCACCAGTGGCTTGTAAAACTAGGCGTTTGGCACCCGATAAACTTAAGATCGCAGACGTTGAATTCTAAAACATGATGTCACTTGGTATTTGTCGACCAAGTAACAGTTCATGGTCCAGTCCATTGCACCTTGTAATGAAAACGAACGGCGATTGGCGACCATGCGGAGATTACCGCAGCCTCAACCGAGTCACTATTTCTGATCGGTACCCAATTCCGCATCTTTAAGAAATTTTTTTGACATCAGCTTGAAGGTTGCAATATATTTACAACATTGGATTTAGTCCAGGCATATCATCAAATACCGATTCGCTTCACACGAAATTAAATTTCTTGGACATACAGTTAATGCAAAAGGCATTTTGCCTGATTCCACTAGATTTGAAGCTATAAAAATTTTTGAACGTCCTCCAACAGTTAATCATCTTAAACGATTTCTGGGTATGATTAATTTTTATAGACGTTTCATCCCTAATGGTTACAAGAAAAACAGTAAGACTCTTATTAATTGGTCAGCGGAATCTATTCAAACCTTCAATAATTGTAAAGAGAAGTTGTGTCAAGCTACTATTCTTTCACATCCGTCTTCCACAGCGCGACTAGCAATTATGGTGGATGGTTCGGATGTGGCGATTGGAGCAGTGGTGCAGCAATATATTACTGTTTTTTTTGTACGTCTCAATGAGACGCAAAAAAGGTATAGTGCTTATGACAGAGAGTTGCTTGCAGCTTACTCTGGTATTAAGCACTTATTTTTTAGAAGGATTATTTCACGCTGTTCACGTATCACAAATCATTTATTTACGCGTTTTATCAGAATCTGGAAAAAGCATCTCCTCGTCAATTTCTACCGACATCCAACATATCTCGGGCATTAATAATATTGTTGCGGACACCTTATCACGCATAGATCTAATTTCTATTACTGAAAGTATAGATTATGCGCAAATAGCAGATGCACAAATCCATGATGCAGAGCTTCGAGATCTGATCGTGACAATTCGCTATTAAAATTCAAGCAAGTTACATTAAATTTCCACCCTAATAAAACTATTTATTGCGATACTTCGACTGCTATTACACGACCTTTTTTATTCCAATTGAATTTCGGAAAAAAGTTTTTGAAGTCTTGCACAATTTATCTCATTTAGGAATCAAGGCATCAGTTAATTTATTGACAAAACATGTCATCTGGCCATCTATCTCTAAAGATTCAAAAACTATGGCTCAAAATTGTATAGCATGTCAGAAGTCGAAAATTTCAAGGCATACCATTTCTCCTCTCGGCTCTTTAAAATTAACTTCGCAACGCTTTGCAGAAATACATCTAGACATCATTGCTCCACTTCCGGTTTCTGAAAATCAGCAATACTGCGTTACATTGATAGATCGTTACACGAGATGGGCTGAGGCGATTCCAGTGCCGGATATTGCTACGTCCACTGTTGCTTTCGCCGTATACTCCGCATGGATTTTCCGTTTCGGCCTGCCAGAGGTTATAGTTCCAGACCAGCGAACTCAGTTTGAATCCAATCTGTTTACCGAATTATCCAATTTGCTTGGTTTCAAACGCATTCGAACAACATATTATAATCCAAAAGCGAATGGAATGATTGAGCGTTGGCATAGAACGTTAAAATCTACGTTCTGATTGGACGACGGTACTTCCAACTATTCTGTTAGGATTAAGATCTACGTTCAGCGAGGAGTTAAAAACAACTCCAGCTGAAATTGTGTTTGGATGTCCATTGCGAGTGCCTGGAAAGCTTCTAAATTTATCTACAGATAAACAAATTCCACAATCTGAATTTGTACTTAATTCAAAAAAACATTTTGATGAAATAAGGCCAATACCAGCTTCCAGGCACTCCAATGTCAAAATTTTCAGATCAATGTCAAAATTTAGAGCGAAGATCTCTTCAAGCACCTTACACTGGTCCTCATTTGGTACTTAAACGTTCGGAAATTTTTTTTATAATTCAAGTAAACGGGAAGTCAATTGTTGTTTCAATCGATAGGCTTAAACCGTGTTTTATAGAAAGTGAAGTCGATAGAAAACCGATTCCAGCGATACTCACTTCGCCTATTAAGAAGGAATCGATTGAAACAACAAATCAAAATTCGAAATTAACAAACAAATCGGCAGATCAAAATTCCAAATTAATGGACAATGTACCTTTGGCTAAAAAAGCCAAATTTAATGTACCATCAGATTTGCCTTCTTCATCAATCACAAGGTTAGGTCGTAATATCAAAATTCGTAATATCATAATTTGTTTTTTGCGGTTCGTCAAACAGTATTTGTGGTGATCGTATTTGTGGTGAGTATTTGTGGTGATCCATCTCGTTTTCGTGTAATAAATTCCTTATTGTTATCAAATTATAATTTCCACTGTGTTGTTTAAATCTATTTAAAATCATGAAATTCAGTGGAAATTATGGAAGTGCACTTATTTTTTTAATCTAGTAGTAGCTGTTAAACATAAAACAATGAAAAAGAAAAAAAGTTTTGTTCTTTAGAGAAAGAATAAAAACTCGTGAGGACTGACTCGCACAAAGTTTTTTCTTTAAAAATAAAAATATTCAAAATAATGTAATTAATTGTATATTATCAAATTAAATTAAGATATTGTAATTATACATATATGCAATGTTATAATATAAGAAGTTTTGAGTAACCGTTTAAACATTAAAACATAATACATAAAATAGTATTAAATTTGATCGAGTATTAATTACAAAGGTGGAAAGAATTGAACCCACCTGTATGTGCCCAACCACCAAAAACCCATTAATAGCTAATAGTTGTTTTTGGTTTAACATTGCGTTATGGATAGACTTTCATCAGAGTAACGCTTACAAATTGTTGAATTTTTGTTATCGAAATAATGGTTCTGTTCGTCAAACTTATCGTGCACTTCTTATATTTTATGAAGTACATAATCGTCCTCCAGAGCGGCTAATTCAAAAAACAATAGATCGTTTTCGGACCACATTTACTCTTAAAGATAATGTGCATCCCGTGAGACATTGTACAGTTCGCACTGAAGAAGCTGTAGCCGCTGTAAACGAAAGCATTGAAGAAGATCCAAATCAATCTATTCGTGGCCGTTCTCAGAAATTAGAGTTGTGTCCTTCCGCTTTATGGAAAATTTTACAAATGGATCTTGGTTTAAAAGCTTTCAAGAATTAATTTGTGCACGAATTAGCGCCAAACGACCAACATATATCCGCCGCTAAAACGGTGAATGGGCTGAAGCATAAATTGATATTGACGTTTGAATTTCCATTCAAAATTTTGTTCTTCGATGAAACGCGTTTTTTGTAGAATGGGTACATAAATAAGCAGAATTGTCGCATTTGGAGTGAGGATAAGCTTTTGTCGAAACAGCATCTGTTTTTGTTTAACAGATCGGAGCCACATGCAAACACAGTGCCGTCTAAAATTGATTTACTCAAAGAAACTATTGATGAAAGAATATGATGTGTGATTTAACCCTCGTGTGCAGATGGTAGGATGGGGTCATAGATGTGTTCACATCTATAACCCTATTCTTCCATTTGCACATTGTATTGATCCACACCATACCATAGTACTGATATGGGAGATAGGTCAACCCATAAATTATGAACATAAACAGGGAATCATAGAAGTGTTCACATGACCGGGTTTCGAACACTTTTAACTTAATCTCATATTTTTTTATGGTTTAACACTCACTAATGAGCTTGAGTATTGCACCAATAAATCGTTTTGTGGGTATGCAAGAATCTCTGGTACCAACTACGTTGGACTAGCTTACTCTGTTGGGAGCTCAAGCTCTTATCTCTTCCCATGATTTACCAAGTTGTTTTACGTCAACTAAATTATTCTCTTTCATGCCATCGCTGGTCTTCCTACATTCTAATGACATCCTCTTTATATCACTTGGCGATCTGTTCATCTGCGCTTTCGATTTATTTTTTTATGTAGTTCAATGTTAGTTATACGGTGTTAGGCCAGAAGCATTTCAGTATTCGTCTAAGACACTTGTTTAAGAACACCTGTAATTTCTTTCTCGCTTTTTCTATATGTTTCCATGTCTCACATCCATACAGTAGTACTAATTTCTCAAACGAGTTGAACATTCGTATCTTGGTCTTGCGTGACAGGGTAGAAGAATTTCCAGATTTTATGTAATATGTTAAATGTATATCTGGCTTTATTTATGTCCTCCTTAGTCCCATCTGATTTCGCTATTGTACATCCAACGTATACAAATTCATTTACATCTTCTATTTGTACATGATATTTGTGTTGAGCCTCGCGTCGTCTTTTTTTAATTTGAAATGGTTTCTGAGATGAAGTCAATACTCTTAAATAACAGATGTTCGATTAAGAGAAGACACAATCGTGAAGTCAATTTAACATTGGTGTTTTAGAGCATCAGAGTATTCGTTTCATGTGGCAGGGTCGCATTCGAGTCAAACTTGTGTTGGTAAATTGGTGCTGGCATGTCGACATCATCTTGATAGACAATAAACGTTGGTTTTATTACTAAAAGGAAAGAGTTTGACCATATCTCATCTGGGCTAAATTTATGTTTGTCAAAATTGTTCTGATACTAGAATAATTGCATTCGTTTTTCAGGCACTAAAAACATGGTTATAATTATAGAGAGAAAAGTGTTTTTTTCTTGAATCAATACTTTAGAGATTCTGTATCCTGGTTTGCCATTCTCGTTGGCAGGAAAACTAATTTGGTTGCTGTTTCCGTCCTGTTTTATTCATTATTAACTTGGTTTGGACGAGATTAGCTATTTTTTGTGTGTTTTTATTTGCAGATGAAACATGAATTGAAACACTCCCATGGGTGTTCGGTGATGGTGCGACTAAGGAAAGACGAAGTGAAGATTCTGAGTGATCAACACAAACGATAGATCAACAGTCTCAATTCGACCGATCTTTAGTGGATCAAATTGTTTTCATTGTAGATGCCATCGTGAAGCGAAATTGACATTGCTGTTTCATCACCCATTACAGTATTCGATTCGTGTGGCTAAATCGTAACTGGTAGAAAATTTAGTGTTCGTAAAGGGTGTAGTGGTACCAGAATATAGCATCATTTTGTGCAGTTTGTAATGGAAGGATATTATAATCATGTAGGGGAATATTTTAACAGATAAACTGATAAACTTAATAAACAGATAAGTGGAAGACAGCTGACATAATGGAATACAATCTAACATGAGCTTTTAGTGTTTCGATATTCAGGTGATAATATTGTTGCTATAGACGGTAATGCGGGGAGGCAAAGAGATTATATAGAATGACTGTTGACACGGGTTGCATAATTTAACGAGAAATTTCTCTAAAAAAGTATTTTGATATTATGATGAACGTAAGTGATCGTTCAAAAGTTACCTATTTATTAGTGAATACTCACTACCATATTTTGTGAAGATTTTCCTTTCTTTTCAACCGATTGTGCTATACGTACATCTGACTACGTTCCTCGAATAATAAAAAAGTTTTGAAGAGGTTTAATGCATAAAATTTAGAATACTAGCTCTACTGTTGTACTGATTGGCAGTCAATCCTTAATTTAATAACCAGTATCTTTCAGTCTAACAATTATCCCATTCTTATTGTTAAGCTCTCTAATATTTCATCTGGACAAATACTTTATTTATGAAATTGTAAAAGTGTCCAGCGATAAATAATACAATTTCGATTTTGGTTATCTGCTGGAAAGCCTCAAAACTTAGCCAATGAAAAAGTTTACCACATTAACACTGTGGTAAAATTTCTCTTTAAAGGTCTGAAGTATCTTGAACAATACAAGCTTTAACAAGATCCTCTGTAAAATTTATTCATCTTAGGCAATACCATGTTTATTTAGCAATCAAATGAAAACAGTGAGTTCGTTTAAGCATTCTTCATTTAGTAGCCGGCAAGTGCTGCATTTATCACTCGGTGGTGGTTTATTTGAAATAACACCGTATTACTACTAGAACTGAAAATATGCACCTTAAGTCTAATCAGTTTCGAATTCCGTTATCTCTATCAAAAGAGATTAATTTTTTGGAAGCTACACCTTTCCTTTTTGGTATATTCATTTTTGAGACAGTTTATTTAAGCATCCGTAGAATGAGTCCTAATGTAACCTTTTATCAGTTTGCAATGGTAAACATGACCACTATGGGAGCATTTTGGCTCTTCAGTAGTGATTGGAGAACGTTTGAATGGGATACGAATAATTTCGTATACAGTACACATGATTAATGCAAGCAGATCGCTAATTGTGGATTCTTCCCGATTAAATCGTGGCCGAACAGTAAAAAATGATACTTATCGAATATTAAGCTTAACTCTTCCAAGCTAAAACACTATAATCTGTTTACCTAAAGGTTCAACATTTTAAATATTCCAAATTGTTTATCGACTAACAGAATAACAAGGTATGACGTACATATTCGCGTGAACACCGAATGGCTTTGACTGAAATTGTATGGTGCAATTCGGTGACTTCTTTAAAGAAACCATGCTGTACTCTTAAAATCTAAGACATCCGGACTTGTACTAAAGTTTCCATCGTTGCTTTGCAATAACCAAATAATGGGAACTACCTACGTTTTTTGTTGACGACCGATTTGATTCACATCTTGGACATCCCAAACTCACCTATTTGTAATCAACACATTGTCTATTTGGTTTCATGATGTTATGCGTGGATTGGTCCATGTTTCCAAAGGGACGTTTTTATGAGGAAAGAATGTACTTGTCACTTTGAGATCATGAGCGATCGATAAGTGCGTCACTTTTTCTTCATTTTCGGTCGTAGTTTCGTGTCGTTAATACAAACCTATATTATTACTAAGGTCGGTCTGATTTCTGCCAGCTTTAGCATTAAAATCACCATTCTCAAATCTTGTTTAGGATATAGAGCTCATTATAATATTCAAAGTATGGTCTTGCCTGAGGTTGGCTTACATCAGTGGAGGCATTACTTATGGCGAGTTCCAGCCGATATTTTTCAAATATGTCAGAAGGATTTTAAAACAATACTCGATCCTTCCTAACTTTTGAATGGGTCATATAAATCGTCTAAAATTTAGTTAAACGTTGGTCAACAGGTGCTGGTATTTCAATATTTTCTGGAGCAACCGGGTTAACTTAAATCGTTTGCAATTTGAAATTTACTACTTTATATATCACATTATGATGAAAGATGAGCACTAGATGCGCATCTCATATAATAACCACACAATTAACTGCGGTCATGGCCAGTTGTGTATACTCTCTGAACTGTCCATACCCCTTCGAATTTTAAATCAAATGAACGGTATGACTGGAAACCCGAGGGAAGATTGACAATAATTATTTAAACTAATTTCATTAAAATAATTTCACTTATTCTATTGTTCGTGTACGTATCGAGCACTCACTCAGCATGACTTCCAAAATTGTACGTCGCTACAACGCTGCGTTCACTAAATAAAAGTCAAAATGAAGTAAATCAAACAAAAATAATTACACTTCTCCCTGTTGAACTACAGTGTTTTTTTTTGTGTATCCCGAAATATATTCTGGAATGTAATAAAACAAATAAAAAATAATTAACATAAGATGTCAACATGTTAATCACCCTGTTAATTATGTCTTTTTATAATTAGTGAACAAAATACAAATGAGATTTTCTTTATATCACGCAGTTCGCCGTTCAACTGCTGCGTAAAGCAACCTTTAAATATTTGTCCCGATATACACTCGTAATTACACACTCGCATAGCAGACATCATATCGAAAGGGAAATAAACAATTATATGTTGTTGGGGGAGGGCGAAAATTATCTGTCCCAAAAAAAATTGAGCACCCTTTTCGAACCTACCATCGAATATTCGCCATTATATCGTCACTACCTAGCATCATCTATTTCTTAAAATTATTTCCCATCTTCTTATATTCAAATTATTTAATTTATTTTTATTATATTTGTGTTGTGATTTACAGCTTAAATATTATAATTAAAATTATTATTTGTGCTATTGTTGCCTTACGTAAAGTATTAAGATATGAAATATAATACAAAGTGCCTAAGTACACATTAATACCGCGGCGGCGATAAAGATGCTGTACGAGTATATACAGGGGGAACAATATCGCAATTTGGTATTTTTGTAAAATGACAACCATTTCTATTTGTTAGAGGAATGTATTAAGATAACAACAATATGCATGTGGTGAATTGCTAGTCTATGTACAACAAGCGAGATCCAGTCCAAATGGGATTGAATGGTGTTTTGTGGAATTAAATTTTTAAATTTTTTGCATTTCTAAATTGAATTCGTGATATTAGATTATATATAAGTGCATATGGAATGAGATTTAAACATGTTATTAGTTTACACTTAGAATAGAGTCACGATTTGTGATATTATAGCAAAACTGTTTTTGTTATCATAATCTGGTGGAAAGGCTAAAACAATCGAGCATATACCTTTGCAATTTAACATTGTCAACTCGTCTTACTCGTAAATCTCATTTTGATGGTTTAAACTGTATAATATGAGGTTATTGAGGTTCTCTTTTCGCGTTCTGAGGAGTCTTAAATCGACCGCGGAAATATTCGGTCGCACGAAACCAGTGGTAAAAAGGCATACAACGTAAAAAAACTTTATAATCAATTTGATTGTTGTTATAATTCCAATTGAATTTTTATTTCAAAGTGGGGCTGTCACTTATCTTGTGCGCACAATTTATTAAACTTCACTATTTCACACAGCCGCTTGCAACTGCGGTACTTGCTATGACACGAGTATTTACTTCACTTTTATCAGTATAACAGCACTGGTTGAAACTAGATTTGTCCGATACTGCGATTAGGCTTGCTTATTTACAAATCGGATGGATTCCATTCTGCTACGGTCAATGTAATGGTGCTTTTTTTTATTATTCTTATGTTTATTACCCTATTTTCATTTTTCAATGGACCTTATAAAGTTCATTTATATTAACCTGTAAAATGTACAAAAATATTAGTAATCAGCCAATCTGCTTTCGAGTTTAGTTTATGTCTGTCGAGCGTGTTATCCTAGATGTAAAAATAAGTGTTCTCAATCACTCATAGATGTCTCTGTTAATTCTATTTTATTCACCCTAACTGACCAAATTCCCCATCCACATAACCAATTTTGTAGTATTCTTCACTATTATTCGCAACCAATCTTTTTAGTGATATTTGATTACGTGCAGAATTATTAAAGTGGAAGCAATTCTTAAAACCAGAAACAAATTAAATTAGCTTACAGAAGTGTTATAAGATAATGTTATTATATAATACTGTTAGACCTAATTGTTAGTTGGTTTGCATATAGTACTATTACTGTGATAGTCATCCATTGCTAACAAGTAAGTCACAATTTATTTATTTAAGAACATTCCCCGCTCCAAGCCCCCGTGTATAATATTCAAGTATAATATGGAAACATATAAAATTCCTAGTGATGGTGATTGCCTTTTTAATGCAATTCGACATCAGCTGTCCCTTATAGAGCCCCAAACTCCATCCTGTTCTGTTTCTGAGGTGCGTTCTCAAATTGTCCAGCATATTCGTAATAATCTAAGTGAGTATAAACTCACTATCTTAGATTCTTGTAATTTAGTATATTCGTCCTACTCTCAAATGACCGAGAGTGACTTGATTTCAAAATATTTGACTGAACTACAACAGGATGATTTTTGGAGAGGGTCTGAATGCTTATCTGCATTCTCAAAAATAAAAAATATAAAAAAAAATCAATATATATTTTGTTAATTCTCATCGGCAAATAAACTATGTTCCTGAAAATATTGATTATTTTTATGAGATAAATTTACTGTATTCAGGCAACCACTACGATAGTTTGATACCATCACCATCTCAAACATCAAAATTCAAATCATCTTCACAGCAATCAAATTTTAGTAGTATCTTTTATCCACAATAAACAACGATCCATACACGCTCCTGATAATCCATACATTCTAATTGACGTGAAACAACCAAAACCTTACAGTAGTCCAATTAATTCAGTCTCATTTGTTTTTGGAACCTGGAATATTCGTGGTATCAATAGTTCCCAAACACGTGAAAATGTTGATTCTCTTTTATATAATAATAATTTAGATATATGTGGCGTCCAGGAAATAAATATGAGTTCTGGTAGTTGTTCCTCAAAGAATTATGTCTGGTATCTTTCCAATAATAGAACTGGACGACGCGGTGTGGGAATTCTTGTACGGAGGAATTTGTCTATACATACCTATTTTTTCGTTCCACTTCTAAACAGTATTTTAACAGCAGATAAATCTTATGTATATATATATATATATATATATATATATATATATATATATATATATATATATATATACATATATATATATACAGGTCAGCCCACCTAATGTTCCTACCCACAATTGCTTATTCTGTCATACAAAACTTGTTAAGTTTTGAGTAAGAGAGAGAACGAACTTGATACCGGGACATAGTGAGTAAATCGCAATCACTATGCTATAACCTTCTCACTTCTTTTGGAAGTTGTAGTAAAATTTGAAAACCCAATTAAAACATGAATTGTTGAGTTATTAAATAATTTTGTATATTTGCTCAATAATACGATATGGTAATATTTTAAGTCAAACCGTACAGAACATTGGTTGTAGAGAATGTGTTTACGATTGGCTTAAGTTTTTTATTATCAAGCGTTCCCTGGTTATAATTGTTTAAGTGAATCTGTTGAACTTAATACAAGAGTTCCTCAAACATCTATAAGGTCAGCATTGGTATTATGCACTAATTGAATCAGTATAACGATAAAGTTTCAAATGTATGGGCAGCACTTATTACGAAATAATTAGTCATGATCATGAATAATGTAGCAGATGCATAATTTATCCATGGGTCAAAAACATTGTTTTCGTATATTAAGTAACGATATGATGTGACATCTTCAAACGACAGTTACTCATATTAATTTATATGCTCGACACATCGAAGCACCGAAAAACTTTATATCCCTCAAATGAAAGCTTTCACTTACTTTATTTCCGGTTAGACGACCACTCCAAAAAATACAAAAACCGAGTCTTTGCAATTAAATCAAATAACAGTATGGAGAGTTAGTACAATAGTATTCGTAAAAATTCATAAAGTATACACCGTGGAAATTTATATTAATGGTGTCTAGTGGCAAAAATGGAGTAGAAACACCCTCGAGGATAAACCAAATCAAATCGTGTTGACCACTGTACAGACTTTCATATCGCAGTACTTGCCATTTTAACCAATTTTACTAAAACACTTCATTCCAAATAAAATGTTAAACAGGTTTAAATCCTTTTTCAACAATTTCCATTCCACAAAGCAGTAAAATGAAAAGCAGCATCCATTTGTCTTGTATATTTTCCAGCAAGAACAATGTTAAATATTTCCAATGTCATGAATACAAATATTTTTGTCTTATTCTTCAAATAAAGTAAAACAAGAGAAATGTAAAAATATCTTGAATTGACTTTAAGAGCTTTCCTACATTACTTTATTCTAGTGTTAAGCTTTTCGGGGAATATCAAAATAAATCGTAATGGATTCTCTCCTACTCTATTTTACTTGCTGTGTTATCTCAACGATTTGTTTTAAGACGAACAGAAGTGGATATTTTTCAAGGATGTTTTATACAAATATCCTTCCTTGAAATTCATACCAGCATGTTTTCGTTCGATAAACAATTACAATACTCGTACTTAAAGTACGATCAGGATTTAACTTTAACGCTTTTTTTATTGTGTTACAAATTGCTTTTGATTTATATACAAAATATATAGAAGGAAAGCGGTGTTGTTGTTGTGTGAAAAATCTATAAGTAAATCAGCAGGATGGAAAATGTATGTACAAGAAATGGAATAGAGAAAAATGAATGTACTTAAAAGGACATGTGATTATTATTATTGTCTCGAGGCTATTGCAAAATTTATGGCTTTTTTGTTGCATTGTTATTCGAAATAACGAAAGCACTAAAATGTGTACATGGAAAATGGAAAATCATTATACTCACATTTGAAAAATGTATTGCTCGATACAAAATAGTATTGATAGAAACTTGTTTATTTTAAACGTAGAATGCTTGAAGTGGTTACCATATATTCGATATAACCAAGTTAAGCTTTATTTATTTGTAAAAATTTGAATAACGCTTAATTTTTAACATTAATCGGTTTCAATCACGAACAATCTCTTTTAATATTTTTTTAAACAACCAGAAAATACCAGATAGTTCAAAAATTGCTGGTGCTTTCGATGCCGAGAGGTCACAATTAATGTAGTGATTCACAATAAAAGATATCGCAAGAACTGTTCAGCCCCTTGTCCAGAACTAATTACCAACCCTTTCCGTATCTTGTTCTCAACTTTTTGATACGTTAGTATTATTACGGAAGATATAAGGAAATAAAGGCTTAAATCCCAAAATATCTAGTCTGAAATATAAATAGTAACAAAAAGATGTTTTCAAAATCAGCCAGAGTGAAAAAATTAATGGTCATCAATTGTCATCAATTGTAGTCATCAATTGTCTCCACTAGAGAAGTGGTTTTTCCCAAAACAATATATTGGACATAACGAGCATTGCATTGTTCAAACATCAAGAGTAAGGTTGAAAAGAAAGTTCAATAAAGTTACCTTCCAAATATCAAGTCCTCTGAATTTGAAGGAATTACAGTTACCGATTATTGTATTGGAGTAATATTAAGTAGATCCAAATAATGTTCCTCATCTTAATAAAAAGGTTGTCATCCACGAAACAGAAATAGTCCACTTTGCCAGACTACTAACTAGATGGCAAAAGGATATTGCTGTCATTGATGATGAAGATAAATACACTGCCAGTTTTTTTGAAAAAAGTTCATGGTTAATAAAGCGGAAAGACTAAACTTACCACTTTGAGACCACGAGCGGTCTCAAAGTGGTAAGTTTAATTATTTTTTTTTTTTACCGTGATTTAGGCAACACACAATTATTATCATATTTTGCTCAGTGATTTTCTTTTTAAATTCAATCGCACTAGTAAGATGTTTAATTTCGGACGGTAATTCATTAAACTCTAACATTCCGCGATACAATATATTATTATTTGAAACATTGGTTCTAAAATGTCTTACAATTAAATGAGATTTTCTCCTAGTGTTGTGGTCGTGCTGACTATGGACATTGATCAATTCAAAATTGTGCTTAATTTGGTTTTGATTTATTTTGCTAATAAGTATTAATAATTCTTTTTTAACCTAAGAAAGCTACTGACTGGAACTCCTCAAAAAGTTTGCTGGTAGGATATCTTCGTAGCATTGATAATATACTTGAGAACTTTTTTTTGCAAAATCTCTAATTCTTTCACTTTATAAATAGCACTTCCACTCCATATCGGATTGAGGTAAATCAATCGCGACTGAATGAAAGCATAATATATAAGTAAACGACCTTTTTTTGGTAGGATGTGCTTTAATCGATTTATAACAAAAATATAAGGTAATATATTGTTTTTAATTTTGTCTATGTGGTCAAACCAGTCAAAATTTCTATTAATAATCAACCCAAGATAACTTTACTTATGTACTCTTTCAATGACGGAAGAGCTATAAGTAATTGGGTGTTCTTTAAACACATTCTCATCCAATTTTCGATTGTTAAATACTATGTACTTTGATTTTGCATAATTCAAAGATAAGTGATTTATATTAAACCAATGATTTAATGTTACTAAATCTTTTTTAATATTTCCAAGTAGGTCTTCAAGAGATTCTGCCTTGTACATAATCACACAATCATCGGCCTTCAAATTTGTTAAGCACTATATAGTTAATATATATATATATATATATTAAAAAGTGTTGGGCCTAATACGGAACCTTGTGGTACTCCTAAGTTTAATTTTTGTTCTTCACTAATACAGTTGTTTATTTTTACAAATTGACTTCTGTTCTTCAGATAGCTTTCAAATAAGTTAATTTGTTCTCGGGTAAATCCTAACTTAGTCAGTTTTAGCAAAAGTATGTCAACATTAACAGTATCAAATGCTTTGCGAAGATCTAAAAACAGACAAGCACAGAACTGCTTTTTATCTATATTTCTGCTTATAAAATCGGTAAAGTTTATACACGCTGCGATAGTACTTGAATTTAAAGTGAAACCAAATTGACTCTTGCTAATGACATTGTTGCAGATAAAATTAATTTTAACCGATTGAGTATTATTTTTTCATAAATCTTAGATAATGCGCTTAGAACAGAAATTGGTCTATAGTTTGCTACGTCTGTTTCATCACCAGATTTATGAATAGGTATTACTTTGGCTGTTTTTATGCAATCTGGAAAATCCTTTTGTCAAATGAAGTATTTATGTATTCAACAAATAGAGGGGTAATATAGTTAATAGTGAACTGGAGGACTTTTGCTTAAATATTATCGAACCTAATATAGCTTTTTTTACTTCGTCATTATTTGTTAAATAAAGCTGAAATGGTTGAGAGATATTATAGGTTAAGTAGGTAAAATCATTTAAGTCTGGTTTATTACGTCATGTGCAATTGTTGTTGTGATACTCATAAAGTAATCATTAAAGCAATCTGCAATCGCTTTTTCAATTTTTCATCGGTTACAAAAGTTTTCCCAGATTGAATAGAGGTAACGGTTTTATTGGTTTTATTAGTTCTATTAAATATAAGCTGATTAAAATGTTTCCAAAGTTCTTTTGATTTATTTATATTTTCGCTCACATATCTTAAACTTCTCTCACGTTTAGCTTTTTTAATTTTAGAAGCCACCAAAGCACTCAGAGTTTTATATCTATCAGCTAAAAATATATCATCTTCAAATTTATTTTTAAACTTAAAGAATTTTTCCCGCTCTTTAACTAGATTTTTTATTTTAGGAGTAATCCAAAAGACACCTCTTAGTTTTGATTTCTTGGTCATAACACGAGTATTTTTTACTAACAGTTTATTAAAAAAGCTGTAAAACCTCTACATTAATAGAAGTATTGATGTGGGACAATAAAGGATCACTTAACAACTTATCATAGTCCAGTACCTTGAATTTAATTCCATCAGACTGGCGCGGAACGCTGGTTTTACTCATTTGAACAAGTATTTGCTTATGGTCTGATAATGAGGTGTCTGAGGTGTTCATATTATATGTGTGCCCTAGCAGGTCAGTTATGATGTGATCAAAGATTGTACTAACTCCATTTTTGCTACGCGTGGCAAATTCCTTTATTCGATTATTTAAGAATAGATGGCCTTATGAGCTTACTAACTGAATGTAATTTGTTACATCTATGTCTTCAAAATCTAATAATTTAATATTAAAGTCACCAAAAATTCGATTTCACCGATATTCATTTAGATACTTCTCTAGCATAACTAAACAATTACTGATAGAGTTTTTTTGTGACCGATAAAGTCCAATAATATTCATATTACAATCAACTAGTTTAATACCCACAGCCTGTGTATTGCTTAAGATTGAAAAATTTATTCTCGTCTTCCACCAGCCAAATCTCCGTAAAGATAATAATATCGAGACTAAACTGTAGGCTATCAAGTAATATTTCTATGTTATTCAATTTATTTCTCATACTTCGTATATTTATGTATAGAATTCGAAGATCTGCGTTATCGACAACAATATTGTTTTGATCAAGGTTTTGAGTGTGTTTGACAGATTGCAAACAAATTTCAACATCACTCGACATTAAAAGGAAATATAATTTTGACTGTAAGTATTAACAAAAATTTGATATTAAATAAGATTATGTATTTAAAATTTAAAACTATATTATAAACTATTAACTGTCTCTTTTTAGGAACTATATATTGTAACGAAAAAGAAAATGATCGAATACTGTAGCTGCTGGGTAGTGAAAATTGAACTGTGAAAAATTGTGCTTTGTAGAAATCATAGTAAAGAAAAGTTAAAATAATTAAATATGAAATAAAAATAAAAATAGTAATAGTTATTAAACTTTCTTGAGTACTTACAAAAATATAATTAATTGCTTGTTTCTGGATTAATGTTGTTCGCCAATAACAGCTTGTTGATGTCATTATATGACAAAATTCGGATTGGAGGGGCCTTTTCCTCTTTTCGAAAGTAAATAACAGACTTGCTTATCCATAGATATTTGTAGTTTATAGTTTTGTTGACTATCCTGGCCTCTCTATATAGATTTAGCCTATTTGGTGTCAAGTGATCTCTGAAGTAAATTTGCCTATCTACTGGCAAATTATAACCCACCTGATTTAAGAAAATCATCTGTTTTTTCTTTTTTTCCTGTACTTTAAGTTTAGCTTGTTTATCCTTAAAAGTTACTAACAGTTTATTGTCAATTCGTTAACTTGCGCCACATCTTCAATGCATTCAACACTATATTTTTTGCTATTTCCCAGGGTTACACCTCTTCACTAGGTAAACCAGCTATAATAAGGTTACATGCTAATTTTTCTTGACGGAACTCATCTACAGCTGATTCTAGATTATTTATCTTATCTCGGTGATTTTTATTTGCAATTTTGGATGTTTTTAGAAGTTGTAGAAGTTCTTTATTTTCATCGACGACCCTTTTGTATTCTGTAGATAGTCTTTTAAATTCTACAGAAATGAACTCATGTGATTTTTTTATTTCGGCCATCATTGCCTTCATTTCATAAAATTCTTCATCGTGTTTTTGCAGCTTCCCCATTATATTAGCGCTCCCTATATTGTTTCTCTGACATACGTCGGAGCAGAACCAATAGGGCTCTGTAGCTTTTCTGGTGATATGATGTCCTATTTTGCCTTTGCAATAAGGATGAAAACACAAGGTACACTGACTGCATACAAAAAGCGGCTGTTTATTTGAAATATTTCTGCCACAATTGTTCGCCGAACATGTTAAGGTTGTTTTATATTTTGGGTATTGATCCGCAAATTCAAAATAAAACATTCTCTCTAAATTCTTTTTTAATAAAAACTTTTGTTTTATCTTAGTAAACACTTTAACAATTAAATTATGCAAATTAATTCGCTTTAAATATTATAATTCGATTTTTCAATGAAAAGATTATAATTTTACGTATACTCAATTTGACAGTTTATTGACCATCTCATATTGATATATGATATTTAAATCCACTTGTATTATAATATTTTCCACTTGTAAGCAGAAGTACACATATAAGTTACAGATTGGCTAGATTCTTACTGTTAGCTTCGATTGACAGCTCCTCGAAAGTTCATTTAACCTACGAAGGAATCCAATTTTAACATTCTCTAAGTTTCAGTCGATACTCTTGCTATATGAAATAACATCCTCAAACTCGCCAGGATTTTTAAGCTTGATGTTTGGTTGGTCATTATTTCAAAGCATTATTTGGTTAACATTTTTAACAGATTTTAACATTTTTACTGATACGATTCATCCACCCATTTAACCACCGTTTTCTTCGAAAAGATTTAACATTCTTTATGGATAGCTTGTTTCATGAGAAATATTAAAAAAACGTGTACGCTCCCACTAACAGTGCTTTTTGTGTATTCAGTTAGGTATAATACCAATTTTATTCCACTCTCGGATTATTAAAACCTCCATCCCAGAATTTTTTTCTTTATGACAACTGATTTACAAATCATCTAGCAATTTATCTTGCATGATTTAAATTCATGATTAGAGGGTTATAGCCCTTTGACTAGTAGAGTACCCTCTACATAATTTTATTATAGTTTTAGCCGATCCAGGTTGGAGCTAGTTGATCAAGTGGTTTCTTCCTTCTCACACAATCTTCAAATCTCTATGGATCTGTCATTTCTCACGTACCACGATGTATTAACTATTCCACGTAGGATTTTGATTTGGAATCTGGAGAATGTTGACGTTTGTTGTACAGCCCAGACCTGAATACCGTAGGTCCATACAGGTTTAAGAATTTTCCAGTACAGTAGCAATTTATTATGTAAAGTAAGATCAGAACTTCTCCCTAAGAGCCAATTTCTGTATCTAAAGTTTAATTCTTCTTTTTTCTTTTTCACACGCTCTTGCCATTTTAGGGGTACATTTAGGAGTTCAGTTCTACTGGTATCCAATCAACCTTTTTATTGGTAAAATTTACATGAACAGATTTTGCTTCATTCAGTTTCATTCGCCACCTTTTCGTCCAAGTGTTGAACATATTAGTCGCTCTTTGCAATTTTATTATGGATTCGTCTTTGTTATCAGCAACTGCTAAAATGGCCGTTTCATCTGCAAACGTTGCTGTAGTTGCCTGTTCTATAGTTGGCAGATCAGATAACTATAGTTCATATATAGTTGGTCCCAGAACGCTACCTTGTGCCAGTAAGCTAAGAAAGATTCAAGTATTCCAAGCCTTTATGCTCGATTACTGAATGGTTTTCTCTAAAGCCAAATTGATGAGATGGAATAAGATTTCTTTCTTTAAATATTGGTTTGAGTCGCTTAAGCAGTAATTACTCGAATATTTTTGAAATTATTGGGAGTAAGGAAATCGGTCTATACGAATTTTTGTCATTTAATGGTTTGTTTGGTTTGGGTATCATGATTACTTCAGCGACTTTCCATTGATTTGGAACGTGTTTAAGTCTGAATATCGTGTTAATCATTCGGAGTAGCTTTCGTAGTCCTTTTTAAGGCAGGCTTTTATTTTTGTCTTGTAATTAGGTCATATCCTGGAGATTACTTTGCACTTAGGTTTGTTTTGATTTCCTCTTTTAATTCTTGCACTGTGACAGGAGCTGTATTATAGTTATGTCCACTCTATGTACTGGTGGTATGTTTTCATCTACTGTTTGTCTATAGGTAAAGCCTTAAACGTGTTTTCAAGGTGAGTTGCAAATAATGTAGCTTTCTACTTTCCGCTTATAACCCAAGTTCCATTTTCGTTGCTAACTAGAGGCATTTGAAATTTAGGTCGTTTTAACATTTTTGTTAATTTCCAAAGGGAGTACTCGGCTTTCTTCCCAGACAGGCTACCGAGTTATTTATTAATGGATTCATTTTTGATTTCTTTAATTAGCAGCTTTATTTTGTTGGACAAAAAGTATAGAGTAAGTTTATATTCAGCCGCTCGGTTGCTCTGCCAAGTTTTCTTACTTTTCTTTTTACTGCTACCAATTCACTTCAAATGTGACGATTTACAATAAATGAGATTAATAATGTAGATCCAAGTATTTGTGGAATAAAATTTTATCTATCCAGAAATAACTGCTAGAAATGGCATGCAATTTATATGCTATGTGTGCAAAAAATAAACCAGCTCAAAACCAACTCGAGCCAATATCTGAATTTCCCATCAATGAAATTGACAATACAGGATTATCACGCCTTAGAAAATTTCAAGACGGTGGTCCTCAGGGAGAAATTCTGTATCCACTCTTGTGGTGTCTTGTGACA